>OZ038475.1:13061813-13161813 GCA_964036315.1 Acanthosepion esculentum
AGAGAAGAAAATTAAATAAAAAAACGAGAAGGAGGGTAATTGTGTCTTTGGGAGTCTTTTAGAGGCAAGCGAAAACCAACTCTTAATTATGATTTGCAGCTATTATTCACTAATACTAATAGTCTTTTTTGACTAAAGCTTACTCCAGATCTCAAGTTGAACTCATATATACGATCTAAATGAAAAAAGTTGCTGGAAGAATAATTGGTTCCTTCTAACGTTCCAGATAGTACCTGACTCCTAGTTCCACACTCTAATATTATGAGAGTAAGTTCAAGCCCCAAATTGATTAATACTTCCATAATGTCCAGTCTCCACTCGCCGACATTGACAGAATTAAAAAAAGGGATTACTCGGCATTGTAGGTGATTAATTATTTCCATCCTACACCCTTTCTCATAGAAGAAACTTTGCTCGCCTCTCGAATCTATCGTTATTAACATGTAACCTTTTAAAAACGTGTTACATTACTCATGATCTACCAGATCTCAAGTTGAACTCATATATACGATCCCTATGGTAAAGTTGCTGGAAGAATAATTGGTTGCTTCTAAAGTTCCAGAAAGTACCTGACTTTTACTGCCACGCAATACTTTAACAAGAATATGGTCAAAACCAAAATAGGAAAATATTGCGAATATTTAATCTACCATCGTCCGAAGAGGAACGATTATAGTTCCGAAACATGAAAGTTATGAATCTGTATCTCACTCATTTAAACCGTTATTTAACTCCTCTCTTTAAAACTTCTCTCTGTTAAATTTTAATCCCCACCTTCACCTTTAGGGCTTTCCCGTTCTTCTTTCTTCTATTACACCTCTCTCTAGAGATTTCATACATTTCCCTCTCACACTTGTTTACCACTCCCACACATACACTCTCAATAAATTTTGATTTTAATACCCTGAGTTATATTTTACGATTTCTTTTTGAATTTGTAGGTCTGATGAATTGGATCGTGATTACGATTCCAATGTCATAAATTATAACCATGGAATATTAGTGTTTGAGCCTTTTATATTATATTCTTACTCTGTCCTGAACATTGAGTTCTACCTGGATTCTATCCACTTGGAAATTTATATATATATATATATATATATATATATATATATATATATATATATATATATATATATATAACTTACTTCGTTTGCTCTACTTAGCGTATTGAGCACTTTGCTCACTTATTTTACTTTACTCGTATCGGAGGTTTTTTTCTTTGGACTCTGAACTTAGATTCTAGACGATTATCTTTGCCGGAAGCATATATTCTTAGTTCTTTCTTTTTTATCCTTTTTTCCCTTGGGTATTGGCTTGTTCATTTACAAGCCAAAACACCTAAGGTTTTGCCGGACGTGTATAGGTACTTATATTTATAAGATTATTAATATTATATATATATATATATATATATATATATATATATATATATATATATATTGACTACTTATATTATTAATTTATATATATATATATATATATATATATATATATATATATATATATATACATTATTGGTGGTACAAAATTTTTTGACCGCCATGAATAGATCAAATTTGTATTTATTGCCACTCATGATAATGATTAAAAGATATAATTGAAAAACGTGCTAGCTAGCCGGTTTCGAGTCTCGCTTAACAGAACCAAATTGATTAATAGAATTATCAATAAAAGGGATGGCCAATATGTATGGAATATACTTAAATGGAAATTAATTGGGGCCCAGTACAAAATCCTTCTGTTTGCATAACGAAGGTCTCTTGGATAAAATGCATATGGCCTCCAATATTTTTAAGTGGTAACTTGAGTTGGACTTACTAAGGATAGAAAATGAGTCAACACTGAAATTCGCGGCACAATTATGTTTATTTATTAAGCGATCCGCGATGGAAGACCCGGATGTGTTGGTCAGAATGTTTGACGGAGAATACTCAAGATTTCGGTTTTTGTTGGTGCATGTTGTTTTATCCTGGCATCCAGCCTTTGAGTTGTTCTCCCTATGTAGTGTGAACCACAACTACATTTAAATGAATAAATCAAAGAACTATCACGAGGTGGAGAAAGAACGGCTTTCCGCATAGATAGTAGGTGTAGCAGAAAAAGCAACAGGAGTGTTAGCAGCAAAGTAACAGTGTCGAAGCGCTAAAGAAACCCGATTAACATATCAATCACTGATACTACCTAGCCAAGGAAAGTACAAGGTCATCTTAGTAGTATAGCCTGTCGGAATTAGCTCCTCCTCAGTTCCTTAATCCTTCAACAGGGGTCTCTCTCCCCTGGCTATAAATACTGACTGAGCCTTCTCTCTCCCTCTCTTTTTTCGACTTAGACCTTGGGCCGCCACCTCGCGCGGAGGTGTTGTAAAATCTCTCTTTTCAACCAACTCCAATATGTGACCTCTCACAGATACAGAGTTTCCCAAATTCTGGGAACACGCTAAGAAGAATACACGTACGTACGAACACTCGCAACACACACACATAATTTATACATACAAACACTATGTAACTGTTCATGTCTTTGTGTAACTTGTTATTAATATATATTTGTTTACCCATATATATCGGTCTTGTTTGTTTTCTTTGTCTTCTTTGTCCAACATTCCCAAGTAGCTGGATCGGCCAGCAGGAAATCGTAACCTTCTGATACTACTCCACATCTTCACCCGCACGGTCCGCTACAAGCCGGTTTAACTTTGTTGAATTCCGAAATTTTGTTCTTAATTGCTGATTGAACGATGCTCAACGGATAGGCATTGTTACAGAGATTGGTGGGAATAAACTTGAGTTCATCGTCCAGATTGGTTTTAGAGCAGATCATTAAGGTCATATGAGTAAGGGTCTTAATTAAATTGATTTTACGTTTTACGGGACAAAATGTGTCCCAACGGGTATACAAACCGGTATATGTCGGTTTTAGATAAACAGAAGTAAGAATACTCGAATAAGATCTGCTAATCAAAACCTCAAGAAAGGGCAGCGAAGAATTCCTTCCCTTTTCTCGTGTAAATTTAAGAGCTGGATGAATATTATTGAAGCACGAGAGAAAATCGTCCGCTTTAATCTCGTTATTGAAGAGACAGAAATGTCACCCACATAACGGAAGTAAACATCAAGTTTATTAGATTTAGATAATACATTCTCTTCATAGATTCCTACAAAGATGTTAGGTAAAATGGGTCCTAAAGGGGGCCCCACTGGAGCACCATCAATTTGCCTATACATGACGCCGTCGAAACTAAATTCAACAGACGTGGCAATTTCCATCAGTTCGATAAAAACATCCTCAGGAATAACAGGAGGAGACAACTGACTACGATTTAAGGTATCAACACACATATCAATAGTGTCAGAGAGAGGGACGTAGGTAAGAAGGCTGGAAATATCATAGGAACACAAAAATCTGTCGGTCGACAGATAACGTCGTATAAAGTAAGAAAATTCAAATAAATCTTTAATACAGGAAGAATTATGCCATTCCAAAACTGTCAGTAATATGGTAATTTAGCCACGCCATGATGAGAGGACTCAATCATGGACAAAATATGTCTCAATGGAAATCAAACCTTATGCGTTTTAGGTAAACCATAGAGACGGGGACGAATTGATCTCGAGGCTCTAATTAAATTAGAAATGTCAGTGGTCAAAATCCCACTTTTAACTCACCTGACTAGACATTTTTGGAATTTAGTCTTAATAGATAATGTAGAATCAAACTTATCTATTGGGTCTAACAGGATTAATTTAGAAGAATCCCCAAGAATAATCACCATCTTGTTTACATAATCTTGATAATCAAGAATGACAACACCTGAGCCTTTATTAGGTATTGTAATCACTAAAGACTTATTACGACTTAATTATCTGATATTGTTCTATGTTCCACTTTAATTCATTAAAAGAAACAGGAGTAGCTGCGTAAGAATGGACTATGTCGTTTAACTTTGCTTTAAGGTCACTAAACGTGCGAACAGAATCAGGCTGAAGTTTGGCCAACTAGGCAAAGAAAACTTCAAACTCTGGCGAGGGGGAAACACACACACACACACACACACACACACACACACACACACACACACACACACATATATATATATATATATATATATATATATATATATATATTCTGCATACTGTAGAGGTTTCAGACTCGATGAATCACTTAAAAATATAATTATTAAATTCTCCTAATAATTTCAAATGTATATCATTGCTTGAACGGGCTTCTAATGCTCTGGAGTGAGCGGCTTGGTGATAGTAGTCGTGGCTCCAGGGGACACAGTCCTATGGTTAAAGTGAATCTCAGTAGAGTTCCACCAAGGAATATGTGAGTGAGAGGCGCTATATTGAGTCTGATTTTCTACCTCTTCGTCATCGAGGCCCATTGGAACAGTTGATATGGTGTTTGCTTGACAACTTAACTGTCAGGGTTTCAATTCTCGGTACCGTTGATGAGTCCCAAATATAGGACGGAACGACCGTCCAGTGCTTTCTGCATTCTTTGGAGGTTTCAGACTCGATGAATCACTTAAAAATATATTTATCAAATTCTCATAATAATTTCAAATATGTATATATGTGACAACAATTGAATGACAAATAAGACAAATTCTGTGTAACGATTTGTCCTTTAAAACAACTTCACCGTACTGAAGTAATCTTTTTATTTCATGGAATTATATATATGTAGGAAAAGGAGAGACAGAACCTTGGATGCCGCTTAGAATTATGCGCGGCGGTGTAATGGTTAGCAAGATTGTCTCGCTAGAATAGTTACGACTGAGTTCGATCCTGACTGTGTGCCCCATACTTTCGGTCTTGTGCCACATCTATGCTACGCATGGAAAATCACTATAATTATGCTCTCAGAGGAAGTGCTAAAGATGTGTAGACACTAAATATAATTTATTTATTTCTTATAATTTTGGGGGTGGGGCTCGACGTGTCAGTACATACTGCCCTAGCCGATCTCATTCGGTTTCCCTAAGCTTTTTTTTTTGGTCTTATCTTTACGGTTTTTTTTCTTTCTTTTGTAAAAACAGATTTTCAGCTAAAAAAAGGGAAATGCAGTATGAGTCTGTATGCAGTTTTCCTATGGATGATATCGCGATATTAAAGCCTTTTCTATACCCCATCGTTTTAGTAAATTATTCTCTGTTTTAATTATAGCGGCATTTTGAAATATAAATTATGGCTCGACTCATTACGGCTAGCGATTAATGCACTGAATGTGTTGTTTTGTAAAAGATCTCTTTTGGCCTTGAATTATATTTTATTTCATTTCTTCGTCGTCTTTCCTATATATTGCTTGTGGCAATCATTACAAAATAAATTCCTCCCTCCGGTATTATGTTGTTATTAGTTTGTATTAATTCAGTCGCTTATTGTTTTACAAGTAGCTGTATCAAATTTAATGTTAAACTGAGATAAATTCTTTTCAGTTGTTGTGACAGATTTGATAAGTAGAATAATGTATTTCATTTCATTAATTTTGTTTATATCGTTTATTCTTCAGCATCAGAATTTCTATTTCTCAAAAGATCTTCTTAGTAAACACACAATAAAGGCTTAATAAAGAAAACGTGTTCTCTCTCTCTCTCTCTCTCTCTCTCTCTGCATATATATATATATATATATATATAAAAGTGAACATAGAAGTCAACACTTTATGTTCACTTTTATATTTACACACGCTCTATCTCTGATATTGAGCACTTTATCCCATAAATATAGCACACATTAAGACTATATTTCTTCATATATATATATATATATATATATATATATATATATATATATATATATAGAGAGAGAGAGAGAGAGAGAGAGAGACAGAGACAGAGAGAAAAAAGAGTGTGTATTTAGGCAACAATCACATTGTATCCAGAAAAGAAAACACTTGTACGGACACAATACAAATGAAATAAAATACTTAATTGCAGGACTTTTGACTCGTCTTTAACGAAACATGTATAAAAGAGCGATTGCTGCCTAAATACACACTCTTTCTCTCTATTTCTTTCTCTCTCACTCTCCCTTTCTCTCTCTATATATATGTAGATAGATAGATAGAGAGATAGAGAGAGAGAGAGAGAAAGAGAGAACACGTTTTCTTTATTAAGCCTTTATTGTGTTTACTAAGAAGATGTTTTGAGAAATAGAAACTCTTTGTGATATATGTAGGAATCGTTTGTCACACACAGAAACAGACGCGCACACACACACACACATGTATATGCCCCCTTTTTTGTCTTTCTTTGATTTGGTTCATTGTATCTACGTTGTCATGAAGTTCAGAGCAACAGTTGATCTTAACGTTTATTCCAACTTAATTTCAATAAAAACAAAATAAATAGAATAACATGTTTCTGTTTTTTTTTTCCTCAGCAATTTTTTAATTTTAAACTTAATATAGATTAAATTTAAATCTTAAAATGGGTAATTTTTAATTTCAAATTTTATCGTATAATTTAATATTTATTAGTTAGAATGAATTCTATTTTAGTCTAACCCCAACATTAAAGCATTACATAATTATTATAACCATAGTTCGTTGCCAAGTTTTTTTTTAATTTTCATATACTTGTATATTGTTTGGTCATTCCAGCTTACGTAACAGCGTTTCCCGTAGCGAGGCGTGTTTAATTAATTTGAACCTTTTAAAACCCTTTATTCTACATTCAACACCATCACTTGATAAGACACCAGAAGTGTTGAAAAAAATGGCTATTTTTGTAGTGATTTTATAACATATTTATGTTATAATTTTCGAATAAATAATTATATTTGCTATAGTCTGTATTGAGCACTCTTTTAAGAATAGTATTTGTTGTTATTGGAATTTATTCCGTATATACCAATCCTATACTTGGGTATATATATATATATATATATATATATATATATATATATATATATATATATATATATATATAGAGAGAGAGAGAGAGAGAGAGAGAGAGAGAGAGAGAGAAAGAGAGGGAAAGCACGTATTCTTTATTAAGCCTTTATTGTGTGTTCACTAAGAGGATTTTTTTGAGAAATAGAAATTCTTTGTGATATATGTGGGAACAGTTAGCCACACACAGACACACACACACACACACACACACACACACACACACACACACACACACACACATATATATATATATATATATATATATATATATATATATATATAAGGCAGGACATGTATTTTCAATGACTTGTCAGGGTTATTTTCCATCCAGGTGTCTTCTAAAGCGGGAACCATTTTTGTAGTCGGCCATAAACAGTTCTGTCAAGAAGTTGCATCTCTTGGCTTAACTCATGATAGATTGCAAAAACGCCCTTTCTATTCACATCATCAAGCATTTCAATGGCAAGGCGAGACATGCGGAATGCAAGAAAAAAAGATGATCTCTATTTTCTTTTGTGCAATAAATATCCTTCCTACAATCTAAGGAGATGGGTTAGCTTCACCAAAACAGCAATGAAAATGACGTTCCTACAACTTTTCTGCAACTTTACACAGCAATATCAAAAACGTGTTTTGTCGACTACCAAGAACGTGCAGAAAAGTCACTAAAAAGTCAAGGTTACCTTGTAAAAATTACAATAAAAATTTCAGGAGCTGCATTCAACAACTAATGTAGTGACTCCCAGTTTTAAAAAACAGAAAATAATCTTTTACATTCTATACATCACAAAGAACTAAACCAAATAACAGAAATCACATCCCTTGAAGACTTTCAACAGCAGTAACAACCTAAATGAATATGACATGTACTTGGAAGAGAAAATGTTATAATCAAGATGTTGAGGTTCCACACTAGTTCAAACAAAAGGTTAGGAAGGAAACTCCCGTCAATAGGGTAAAGGCATATAACAGTCGGTGAACGTGAGAAAAATATTTTCTTGATTTCATAAATTTAAACCGAAAGTAATACAAGCTGCTCTGACACTGGATGCCGAATATTTCCTTATAAGGAAATGACTAATAATACTATTACAATTTCATATTCCTAACATATTCCTGTTATTATTTACTGAAGTTATTATTACTATGTATCTTGGTAGAATTAGTAGTGTAGGTCAATAAAACATTAAAATTAGTCCCCTTCAGATTATCAACAAACCCCAAATATACAATTTGGTTTACATTCATTTCCAAGAATATAATTTGACTGAAGTTGATTGAAACGTAACATACTGTCTATTGGCACTTTATTTAAAGGAGCAATGATACAATAATCAATCGTATATCAAAACAACGATTGGTAAAGGTTTGTTCAAGTGAAAACTTACTAGAACGAAAAAAAAATTCTTCATTGAAAACACTTCAGGCTTACATCTCATGTTATTTCAATCTAGAAGACAAATGGTTCCAAATTATGCTAATAATGGTACCGTCAAATAGCTTGAGAAAATAAGCAAGTTGTTCGAAATAACCAGTGTACAAATCAATACCGTTGCGTTTTAATTGTTTTGAAACATATAAAATTGAAAACTTTGTTATCTTCTATGAAACCAAAACTGGTTTAAAAGTTTTGGTCTCAATCATTTTCATTTTCATTTTATGAGATTGCTACGTTTCTGGATATCCGAATTACGCTTTTATGGTAAAACGAATTCATAAAATGCAAGAATGCAACAAGATATAAAAGAAGTGACGTAATATTAAATCGTCCTGGGTATGACGATAAACAAAATCCGCGTCCTGGGTATGACTATAAGCTACATCCGCGTCCTGGGTATGACGATAAACTGTATCCGCGTCCTGGGTAAGATGATAAACTACATCCGCGTCCTGGGTATGACGATAAACTACATCTGCGTCCTGGGTAAGACGATAAACCACATCTGCGTCCTAGGTATGACGATAAACTACATCTGCGTCCTGGGTATGACTATAAACTACATCCGCGTCCAGGGTAAGACGTTAAAGCACATCCGCGTCATGGGTAAGACGGTATACTACGTTCAAAAGCAGGGCCTCTGAAGTTTAGAGGAGCGTGGAATCACCTCTTAATTGCTGGTGTTCCCATGTCCACCCTGACCTGGGGTGGTGGCACCTGTTGGGGTCCCAGGTATGGGCAAATAGTTGACCCCCAAAACTGAGGTAAAAAGCATTATAAAAGTGTAAAAATAGGTTTTAATACCAGAAATACTTTGTAAAAAATCATTACCAGAAATAAATTTTTGAAGAAAAAAAATATTACCATCAATATATTAAAAATAACTATTACCAGCAATATATTTTTTGAAAAAAATATTAACAGCAATATGTTTAAATAAAAAACAGAAAAAAAACATATTACCATCAATACATGTTTTCAAATAATATTACCAGCTATACACTTTTGAGGAAAAATATTACCAGAAATAGATTTTTCACAAAACAAAATATTACCAGGAATAAAAGAGTTGTCAGCATTAAATAACCCATTGAGGTTGATATACCGTAAAACCAAACAAACCAAACCGTAATCTTAAAAGATTCCAGTAAAAGTTCGAATTCTCAGAATCCATTCTACTGGTGGAGTGCTCCAGATTTTTCGCCCAAGATTTTGCAATGAGAATACCAAACACAATAATGATAATATATAAGTCAATCTAGTCTAAACAGTCAGCGTCCGTTGCCATCATCATCAATATACATTACGAGCTCAAAGCAAGAGTAAATGGCTTTAGCATGGCTATTGTAACTGTCTGCATTTTCATATCATGTTTAAACAGCATATCATCCTATCGATAATCTCTCGATGTTCAGTTTGGTCTTTTCTGCTTTCGTTTGCTTACTTTTTGTGCACCAATCAAACGACTTTTTGTTTCTCCTGGTATCCTTTATATGTTATTAATAGAATGAGCCCACTGTGTATAAATAATAATAATAATGATAATAATAATAATAATAATAATAATAATAATAATAATAATAAGAAGAAGAAGAAGAAGAAGAAGAAGAAGAAGAAATCATCAAGCACATATACTAAAATATTCTGTTAGACCAAAATGCAGATTCTGTGATAAATATCCAGAAACAATTGATCATCTTGCTTCAGATTTCACGATATTGCCACCCACTGAGTATAAAACCCGGCATGGCAGAGTGGGCCAATATCTGCACTGGAAAATATGCAACTTCTACGGGAAGGAAACTGAAAGAAACTGGTATGAACACCCCCCAGACCCGGTTACGGAGATAGGACGTGTTACAATTCTATGGGACTACACAATATACATTGACAGAACAATCAAAGACAACCTTCCAGACATTGTTATTAAAGACCACAAACAAAATAAGTGCCACCTTATTGATATGGCAGTCCCTGCAGACTGGAATGTATCTTTGAAGATATTCAAAAAGCTGTCAAAATACAAGGACCTTGAAATCGAAATCTCGAAAATGTGGCACGTGGGAACATCAACAATCCGTGTTGTAGTTGGAGACCTAGGATTGGTTGGAAAAGATTCCAGTAGACTAATTGAAGGGATTCCTGGAAGTCCATGCCTCAAAGAGATACAAAAAATTGTTCTCACAAGTACAGCCCACACGTTTACGAATCTATGTAAAATATGTGTTTTTTGGGGGTTTTTGTTTTGTCGGTGGAAAATGTCATGATGCCATTTCTAATGGCATCATGACATTTTCCACCGACAAAACAAGACCTTAGGTCCCCGGGCGGGACCCGGAAAGAAATGTGTAAACCCCAGAAATCAAAGCAAATAAATAATAATAATAATAATATTGGGCAGTATAGTCATTGGGCAGTATAGCCATTGGAAAGTAATTCAGTATTAAACTTCGTCACATGCTGAAAATGGTATGAATATCTCCTTAACACAATTATAGAGAGCCGGGGTGGGGCACAATTTGGAAATTTATCCTTCATACCGACAGATATATAAAAGCTAAAAATACAGAAAAAAACTGATTAAGGGTTACAAAGAAAATGCCTTCTGATAAATATGCCAGCACCATCTGATAAAATACCTCACTTGGAATAATTAATTATGAGCATTTTGATGTTGAAATGGAAAGAAAATTGTAACCACATAACTTATAAACTATAATAATTGGAGTCCTGGATACGATCCTAAAAGTTACACACCAGCACATTAAGAAAATCCCTGACAGCCTCTATTTAAAATGGAACCAAAAGATTGCACTGTGTGAAACTGCTCATCTCAGAAAAGCAATATCAATATAAAAAAACAATATGACCTCTATAGATGTTAATTATTACTTAACACCCGGATTTTCCTTTTCAGTTGCACCTGAAACTGTAAGAAATTCCTTGCTGAAGAGACATCGGTTTATTTCACAAAATGGCGTAACCCATAACGTGATTAGATTTGGTGTAAGTTTTCAGTTAACTTCATAAATACCTCAATAAAAAACTGTTTGTAAACTTTATACAGGAAAATTATGAGACACTATTTGTGTATCAATAGTTAAATTTCGTTTTCATTATCTCGACGTGTTACGTTTGAGGAGATACTTTGCCTCAACTCTTCTGATTGGGTGGTTTGTGTGGTACATTCAATGACCTCTCTGTCATTGTATCTTAACATGGAAATCTTTCGCTCTGGCCCGAGCAGGAAAACAAAAACAGAAAAAAAAAACTCGTAGCAAATTAAAAAAAAAAAATGCTACCAGTGTACATGTCGAGCCTACAAAAAGAGGAAAACTCTTGAACATTCTAATTACTTTTTGTTGCCAATTAAAATTCGATTAAACAATTAGCCGACAGTAATTATTTTCCGTTTTTAGTCATTTTATGCTTTTTGTTTTCTGCAATTTTTTTCATGCTTTCACAATATGAGTCAATATTTTTATTTTTTATTTTTCTTAATTTATATTTCCTTTGTTTATTTTACACATATTTTCTTTATCCGTTTCTCTTTTCCTTTTCTTTTTCCTATTCTACACATAGTCGTTACATTTGTTCCCTCTTTCCTTTCTTTTCGTCTTTATTCTACACATAATTATAATTACTTATACTCTCTTCATTTCTCAGCCTTCTTTACTTTATTCTAATTTTATTATCTTTTCTCTTTCTATCTCTTCCTCGCCTTTCTCTATTTTATAATATTTATTTACTCTTCCTTTCGTTCTTTCTTTCTTTTTGTCTTTCTTTCTTTCTTTTTTTGCTTTCTTTTTTTTCTTATTTCTTTTTTCTTTTTTCTTTCTTTCTTTATCCCATATATATTTCCTATGCTCGTTCTGTTTCTTTTCTTTTTTACTTTCCTTATTCTATTCATATTTACCGTATATACTCTCGTATCATGCGACTTTTGAAGACTTAATTTTAAAGCTAATTTTAAGGTGGGGGGTCACATCATACACAAGGTATAAAATTAGCGTATATACTGATGACCCTGGCTACGTCGTTGACCAAACTATATATACACTTACTAAAATCAAATTAGTCTTCAAAGGTCGCATGATACGCTAGTATATGACGCATTTTACTTTTTCTTTTTCATTGATTTCGTTATCTTATCTTTAGTTACTTGTTTCTCTTCTTTCTTTTTTCCTTTCTTTGTCCCATACACATTTTTTGTTTTTTTCCTTTTTTTTCTTTCTCTGTTTCTTTCTTTCTTTTTTGTATTTGTTCTATTTGATATTTTTAACAAGATTCCCTTTATTTATTTCATGCTATCTTTCTTTCTTTTTTCATTTTCCTCTCTTTTTTCTTTCTCTCTTTTTATCATTCCTAAGATTTAATTAATTCTCTCTCTCTTCTATTCATTTTTTCTTTGCTCTTTCTCTATATATATTTACTTTTTCACAGTTTTTCTTTCTTTTTCTTTCTTTCTTTTAATCTTTCTTTCTTCTTATATTTTTACCTTTCTTTCTTTCTTTTTGTTTGTTTGTTTCTTTTTTGTTTCTTTCTTTTTATCTTTCTTTCTTTCTTTTTTCTTTCTTTCTTTTATTCTTTCATTCTTTCTTTTTTCTTTCTTTTTATCTTTCTTTCTTTCTTTTTTCTATCTTTCTTTTTTCTTTCTTTCTTTTTCTTTCTTTCTTTCTTTCTTTCTTTCTTTCTTTCTTTCTTTCTTTCTTTCTTTCTTTCTTCCGTTCCTATTTTCTGTACACTTTCTCTTCTTTCATCCATTTTCATCATGATTCATTAACTTTTCAGAGTACACAAACAGACCCAGCGAATGCAATCTTTTGAAATTGTC
The DNA here is from genome assembly GCA_964036315.1 of Acanthosepion esculentum. NCBI lineage: Eukaryota > Metazoa > Mollusca > Cephalopoda > Sepiida > Sepiidae > Acanthosepion > Acanthosepion esculentum. Next base: position 13,074,989 of record OZ038475.1, read on the forward strand.
CGATCCTGGTGTTAACCACGGTCTTCAACCACCACTTCTCCTCTTCTTTTTCTTCTTCTCTTTTAATCTTCCTTTTACCTTTCTTCTTTTATTCTATTCATATCTTCTTGATTCTTTCCTTCTCTCTCTTTCTTACCTTACGTCATTCTGCACATACATTCTTCAATTATTCCTTTCTTTATTTTGTACGTATATTCTTAACTCTTTCTCTACTTTTCTTTTTTCCTTTCTTTATAAGATAAATACTGTTTGAATTTTTTTCACTTTCTTTTTTCTTCCCTTATTTTCTTCACATATTCTTTACTCCTACGTTTCTTGTTTTCTTTTCTTGTTTTCTGTATTCTATACATATATCTTTGACTCTTCTCTTTTGTCGTTCTTCTGTTTTTTATTCTATACATATTCTCTTTACTTTTTCTCTCTTTTTCTTCCTTCATTCTCTGTATATAATCTTTACTCTTTCACTCACTCTCTTTCCTTTCTTCTTTGCTTTATTTCCAACATATTGCGTTTTTTTCTCTCTTTTTCCTTCTTTCTTCCATGCAATGGTCTTTAATCTTTTCTTTCGCTTTTTTTTTCACCATTTCACTTTAGACTATTCTCCATTTTTTTATCATAAAAATATTTTCCAGTTTCCCTGCACCAGCCACTAGCTAAAATATCATCACTTCTCATTCTTCTCCTGCTTTCATATTTGTTATTGTTTTTTTTTTAGAACGTACGTACAGATTCCTGCTAAATAACAAGCTATCAATAATTACCGTCGTTTGATGTTACTCTCCCTTTTCCAATTACTCCATCTTAGCCATAAATAAAAGAAAATGACTTTAGCAGAGAACGTTACAGGATTTTTTATTGAATTGAAGTAAAAATAAATATATTTTCATTCGATAATCTTCAACAGAATTTGGTTCTGCACTCCTGGGAGAGGTGCAAAAACAGTATTTTATGACATGTCAAAATTTCATTCCAATTAACATAATTATCTTGTTCTGTATCCTACCGAAATCGGCATATTTATTTCGATTTAATTGCATTATTGGAATCAGATGGCATACGCACATGTATATCTGTGTTTGACACACGCATTTGTTTAATCAATAAAAGCCAAACTTTTCCTTAATATCGAAAAACCACTTGAAAAAGAAAATTTGAATTGCTTGTAATGGAAGACGAAAATAAGTATATAGTTCTTAAAACGCGACTTAGAATATTTAATCATGGCAACGTTAGCATTTCGTTTTTGTCTTAAAACGAGATGATATATTTTAAAGTTACTATTTTAAAGTTCTTTTAGTCAGTCTATTCTTGAAAATTGTTTTGTAATTCTGATACTTCAAGATATATTGCGAATTTTCCACTTCGCTTATGGTCCTCTTTTTGCGTTCTTTGTTCTTTTTCGGATAAAATGTAAATCCATCGGACGCTGTAGCTTTTGTAGATTTACAAACAACGGTTTGTTTATGTTGAACAAATATACAATTTGTTCTGCATTGGTCGCAAATGATATTTTTATTGAATCATAAATATTTTTTTTTCTTTTTAAATCAGCGTTTGTCTGATATTTGTTCCAGTTTTGCAATGCGCATTAAAAGTCGATCAGATTGAATAAAATAAGCTGTAATAAGAATAGTAATAATAATAATAATACTAATAATAATGATATCGGAATATAAGGCTTCGTATATTTGTACTTTACCTTCAGTTTGTTGGCCGGCTGATCTTTCTCTCTATAAATAATAATAATAATAATAATAATAATAATAATAATAATAATAATAATAATAATAATAATAATAATAAGAAGAAGAAGAAGAAGACGAGGAGAAGAAGAGATGTTTGGAGAAAACTGTGGTTAACATCAAGACTGCATTCGGTGGGCCTGTGATTAACATCAAGATTGCATTCGGTGGTCCTCTGGTTAACATCAAGATTGCATTCGGTGGGCCTGTTCATATACTCTGAAAAGTTCGAGAATCCTGATGAAGATGCACCAACTCAGTCGATTGGTATTGTCTAGGGTTCTGCTACATTGGTAGACTGGACTTCATAGCCGTTGCTGCAGCCAGTTTGCCATAACATGACACGGTATCACTAGGCAGTGAGCTTCATAGAGAGAAATTCACGATCACGGCGCAATGTCCACTCGATGGAATCAACAAATAACGGGAAGTTGCAGGACATAGAGTGTGGTTTATCTGGAGCGAGATGGGCTAAAGGGAGGTGTTCTTGCCCAAGAAACGCTCCGTATGAATGAACAAAATCTTTAAACTCAGATATGTGAAGGGAACTGGTAAGGTGCTGAGTTGCGCAATGACACTACGATTACATTAATCATGAAGCTGAGGAAGATGATGATGATGTGACTTTGAACACAAACACACACACAGATCCACTCCCACCCAATATATATTTATATATATATATATATATGTGTGTGTGTGTGTACCGGGTGTATAAACCGGGCGTGATCTTTATCCTTTCACTATTGCTCATTTGGGAAGACAGTAGGGCTGATACAAAATGATTTTAACCAGTTCTCTTTCTAGCTGAATAACTCAAAGTTTTTTTCAGTGATTCTTACAGCCAATGGTGTCAAGATGTCTAAAGGTATTATCCGAAAACCTGGCAAAAAGAAACTCAATAATTTTAGATATTAAACATTTAGTGGGATGGAAAATTATGCTGTTAGACGATTTTATATATATATATATATATATATATATATATATATATATATATATATAGATGTGATATAATTAGTAGGAGGATTTGAGATAATCATAATTAAGTAGTTTATGGAGTCTAGAAGAAAACTCAACAGAATGGAGAAAGCACTTGACGGCCGTTTCGTCCCATATTTGGGACTAATCAGCAGTGCGCATCCACTACCGATAATTGATCACCGGATCGTTAACATACAAGGCAAACGTCATACCAACTGTAACAATGGGAATCGGTGACAGAGAGTTAACGAATTAAAGTACTATGATCATTATGATATCTATCTATCTATCTATCTATCTATCTATCTATCTATCTATCTATATATATATATATATATATATATATATATATATATGTATGTGTGTGTGTGTGTGTGTGTGTGTGTGTGTGTGTGTGTGTGTGTGTAAAAGCTTAACACATCACAGAAATACGGTAATAAATCATGATTTATTTCGACCTGTAAGTCTCATCAGACCGAAGATATAAATTTATCCAGACAAATTCTTTTTTTAAAAAAAAAAGATAGAGAAAAAGAACGAAAGACTATTAACAGTAAAAGGCAACAGGAAGTCGAGACTTCTGACCTAGAAAATCTATTTTCAGTGTGTTGGGAACCATGATATATTGGTAAGTATGGGGAGAAATATATTAATATAAACACACACACACACACACACACACACACACATTTATATATATATATATATATATATATATATATATATATATATATATATATGTAGACGCAAATAATATTAGATCCGTAAGTGGAAAGGGTAATCCACGTGGTTCTTTTTAACATAAAATATGAACAAGATAGATCCGTTTAATTATATATATATATATATATATATATATATATATATATATATATATATATATATATATATATATATATATAAATATGTTTTTATATTAATATGCTATATAGAAATTATATATATTATTATATAGAAATTGTCCAAATGTTTTATTTACACGAGCGCTTAATGAAACTTGTATAAAAGAGGCGTTGCTGGCCATTTAAACAATTATATATATATATATATATATATATATATATATATATGGGTGTGTGTGTGTGTGTGTGTGTGGCTCATTTCCATTTCCATGCTGCCCAAATACACAATTATATATATATATATATACATTGTGTATATTTCGGCAGCAATTTTTTCATTAATGCATGTTTCATTAAATAATATAGACAAGTTTTGTCTATTTATTTTAGGTAAGTTCCTTTCGTATTGTCTGATAAGCTTAATGACATTATCGTTGAAAGACGAAAGGAAAACACCATATTGACACATGTTTGAATGCAATCAAAGCTTTCGGCTTACATAAGCCATTATCAAAGATGACCATTTTAATAAATCAAACAACACATATACGAAACCACAATAATAGCCCGCCCTTGCTGTTTGAATAAGCTCAAAGTAACGACAAACTCTTATTTACGAGCCAAGGAAGCGAAAAACCCCGTCGTAGCTCGTAACGTCACACATGACCACGCGAGAGTGAAAACGAGAAGTATTAAGTATGGGAAGCCATTGGTATAAACCAATGGCTTCTGCTATAGATTATAGGCATTTAAGAATGTTTGTGGAGATTTCATAGCTTAGATTGGATTCAAACGTGTCAATATGGTGTTTTCCTTTCGTCTTTCAACGATAATGTGATTAAGCTTATCAGACAATACGAAAGGAACTTACTTAAAATAAATAGACAAATCTTGTCTATATTATTTAATGAAACATGCATTAATGAAAAATTGCTGCCGAAATATACACAATGTATATATATATATATATATATATATGTGTGTATGTACGTGTCTGTGTGTGTATGCTTGTGTGTGTACATGTGTATATGTGTGTGGTTCATTTCCATTTCCATGCTGCCCAAATACACAATTATATATGTGTGTGTGCGTGTGTGTGTGTGTCTGCATGTGAGAGAGTTTGTGTCTGTGTCTGTGTGTATATGTATTTGAGTGTGTATGTAGCTGTAGTTCATTTCCATTTCTCCACAGCCTCCATTTTCTTCTACAGCCTCAACACGCTGCTGCATTTTTCCGTGACATTTTTTTTTTTTGCTGTTACGATGTGGTCTTCCCTGGCCTACAATCAAGCAGATTTAAGAAAAGAATTGTCCTTCTCATAAAACAAAAAAAAAACTAAGTCTGCCCTCAATTCATAGTTTTGGTGGCGGAGAGAAGAATTCATAATTTACCCCAAAATATTTGTGCGAAATTGAATACAACGAACTTGAATTTGAACTCTTCTCCCCACCGTCCACACTTTCCGAGTCGCTAACCTTATTAGTACTCGCTGACCCAATAAATGATACATACATGGATATCTCGATTTTACACACACACACACACACACACACACACACACACACACACACACACACACATATATATATATATATATATATATATATATATATATATATATATGTACAAAATATTCATACACATCTATATGTATTTAAACGCCGTTCATGCACAAGTATAAAGATTCCTGCAAGCGGACATTTTGTTTGATGTTTCTCTGAGTAATTTTCGCAGATCAATAAAATCAATGACATGATCAATTATCGATGAATTTCCAACTGTATAATAAGAAGGAAATGCCTTCCAGCAGGCATACTTCAGGCGGCAATTCTTTGTCTAGTACCTTCTCTCACTGCGCAAACGCATGGTGAGTAAACAGTCCTTCGGCCTAAAATATGTGCGTTTGCTTGAAGCAAAACGTTTCTCCCAGACTAGAGACGGGGGTTCAGCCATGTTCAGTTGGTTTATTTATTATGAGATCTTCTTGTTTGTCTCGAATTCCGTCAGGACGTTTGTGATTATGGCTCTCCACAACTTCCTAATAAAGTAGGGGGCTATGTTCACCTACTCTTTGTAGATTTTACTAACGTTTATCTTTTTAGTATCTCTTGCACTCCCTGTTCCGTCATCCATTAGCACAAACTCTTTGTTTTCAACTGCTCGTCTTCCTCCCAATATGTTCTGTGAACATCAAATTCTACAAGAATTCTTTTCTCTTTATGATCCTTAGAAATAGAAAATGTTTCTTTCTGATTCGAAGTATAGTCATTTTTTTCGTATCCATTTTCTCTAAAAGTTCGTCGTTACTCATATTTTCGGTTCAGGATATTCTCAGTATCCTTCTGTAGAACCACAAATTGCCTAAAATTTTTACTTCATTTGTGATAAGTTTGTTCAGCATCCATTAACATTTAAGACAGATGATGTTAGATAATGCTTTGGCACACATTTCTTTGTTTCTAAGGAAATTACTCATTTAATATTTCGCTTAGTTTGGGAAGAAATATTTCCTTATTCCAATACGTTTTTGGAATTCGTTGTCCTATTTTCAATTTTCGATTTCGCAATTCGTTGTACTATTTTCAGTTGTCGAACAGTTCCTAGATATTTAAATATTCGTACTTACTTGATTTTTCTATCTTCATTCGTAATTTACATCTTCAGCTTTTATCTTCAGCTGACAACGATAAAGACTGTCATCTTACTATTGACAGACACATTCAAATTATCTGAGATGAGGTATTATGATTAATTGCATTATTTACATTATTCGGACTGTTATCCTCATCTTCATTGCCATATTCACAACGTTTCGTCCGTTGTACTATCCGGACTTTATGTCTATATATTTCTATATAACTGTCTATATCTCTGAGATGAGGTATTATGATAACTTATATTATTTACATTATTCGGACTGTTATCCTCACTTTCATTGACATATTCACAAAGTTTCGGTCGTTATACGCTCCGGCCTTTATGTCTATGTCTCTCTCTATATCTGTCTATATCTCTGAGATGAGGTATAATGATTACTTGCATTATTTACATTATTCGGACTGTTATCCTCATCTTCATTGCCATATTCACAATGTTTCGGCTGTTGAACGCTTCGGCCTTCTTTAGGTGACTGGCATTTCGAAACGAACCCTTCATTTCCTCCACCGAACGAAATATTTTCCGGTTGTCTCAGTTATTTCCCTTTAACTCAGCTCTCTAATTTTTGGTTCACCACTGCTAACGCCTGGTATTGAACTAGTCTTTTCACTGGATGTAACCAATGTCTTTATCCACTGGGCCATGTGTCCTTGAGAGCATCTGTATATGAATTTTTGGGACTTATAGACCTAATGCCTCAACATCATTTTTTACCAGTGCTCATATTGCAATTTTCGATATTATTATTGTATTTTTTATCAGAGCTTATATCGCAATTTTTTATTATTCATTGCTTTTCTCTAAGAATTCTTATTACTGGTTCCCATATTGTATTCATTTCTATGTTTGGTCGGCTCATGAGATTTTTGTGGCCTAGCATATGTGCTGATTCCTTAAGTTTTCGTATTTTCCAGTGATGCTCTATGACTATTTTTTTAACCTGGGGGTGGCGATTTTCTTTCCATATTTGCTCAGCTACACCTGATTTTTCTATTTCCCCTTGTATTACTGCTTTACGATGTTCTTGTAGTCTTTTCCTTAAGGGAGCGGTCTGTTTCTCTTTGTATTTCCTACCATAAACGCAATGATTAACCATGTTTTTGTTTTTTTTTTGTTAATCGTATTATATATGTCGGTATTCAGAAAACAATTACCAATTTCATTGCTATGAATTATGACTCCACTCCACGGCCAAGAGGACAAGGATCAAAGTGTAATATCTGTTCCAGCCGCAGACAGTCAGCCCGTGGCTCCAGCCATTTATAGCAGTTCCAGCTAGCCATCATCCATTTGCAGCTCCCAGTGGCCATCGGCTGCGGCTCCCGTCAAATCGAACATGCCTCCTGCTCCAACCAGCGAGCCATCTCTAACACGTCTCCAGATCCAGCCATCCTTGCCAGCAGCAACGATATGCAATAAAATGTCCTTTTCAGGAGAACGCTTTTCATCGACCACGAAACTGTCATATTCAGGTCAATGATCTTCAACGATTACAAAATTGTCCTTTTCAGAAGAACACACTTCTCACACTTTGCATAAACTTGCAGAGATATTTTTTGCCTAGTGAACTATGTCTTTATTTTTGTTGATGTATTTTCTTTAACGAAAAGCAATTTGGCAATATATATTTTTTATTCGAGTCTTTTTTTTTTTTAGTTAGGTTATTGAATGACGGAGGACAACAACAAAAACGAAACTCTCTCCCGGAGCTGTCAGAGTCATATTTATCGGTCAAATAGCCTGTGGTAACCGCGTTGATCACCTGCATAGCTCACTGGGGAATATTTGACCTTATTCTGTTATGCAGTTCTTCTAGGAGAAAGCACTCTTTTTGCAGCTTCGATTGCATCCTATGATGGAGAATTGTTCATCCTTTTGCGTAAATGTTATCGTTGTAGAGTTGATCCAGCTCAAAGCCTTTTTTCACTTTAAAATCTTCCAGCACAAGCTGATGGTAGCGTAACAAAACGATGAAACACAATGACAGTTAATGTCAGTGTGACAGAGACTGCAGGATCCTAATAGGACTTCAAGACATTTTTGAGACGCGCAATAATAATCTACAAATCAAACAATCGCCGTTGCATGGATTATTGCTGCCATATATGGTCTGGAGCCCCTTCTGTTTGCCTCGGGGTTCTTGATAACATCCAGAAACGGGTATGCAACGTAATTGGCCCTGATCTGTCATCTCGTCTTCAGTCGCTCTCTCACAGACGCGCCGTCGCCTCTCTCTCTGTCTTTTTTACAAGTACTTTCACGGTAATTGCTCCGACGAGCTGCTTTCGCTGGTTCCCAGGCTTCATGAATTCAAGCGTCTTACGAGGCTTGCATCCCGACCCCACCCTTTCACTGTTGAAACCGTTAAAGCTAGACGTCTCTTCTACTCCAATAGCTTAATGTCTCGCACCTCTCGCCTGTGGAACTCCCTTCCTTATTCCAGTTTCCCTGACAACTATAATCTCCAACTATTCAGATGTAACGTCAATCGACATCTCCAGTTGCCTTGATCTATCCACTATCCTTCTCCACATCCTTTCCTCTTTCACTCCTATCTGCTCTCGCTCCAAATCTTCTGTAACCCCTTGCCTTGATCTATCCACTATCCTTCTCCCATCCTTTCCTCTTTCACTCCTATCTGCTCTCCCTCCAAATCTTCTGTAACCCCTTGCCTTGATCTATCCACTATCCTTCTCCCATCCTTTCCTCTTTCACTCCTATCTGCTCTCGCTCCAAATCTTCTGTAACCCCTTGCCTTGATCTATCCACTATCCTTCACCCATCCTTTCCTCTATCACTCCTATCTGCTCTCGCTCCAAATCTTCTGTAACCCCTTGTCTTGATCTATCCACTATCCTTCTCCCATCCTTTCCTCTATCACTCCTATCTGCTCTCGCTCCAAATCTTCTGTAACCCCTTGCCTTGATCTATCCACTATCCTTCACCCATCCTTTCCTCTATCACTTCTATCTGCTCTCGCTCCAAATCTTCTGTAACCCCTTGCCTTGATCTATCCACTATCCTTCACCCATCCTTTCCTCTATCACTTCTATCTGCTCTCGCTCCAAATCTTCTGTAACCCCTTGCCTTGATCTATCCACTATCCTTCACCCATCCTTTCCTCTATCACTTCTATCTGCTCTCGCTCCAAATCTTCTGTAACCCCTTGCCTTGATCTATCCACTATCCTTCTCCCTTCCTTTCCTCTATCACTTCTATCTGCTCTCGCTCCAAATCTTCTGTAACCCCTTGCCTTGATCTATCCACTATCCTTCACCCATCCTTTCCTCTATCACTCCTATCTGCTCTCGCTCCAAATCTTCTGTAACCCCTTGCCTTGATCTATCCACTATCCTTCTCCCATCCTTTCCTCTTTCACTCCTATCTGCTCTCGCTCCAAATCTTCTGTAACCCCTTGCCTTGATCTATCCACTATCCTTCACCCATCCTTTCCTCTATCACTTCTATCTGCTCTCGCTCCAAATCTTCTGTAACCCCTTGCCTTGATCTATCCACTATCCTTCTCCCTTCCTTTCCTCTATCACTTCTATCTGCTCTCGCTCCAAATCTTCTGTAACCCCTTGCCTTGATCTATCCACTATCCTTCTCCCATCCTTTCCTCTATCACTCCTATCTGCTCTCGCTCCAAATCTTCTGTAACCCCTTGCCTTGATCTATCCACTATCCTTCTCCCATCCTTTCCTCTATCACTCCTATCTGCTCTCGCTCCAAATCTTCTGTAACCCCTTGCCTTGATCTATCCACTATCCTTCACCCATCCTTTCCTCTATCACTTCTATCTGCTCTCGCTCCAAATCTTCTGTAACCCCTTGCCTTGATCTATCCACTATCCTTCTCCCATCCTTTCCTCTTTCACTCCTATCTGCTCTCGCTCCAAATCTTCTGTAACCCCTTGCCTTGATCTATCCACTATCCTTCTCCCATCCTTTCCTCTATCACTCCTATCTGCTCTCGCTCCAAATCTTCTGTAACCCCTTGCCTTGATCTATCCACTATCCTTCACCCATCCTTTCCTCTATCACTTCTATCTGCTCTCGCTCCAAATCTTCTGTAACCCCTTGCCTTGATCTATCCACTATCCTTCACCCATCCTTTCCTCTATCACTTCTATCTGCTCTCGCTCCAAATCTTCTGTAACCCCTTGCCTTGATCTATCCACTATCCTTCACCCATCCTTTCCTCTATCACTTCTATCTGCTCTCGCTCCAAATCTTCTGTAACCCCTTGCCTTGATCTATCCACTATCCTTCACCCATCCTTTCCTCTATCACTTCTATCTGCTCTCGCTCCAAATCTTCTGTAACCCCTTGCCTTGATCTATCCACTATCCTTCTCCCTTCCTTTCCTCTATCACTTCTATCTGCTCTCGCTCCAAATCTTCTGTAACCCCTTGCCTTGATCTATCCACTATCCTTCACCCATCCTTTCCTCTATCACTCCTATCTGCTCTCGCTCCAAATCTTCTGTAACCCCTTGCCTTGATCTATCCACTATCCTTCTCCCATCCTTTCCTCTTTCACTCCTATCTGCTCTCGCTCCAAATCTTCTGTAACCCCTTGCCTTGATCTATCCACTATCCTTCACCCATCCTTTCCTCTATCACTTCTATCTGCTCTCGCTCCAAATCTTCTGTAACCCCTTGCCTTGATCTATCCACTATCCTTCTCCCTTCCTTTCCTCTATCACTTCTATCTGCTCTCGCTCCAAATCTTCTGTAACCCCTTGCCTTGATCTATCCACTATCCTTCTCCCATCCTTTCCTCTATCACTCCTATCTGCTCTCGCTCCAAATCTTCTGTAACCCCTTGCCTTGATCTATCCACTATCCTTCTCCCATCCTTTCCTCTATCACTCCTATCTGCTCTCGCTCCAAAACTTCTGTAACCCCTTGCCTTGATCTATCCACTATCCTTCACCCATCCTTTCCTCTATCACTTCTATCTGCTCTCGCTCCAAATCTTCTGTAACCCCTTGCCTTGATCTATCCACTATCCTTTTCCCATCCTTTCCTCTAACACTCCTATCTGCTATCGCTCCAAATCTTCTGTAACCCCTTGCGTGCTAGTGGCTTACAGCCTTGTTTGGGGTGAAAAGCTTAAAAAAAAAATAAAAAAATAAAACTGAGGAACATGAGAAAGCTGCCATTATATATATGTGTATATCGACAGCGGCCAGCAGCGTCTGTGTGAAATTTACCATAACTTATCTTACCTGTGATTTTAATGAAGAGTAACTCATGTAAGACTTTGGACATTTTTACTGGCTAAAGTAGTTGCAGGGAATCAACTATTGCGAGGTAAATCATTATAATAGTAATATAGATTTGACAGTGATGATGACAAACACAAACTAATAATTGATAGTACACTTTGCTAAGGTAGTGAAAGAAAGACAGTAAATGGAATACTTATTAGATTGTTCACAAACTAATTACGTATTTCACCGCTATGAATTTTGAGTCAGCCTATACAGGTAGAATCGAGGTTGAATGTTATGAAACTCAATTTCGAATTATTATATCATCACTTCTCTCCGATAGTGTGTTATTTAGAGCGCATTTCCAAGTTTAATTTCCATTGAAGATTATAAGTTTAAAGAGTAACATATGTGTTATTAATTATTGTATGAATCGGGATACATATTACTATAACAGACGCAATGAACAAAAGAAATGATGCTGTTTAGACTGATGCAGTGAACGCTTATAGATTTTTATCTGTGGTTTAAAAGGTTTAGAAATATCTATTGTGATATAATCGGCAAGTCTCGATCTGGCTGACGACCCACTTTGAATGAAGAACTTTTGAAAGAGATTACTGACGTGGATCCAAATGAAAACAAGAGATCTGTCACAAAACCTTTCATGCTAAATGTTTCAATATACTTTTAACCAGGAATGAATCACAATGTCATGGGTCGAGAAACTGTGTTCAGACAATCATGACTCTATAACACAACTGGTAGGATGTATGTGTCGAAGATCTTAGCCTTCAAATGATGAGCAACTCGTTTTGATATTAGCACTTGATTGTTTTTGTTGAAAGCTGCCCAACCCAGAGTTAACTGCTATGATATATATATATATATATATATATATATATATATATATATATATATATATATATATATATATATATATATATATATATATATATATATCCCCCATGGCAATATACTAAGGAGAATTTCTCACATACAGTTCTTTCTTTTTATCTTTTTACCTTTCTTTCTTTCTTTTTTGTTTGTTTGTTTTTTTTTTGTTTCTTTCTTTTAATCTTTCTTTCTTTTTATCTTTCTTTCTTTTTTCTTTCTTTCTTTTTATCTTTCTTTCTTTCTTTTTATCTTTCTTTTTTCTTTCTTTTTCTTTCTTTCTTTCTTTCTTTTTTCTTTCTTTCTTTTTTCTTTCTTTCTTTCTTTTTTCTTTCTTTCTTTTTCTTTCTTTCTTTCTTTCTTTCTTTCTTTTTTCTTTCTTTTTCTTTCTTCCTTTCTTTCTTTTTTCTTTCTTTATTTTTCTTTCTTCCTTTCTTTCTTTCTTTATTTCTTTCTTTCTTCCGTTCCTATTTTCTGTACACTTTCTCTTCTTTCATCCATTTTCATCATGATTCATTAACTTTTCAGAGTACACAAACAGACCCAGCGAATGCAATCTTTTGAAATTGTCCGATCCTGGTGTTAACCACGGTCTTCAACCACCACTTCTCCTCTTCCTCCTCTTCTTTTTCTCTTTTAATCTTCCTTTTACCTTTCTTCTTTTATTCTATTCATATCTTCTTGATTGTTTCTTACAGTTCATGTGCCAGAGATGTGGTTTAACAGACGAATACAGAGAAACCCACTGACAAAAGATATGAACAAGTCTTAAAGAAATTAAGTACGACAAAGAAAACGAAAATTAAAAGTATTGAGACATATAATGAGGAAAGAAAGTTTGGTAAATTTAACACTCACAAGACACTTTGAAAGCGAAAGGAACATATAAAAACAGTGAGTATACGATTTACCAAGTTTGCATGGATGATAGAATAAAGACAAAAGGGAATAATCAAAAGTTATTTCGAGCAAAAAGAAAGGAAGTTGAGGAGGGCTATGTTCAAAATTGAAAATGTACATGAAAGAAAGAAATAATATTTTTAAAATGGGTTAGTCTCTTACGATTTCTTCAACATAATAAAATCGTATTGATTTGTGGCCTAGGTAGGTGATCTCGAAAATTCCCTTCAAACTGCTGTTAACTGCGGCAAGGAGTAGTTTGTTAAATATAACGCCACTAAAACGATATCGGGCTCTATTAATCATCTCAAAGAATATTGTTGCCTTCCACCAGCGTGGCTGATGCTAACCTCCAGGAGAGCGCTCATTGTCTAATGTTTACAGCTGGCATGAAGTGGAAAGATTATGTGAAGTATGTTAAATCAAGTGCTAAGTAGGTTCTCTGTGTAAGGCTAGACTAACTCTTTCGTCAGAATCTAGCACATTTATAATTTTACCATTCAACTGCTTATCGAATGTTGCTGCAAAGTCTGTGTTACGGTGCTTCAACCGTATATCTAGATTTTTTTTTTAAACACAGAAATAGAATCTACAACTTTATCGGTCCTAACCGGGTAAATTGGCTTCTATCACTTACCCACCGGTGTAACGTATAATCTATATAAATCTTTTCACGATAATTGCTCTGATGCGCTTTCCTATTTGGTATTCCGACTTCACGAATTTAAGTTCAGTACTAGATTGGTAAATAGACCTCATAAAGTCACCGTTGAAATTGCTGCTTTTAACTAATTTTCATGCGAACCTTTTCTTCTTTCCCACTTCTCTCTCGTTGAAATCTCTTTCGTTCTTCTTGCGTTCCTCTCAAATACGATCATCAAAAAATGAAATGCAATGCCAATCGTCATCCACCAGCTCAAATCCCGTTATCTTATTGTTTCATTCACTCACAGTAGTGATTTTCCAAGCGTAGCTCAGATGTGGCACAAGGTCGAAAGTAGGGGGCACCCAGTGAGAATCGAACTCACTACTCAGTGGTAATTGTTCTAGAGAAACAAGCTTTCTAACCATTACACCGCCTCGAGGTGCCCTCATTCACTCACAGTAACCCGTTGCATCCTAGTTGCTTGGAGTAAAATAATTAAAAAAACATCAGAAAATATTATTTAAATATTATTTATTATTTATGAAGTAGCTGTTTATTCCTCCAACTACGTTAAGCCTTGCTGTTCACTTTTATGTAAAACGTGCGGTTAGTGTAAAGGTTATCGGCGCAGAATGTAGAATCGGTGTACCGTGTTCAAATGCTGACCGAGTTTCTTTCGTTCACTTCACACTATGCCTTTGGAAAAGGTACGAATCCATATTGTCCCAACTAGGGACTAAATACCAGAGCAGGCTGTGCCGTCTTAATATGGATAGCAGTTAACCTAAAAGAAAGTCTCTGCACTAAAACTGTTGTAAATAATAGGGTAGACTGAGCACTCAGCTTTGTTAGAGAAACCAGACTAGAAAAATGAAAACTCTGAATTTAAAAATCTTGTAAATAAGAGGTACCCTCTTATTTACAAGATTTTTAAATTCAGAGTTTTCATTTTCTGCACACTTTGACTTATGTAAAACACATGACACCCTTTCAGAATTTGTGGTTGTGTTCGTAAAAAGCAGATATTTGAATACGGTTTGCAATGATATTTTTTTTAATGAAATGCTCACCCAATATAAGCTTCAAGTGCCACTCAAGGTAGAGGGTTATTGAGTGAGGTTGCTGTAAGATGAGGAAGTAAGTGCCGATTATGATGATAAGTAGGATAAATAAAGGGGTTGATCCTAGACTTGACGAGATTAAGATCGTAAAGTTAGAAGCATTATTTTCTTGGGAATCTGTTTCACAAAGTATCGGTTCTCGGGAAGAACTCCTTTGATATTCCTTCTTACCAATAAAATATGAAGGAAATGAGAATGATTCCACCCCGTGTACGTGGCATAACAGGTTCTAGATAATAAACAGGTGAAACTAAAGAATCTTGCCCGTCCGAACATTTCCCATTTAAATAGCGATCGAATAACAAGAATCTTTCAATATTGTATTTGCAGGAAAGAGACTACTGGTTCTATTAATTCGTTAAAATGGCTCATACTACACCCTTTTACAAATTAACTGAAACAACTGCTTTAGTTTCCTTTCTTTCAACATACGGTCAGATTTAGACAAACTGGTGTGACAGGGTGTCATAAGTTGCTATTTTTTCCTCAGATCATGACATTTGCAGTAGTTTGTAGTAATATGAATCGATTTTCGGGATTTATGATGAAATTTATTTGGCCTCGAAAAATATTGCATCAAATTTTTACCACGCCCAGACACTATTGTCTCGACTGTCGATTAGTTATCCTACGGTCATCGTCTGTGATGGACGTTACTCAAAGTAAGCGTATGAAAATTGTAACGCTGCACGAAGACACTGGCAAACCTTACTAGTGAGCAAAACAAAGTACTATAGATTGGCCCGGAAACTATCCTAATTCAAATCCAATCGAGAATTTGTAGTCAATCTGCAAGGAAAGACTTCGTGGAACGGACATACGAAATACTAACATGTGCGCTGGGTCATGTTTCATTGAAAAAAATAGTAAATAATAACGGAATTATTCGTTTTGTTTCAATTAATTTGCACAAGGGTTTAAATTCGAATAGTCCGCCATTGTTATCACAATGAAACTGAAGCCCTGAATACATTGTATCTGTAGGAAAGAGGCTATAGGTCATATTAATTCGTTAAACTGGCTCATACTATCTCCATTCATCCCTTTATTTGGTTTTACCAAAGTAAACCATCTTTAATATATCAACAAATTTCTTTAGAAAATATTCGCGTGATTGAGCAAATTCCATAGAAAATTTTTGACTCTTTCGAAAACTCTTTTGAACAAAACCGTATCTCACGTCAAACAAATCCACTTAAAAATGATTCCATCTTCACTGGTGTCACTACTAAATCATGCAATGCGTATTTATTCGACTGTTCAAAACGTTTCTGTCGATCACTGCAGATAGTCGACTGCAATTAGTCATTATTGAACCGCGAATGAGTCCATGAGAAGACTGTTGTTAACAGAATCCTGGAACAGAGGTAGTCATGCAAATCACAGAACACCACGTGATTCAATGTCGGATAAGGTCGGCGCAAGAAATGGTTCATTTGTGTAAGTTCAAACTTTTCTTACATTTGATTTGATTGGAAATTACTTTTGAAAATCCTCCAACCCGGAGACGATCCGTTCTATATTATGCAAGCGTGCTAAGCTCTCGCATGACAGGGTAAACAAACGAACAATGAATGTATTCGTCACTGAAAATGGTTGACCTTTCCTAACCTTTAGACTGTCGACGCTCTTATGATAATGTCTCAAGAATGGCGGAAAACTCGAGTCATTTGTTTGTGTTGTATTTAATGTAAATAGAAGAAGCGAATCGCGCCTAATCAAAAGTAATTGTTAATTGAAGATAGCGTGAGATGCAAAGGTTGCAAGAAGATTTACAAAAAGGCGCTTCGCATTATTTAAGAAGACAAATATATGATTTAAAATATGATGTACAAACTCTAAGAAATATTTTTTGCGATAAGTATTGAAATAATAATAATAATAATAATAATAATAATAATAATAATAATAGTGCTTTGCCAAAGTTAACAATGAGTATCGATGTTGGTTGACTGAGAATTAAGGAATTTACGTCTGCATGAATAGCGGATTAAGTATTATTATCATATTTTAGCTCCGCTGATTTTGGTATTGATCCTTCAGTTTATTTTATATTTTAAGCTTTTAGCTAATTTTAAGCTTTAATTTGCATTTGCATTCTTACTATATACATATACATACATACACACACACACTTACATATATATATATATATATATATATATATGTGTGTGTGAACATTGAAGTCAACACTTAGAGGCGACAGGCTGTTTCATGCTAGACACAATCGTCAGGACTGACGATTGCGTCTAGCATGAAACAGCCTGTCGCCTCTAAGAGTTGACTTCAATGTTCACTTTTATATTTACACACGCTATATCTCTGATACTGAGTACTTTTCCCCATAAATATAGCACACCTAAGAGTATATTTCTTTATACGTACATATATATATATATATATATATATATATATATATATATATATATATATATATATATATATATATATATATTACAGAAGTTGTCATACAAAGAATAAATCGGTAAAGTTAATATAATGAATGGTGAATTCACTTCTCTAACAGATTAAATAAAGCATTAACTTACTAACCACTCGTTGAATGACGCGATTTTGTTTTTAAAAATTGTAAAATGGATTAGATGTTCAGTCCATTTGCAAGTATTTTCGATGAATCCCTTCATCATCTTCATCCTTGGATATTATTTTTCAATTCCTGGCAATTTCAGTTAACATTAGAGACGCAAATAAATGTAATATAGGTCGAAAGATTTTTTTTAAAGTGTGTTATTATTAACAGTTACAAAACCTTGGAGCGCGCAGTTTTGCAAAGTTAGAGATTTATTTTATTTAATTTTTTAGTGAAGTGAATTCGCCATTAATTACATTAACTTCTTTGTATGATTGATTACTTATGTACAATATTATTTATACTGCAACATTTAATATATATATATATATATATATATATATATATATATATATATATATATATATATATATGAAGAAATATAGTTTAAAGGTGTGCTATATTTATGGGGTAAAGTGCTCAATATCAGAGATAAAGCGTATGTAAATGTAAATAAAAGTAAACATTGAAGTCACGCTCAGAGGCAACAGGATCGATTTGTTCATTTATTTATTTATTTGGATTAATTTTTACTTGTTTTATTCTTATTTATTTGCTTATCTTTTATTTTGTATATTTTATTTACTCTATTTGGTTTTCGACTTTTGAATAACGTAGTAATTATTTGATATCGTAGTTATAGGTATTTTCTCCCCAATTTTTGGATTGATTGTTGTAGTCTATTCTAATGGGAATGGCGGGATTGTTTTGTTAATTTGTTTATTGCTTACTTTATTTATTTATTTGAATTGATTATTTTTACTTGTATTTTAAGTATTTATTTTTTATTTTATTCGTTCTATTTCATCTATTCTAACGTGAGTGGTCTGTTAATTTGTTTGTTATTTGCTTGGGTTAATTCATTTCACTTGTATTTTTTATATTATTTCGTTTATTTTTATTTATTCTTTTCAGATTTCGATTTTTAAGTAACATAGTAAACATTTGTTTTCATGTCTGCATTTTGAGATGAGCTCAGATCGTTTATTTAGTAATTTATTTTGGCCTCGGAAGGTAATAATAGCTTTTTTCTCCAAGCAAAGTTTGCAGGTTTTTGATTGATTGATGAACTTTTCCTTATTTTCCATGATATTTTTGGTGTGATTTGCCTTTTGTTTTTAATTTCGCAGGTATACTTAGAAAGTATTGTGCTGTTCGCGTATATACAATTTGTGAAAGATGTTTTGTGTGCATAGTTTTTTGTTTCTAGGGTCCTTCCTTTACTCCTATGTATACTTTTTCTTCATTATCTGGTGATTTTACCGTGGCTTCGTATATTACGTTGTTTTGTAAGGAAGCCGCGGTAAAATCATATGGGGAGTTATCTTGCCACATTATGAATAAATAAATTTGACCTGCTAATAAATATTTGAATTAAATAAATTTAATTTAAAAATTTAAATGCAATGTTAATCGTTACCTTTTCTCCTTAATTCCTGTTCTTTTATTTTTCTCTCTACTTAACGTTTCTTTTTTCTCATGTTGTCAGTAATCACTTGCGTCTTAGCGGCTTTATTGCCCTGCTTGGATGAAATAATTAAAATAAAAAATGGTGTTGACAAATGGTTCCTGCATGTCCATGCGATAAAATTGTTTTCTAATATCAAGATACTCCATCCGAATAAAAAAGAAGAATATTCTTGATCTTTTTACATACAAATTAATTTCCTGCTCGTGTGACATCATGTTTTTGTTGTTTTTTTTTTTGACGGAAAACATGTAATTTTTGGTGAACTTTGAATGCCATTATTCACATGAGGACAAATACACCGGAGAGGGAACAAGGAGGAAAACAAGTCGAAATATATTTAATATCAGAACATTTCAGATATCTTACCACGAATAAAAACTCACATGTACACACATTCAGACTCTCTCTCACTCTCGCTCTCTCTCTCTCTCCTACACACACACACTGAGACACTCACACCTACATACTTTAAAATTGGCTAAGACAGAGTATTTGTAGATAAAAACAGTGTGTACATCGGAAGTAAGACTATATTGTCAATGTTTCATGTCTCAATAAGATCTTACAACCAACACACACACACACACACACACACACACACACATATATATATATATATATATATATATATATAGTTGGATTGATGTGCATCAATCCAACTAAATATGTTAGATCTATCACTGATATTAATCGCTTATCAATAAGTACCTCGCATATGTAATATATAAATAATATATATATTAAAATTGCATATATATATTTAAAAAATACACGGACAAATCAATAATGATAGTCTCTTTTTGTTTGCATGGAAGATTTCCAACCAACGACAAACACGTGCATACCACGCGGGAATGAAAAATTATATAGTTGTTACGATAATCAGGGTATGATTTTTGAAAAGCTTTTAAATTATATACACACGTTTTGTCTATTTATATTTATATACATACACATTTTACATATATATATATATATATATATATATATATATATATATATATATATATATATATATATGTATATATATATATGTATGTGTGTGTGTGTGTGTGTGTGTGTGTGTGTGTGTGTTTGTGTGTGCAAAAATTAAAATATAAGAAACTTATATCAGTTAAAATATAACAGTATGAATAAATATAAAAGGGAATAATTTTCTTTACAAACGAGTTTCATTCCTTCTTGGACGTTATCAAGGTAAATATAAGGATTTTATTTTGCGACATGTATTTATGAACAGATGTAAATCTGTCATTAAGTTTCCAAAATTATTAAATTTAAGAACTCTCATAAATATTCTTTAGGATAACTGTGAGAGATAAACTATGGAAGACGCCGCGTGATGTAATTTAATTCTAATAAACGAAAGTCAGTGACTGTTATTAATGTGTTTATTAAATTTTTATTTTCTTATTTGTTTATATTTATTAATTTATTTAATGTAATTATTATTTTTTTATTTTAATTTGATAAATTATCTTTAATAACAACTTATGTTATCTCTTTTCGTGACGACCATACATTCTGTATCATTAAAATGTATTTTACCATTTTCTTTCTATTATTGGCTATGCCTGAACTGAAAGAAAGGGAGAAACCCAGCTTAGAACTACTAGCTTATTCTATGTGCCATGTCACTTAACTAAATGGTGTCTGTGGCTCTCCACAGCTTCCTATTCTGTGTAGCTCTTAGTAAATTTTGTCTTTTTACAATTGCTCCCACTTTCCGTTGTCCTTTCTTTCAATAATGGTGCCATCTCTGTTCAGGTGTTTCTGCTATAGATTTAAAGATTATTGATAAAATCCAAAGCGGAATCTGAAATGTTATTCGTGATGACCTGGCATCTCGGCTTCAGTCACTTTCACACCGTCTTAACGTACCTTCCCTTTGCCTTTTCTATAAGTATTTTCATGGTAATTGTTCTGATGAATTTTCTTCTATTGTTCGTAGACTTTATGAATTTAAGCGCAGTACTAGATTGGCGGCAGGGTCTCACCATATTACAGTTGAAATGGCGAGATGTAAGTTCTATGCTAACAGTCCCTTCTATCGCAGTTCTCGCTTGAGATACTTTTTTCCGGCTTTTTGGTTCCCAGTCAACTTTGATCTTCAAAAATGTAAATGCTTTATCAATCGTTAGCTTCTGTCTTTTTAATTCTTGTTCTTTTATTGTGCTCTCTAATAGTGTTTTTTCTTCTTCTCGTATTCTCCCAGACTCATTAATCTCTTACATCTTAGTGGCTTTATTGCTTTGCTTGGGGAGAAATAAGGAACCCGCTATCTACCACTGTCCATTTTGCTTTCGATATTCCGTAATTGTCAACCTTTTTAAATCCTCTTTGCTTATTATGCGTCCAAGTAATCAGAACATTCTCTTTTTGAGTATAAGTGCCCTTTATGTTACCATTTTTTCTAATTCTTTTTCTTTTCTTACGCGTTCTGTTAATGGAATTCTAAGCATCCTTCTGTAGAAACACAATTCTCTTGCCTCCACTTTTCTATTCATCTATAAAAAAAAATTGTCCAGCATTCACTGCCATATAGGAGATGTATATTACAAAGCATTTCAGCACGTTTTTCTATATTCCCAAAGAAAACCTTTGAACTTTGAACTGTTCATCTTGTAATGTGCGTCCGGATTTCGGTGACATTTCATATCCTCTGTTAAAAAAAACTTCCCAGATATTTCTACTTGTTTAAAGAATAAAATAAAATATTTAGCCCAGACAAAGGAGGAGACTTGAAAAATCAAACTTCTAAATGCAGTAAGAAGCTATGAAGAATTCATCTATCATTACCGGTAAATAATACTACAGTTAAAACAGTGTTTTTTTATTAGCCGAAAAAAAGTTACGCACAAGTTTTAAAATCAACAAAGTTGCATTTATAGTAAATATGTTTACATTTACTCTCTACTAGTTATCTATAAAGAAAATTATATTTATATATTTCTGACTGATATCCTTATCTTTATTGCCATATTCACGAAGTTCCGGTAGTTGTACGACCCGGCCTTCTTCAGGTAATATTAGCTGGAATTTGGAACTGAACCGTTTATTTATTCCACAAGTGTAAATTGTTCTATTTCCACCTGAAGAAGGCTGGAGCATACAAGCGCCGAAACGTCGTGAATATAGCAATAAATGTGAAGACAATAGTCCGAAAAGTTTAAATAGTCGAAATAGTTGCAATGCCTCATCTCAGATATATAGAGAAATGTAGAAAATTATATGGTATTCTTAAAGGATTTGTTGTGTATTTCTGTCCAAGTAAAAAGAAATGCATGTATGCAGTGTATATATATTTGAAATCTCTGCGCTACGATTTCTAGTTAGTTATTTCTGGTTGAATAAACAAATTTAAATATGGACAGCGTTCTTATATTCGCAATTCTGCAGCGTAAATTAAACATTTAAAGCAAATCAATATTTTTTAGTTGTATTTCTGTCAACTGAAAGGGAGCAAGACGAATCAGTTTAGCACCATTATGAAACAGAACATGTGTGTACACAGAAGGTTAGATAAAAATACATATTTCTGCATTATAGTATAGCGTAGGCATAGCTATATATTATTATCATTATTATACTTCGATTTCTGCTCTGGTCACAAAATTTACCAAGTCTGCAGGAAGTCCCAAGGCAGGTAGTGGTGTGTTGTTATGGCTACATTTCTTGATTTGATTTTTCTAACTACTATAACATCACTAGCGTTAGGTGGAGAAAGTTATTATTGTGTGGGCTGTCTTTATGAAGACAATGTTTTGCATTTCTCTTAAGCTGAGATTTCAAAGTATTTTTTCAATGTGTTGTTGTGTTCCTTTTTTATCATTCCAAGCGCACCTACTAGGATTAGTTCTATTCTTGCTTTCAATTTACATATTTTTCTAATTTGATTTCAAGGTGTTTCTACTTCGATAGTTTTTCATTTTCTTTGGTTGCGATGTAACAGTCCGCTGGATAAGCCATATCAATTAGTAGGCAAATATTATTATTATTATTATTATTATTATTACTTCCTTTGATTTCTGGCGTGTACACATATCTTTCCAGAGACCTAAGGGTAAAAATGGCACCAGGACACTATCCACTGACAAATATATATCTGGGGAAGGAAGTGTGGGTTTGTAAACAGTGACTATTAAAGCTGATATAGCGTGACTTTTCAACAAAGGCGAATTGAGTCCTGTAGGTCACTGTGTGTTTATCTAAAAATAAATACGCTAAAATTCACCTTCATCCCTGCCGTGCGCCGACGGCTTAGTGGTAGAATTTCCGACTGACGCCAATTCGGTCGGGTTTCGATCCTAGCTAAAAGCAACCGGACGTCTAGCCACACTGAAGAGCTGTGAAACAGCGAAACAGTCTGCCTGTGGATGACAACAAAAATTATATATATATATTGCATAGATAAAGCTCTTCGTAAAGTGTGGGCGGTACTTGTGAGGACAATTTTTTGTATTTCTTTGAGGCATGAGCTTCCAGGAATCCCTTCAATTAGTCTTCTGGAATCTTTTCCAACCAATCCAAGGGCTCCAACTACAACGGGTATTGTTGATGTCCCTATGTGCCACATTTTTGAGATTTCGATTTCAAGGTACTTGTATTTTGACAGCTTTTTGAAGATCTTCAAAGATACATTGCAGTCTGCGGGGACTGGCATATCAATAAGGAGGCACTTTTTTTTGTTTGTGGTCTTTAATGACCATTTCTGGGCGGTCAGCTTTGATTGTTCTGTAAGTGTGTATTGTGTAGTCCCATAGAATTGTAACAGGTCGCATACCCGTAACCGGGTCTGGGTGGTGTTCATACCAGTTTCTTTCAGTTTCCTTCCCGGAGAAGTTGCAAATTTTCCAGTGCAGATATTGGCCCACTCTGTCACGCCGGGTTTTATATTCAGTGGGTGCCAATATCGTGCAATTATTATTATTATTATTATTATTATTATTATTATTATTATTATTATTATTTATCGATTGTTTTTCATTATTTACTCATTAACCGTCTGTTTTCCGAAGTGCGATTTTCAAAATGAGCATTTCTTTCACTTGTACACTTCTCCGTTCTCTTGTTCTTTTAAAAAAAAATAAAACACCACTATGTCAACAGTTCTAAATAATTTTAATTTTAGGCTTCATTTATTTCTACAGATTTTTTCCTCTCTTTTTTTATTATATCCCATTCCACTGTAAGTATTTTCCATTACATTTTTAATTCCGGAATGTTTCAACAATATAGTGTTATATTGCATTCTCGAAGACGAGGATCCACAGTAAATGCGACCAACCCCAAAGGCAACAAAGGTGGAAGAAGCTAATAGTGATTACAATAGATCTTTACGGTTGAACCAGCGGATGAAGAGGGCTACGCATGACGGACATGCTAGAGAAGGCGTCACTCGAAATTATAGCAGAACAAACAGCAGTCCACTGCAGTTTCATAACTAGATTCTGGATGCCTCATTCCATATGTGCCGGAGAGAAAGGTCATGAAATGAAGAGTCCTTGTGTCACTTCCTGTCAAGTTGAGGGCACTTAAACAAATTCACGATTCACCTTCAGCCAAATGTTGCAAAGCAAAATGGCAATAGGGAATGGATGACGGCAGCAGGCTTTAGTAAAACTGGAAGCGTCTGGTCCAACAACGAACCATAGGCAAAACCCCCCAAAATAACTGCCTGTTTGATGTAACAAAACTATGCCGGAGCAAAACTTGAAAACTGGTAGGCATCTTTATCCTTTCATAATTAGCTAGAATACTAGTAAAAAAAGACATGGTCCTATATAGAGATGACGGCCTAATTCTAATTAGAGAAAAATAGATAGATTTAGGAAAAATATTAAACGTTCTAAAATCGATTGGATTCAAAATAGAAATAGATGCAAACACAAGGATAATATACTTCCTAGAAGTCCCTCTCCACCTGGACAAAGAAACCTGTGAACCATAGAAAAAGGATAATGACACTCCCACATGCATACACACATCCTCCAACCATCCACACTCAATCATCAACCACACACCCAAATCCATCAGCCGCAGACTATAAAACAACTCATCCAACATAGACATTTCTAACAACAGAAAAACGCCATATAACAACGCACTAAGGAAAAGCGGTTACATGCAACAGCTAAAATATACACCAGCACAACCAAAACGGAAAGACTGAAAACGAAACATAATTTGGCTTAACCCGCCGTAAAACAAAACCGTCAAAACAAACATCTGTTGGACAATCCTAAACCTAGTAGAAAAACACTTCTCCCTAACAAATCCCTTAGCAAAAATATTTACAAAAACAACGTTATGGTTAGCTTCAGCTGCACTAAAGACATAACACAAATAATAAAAGCCACAACAAAAAATAATAACTTGCAATAGCACAATGAAAGACTTCCCAATGCAATTGCAGAAACGAAACCACATCTCCACTACAAGGAAATTGCCTGCAAGCGAACATATTATACAGAGCTAAGTTAAAGGTAAACAACACTACAATGTACTACATTGGCGCCACAGAAGGAACTTTCAAGCAAGGAAAATAGACCCATGACCTTTCATTCTTCAAAAGAAAATACTCCAAAGGCACCACACTATCCACATACATATGGCAACTAAAAGACAGAAACATCATACCAAAAATAAGCTGGGTAATCATGAAAACCACACCAGCCTATAATAACATATCAAAGAGATGTTTACTTTGTCTACACGGAAAATGTGCAATAATATCCCACACACAACAAAAGGAATTACTAAACCAAAGATCGGAAATAATTTCAAAATACACATAGGAAATAAATATATCTACTATCACAGTTCATACCAAACGGATAATACCTACAACAAAACTGAACACAAACGGGAATGAAACTACGGGGGAAATAGTTGAACACTAAAACGCAAGAACACTAAAACCACCAAAACATAACCACCAACACCTATCCTGAACACCACTTTCACTTGTATCAACACTACCACCGCACCCACAAACACAACCACCACTATAACAATTAACACACATCGATAAAACTTCCAGAATTGTTACTTGCACTACCATAGCATCTGTAGACACAGCCACTACCATGACAGTTGGTGCAGCCATCAGAGGGGATAAAACAACGACCACTTCAATATTGTTTTCTAACGACTACTACGAGTTTCGTTTTTAGTACTGTTGTTACCACTTTATGCACCTACTGAAAATACCTACTACTATTATTTTCGCTATCAGTACTACTGTTACCACTTTAGGATCAATCACTTCATAACCTCCTCTAACACCATAAGTACTGCTTTTTATCATTGACATTGTTATTATTATTATTACAATTTTCATCATTATTATCATCGTTACCACAGCTATTATCATAATAACCATTGTCATTATTGTCATATTTTTTCTCATCATACTTTCGTTTCCATCATCATTAGGGCTAAATTTATCATTGACACACCAATAACTATTGTTAACATATCAATTATAATATCAATTCTTATCACAATCAGCATAGTCACAATTGTCAATAATACACAAGCAGTCAGCGTTGAAAATAGAAAACATCATCAATGTTTACAAACAGAACACACTGTGGTGTGGTGATGTAAGGCCCAGACCAATAGGAGTGTATCTACCCGTCTTCATGTGTGTATGTGTGCGATGAAGTGTAAGTTCATCTGACGACGCAGGCGCCTAATCTCGAATTGTTTATATGAGTGTGTTTGTGTTAACTAAAATGCGTACACCTGTATGTATGTATGTCTGTGTGTACGAGAGTGTCGCCCCAAACGGAAACAGAGGAGAATTCCCACTCCTACCGCCAAACATAATCAAACACAAACAAGAATAAAGAGATCCAATTTTTAAAAAATAAACCAGTTTGTCTGGGAGGATTTGATAATTATAATTAAGTAATTCATTGAGTCTGAAAGAAACCTCAACAGAATGCAGAAAGCACTGGACGGCCATTTTGTCCTATATTTGGGATTCATCAGCAGTGCGCATCCACTACCGAGAATAGAAACCCTGACATTTAAGTTATCAAGCAAACGTCATACCAACTGTTCCAACGGGCATCAGCTTGATAACCTAACTGTCAGGGTTTCAATTCTCGGTAGTGGATGCGCACTGCTGATGAGTCCCAAATATTGGACGAAACGGCCGTCCAGTGCTTTCTGCATTCTGTTGAGGTTTCTTCTAGACTCAATGAATTACTTAATTATATATATATATATATATATATATATATATATATATATATATATATATGGTAATCGATGTAGATAATTCTAAATAGGATATAAATCCAGAGAGAGTTCGATGTCAAAAACAGACCAAATGACAATTATTATCGTGAACACGAAGACTTAAAAGTCTATGGTGATATTTATTTCGTTAGAATCAAAAATTCGAATACAACTCTTCAGACCAAAATTGTGTATTTAGGCAGCAAACCCTCTTTTATACAAGTCTAATTTAAAAAGACCGACAAAGTACTGTGATTAAGATTTTTATTTATTTTTCATGTTTCCTTTCCTGGACATAAAGTGTGTAAAGATTGTCCTAATATTCTACATGTCCGAGCGCTGTCGTCTCATTGCCAAAGATTTTTTATTTATTTTATTTTTAACTGAATGTGCAGATATTTTTAAAATGTTTTTTAATTGATGGGAATGTCTTATTTTTTCGAATACGGTCAGCTCATTATAGCCGTGTTCGTTGTTGATGCAATTTATTGTTAACTTTATCTGTTTTTTCTTATTTTATTATTAGCGCTTTCATTAATTCTAGTCTTTTTACATGTGGTTGAGGCAATTATACTTTTATAATCTATAATTATCTTGCGAATAGAATTGTGTAGATATCCGTGTGTGTTTAAATAAGTCCTATATTTATGACAAACTTGATATAGGCTCCAAAAGGCGTGATACACTGGAACAGTTACAAGAATTAGAGGGATTAAGGTACCATTCGTACCTATATTCCTTACTGATTCCAAACAGTTGGTATCTGTCCTCTCGATCTCATTTCTCGCTTCCTCTTAGAAATGATCTTATAACTACTGTCCTTCATGTAATAACGTGAGATAAATACAAACTTGTCCTTCGTTGAAGTAGCCTATGATGTAGAGTTGAAGTTTTGAGAACTCAAGCCAGAGACGACACGAAAATCCACACAAAACAATATATATATATATATATATATATATATATATATATATATATATATATATATATATATATATAAGTAATGGAACAGTCGGTCAACTTCTGGTCAACCATGCTGAAAGGTTTTGCTTTATATATATATATATATATATATATATATATATATATATATATATATATATATTCGCTGCCTGACGATTGCTCCTAACATGAAACAGCCTGTCGCCTCTGAGTGTTGACTTCAATGTTCACTTTTATATATATATATATATATATTACAATGAATCATTCATCCAAAAGTAAATTAGTAAAGTTAATGATATAAAATGGCGAAATTTCTTTTAAAGATGCATTAGCCTACTAATCACTCGATGAATTTTATGATCCGTGTTTTTAATATTTATAAGCTGTATATTGGTTTAAAAACTGATCTGACTTGCAAATTTTCGGTATAACAACGGCGACATTACACTATTTGTTGAACTATTTAGTTCATGCCACATTGACTGATAAACTCCTACAACAAAAAATTCTCAAATTGCCATTATTAAACAAACGCACTCACTGAAATTTTCAAAACAATTCAACCTTAGCGTTGCGACTGCACGTTCCAAAGGATTGTATACGTTATCAATAACACATTAAAAAAATGTTTCTCATTCTCATTATATGTTTTCGTCTCGGATGCTACCTGAATTTTACCAAAAACAAAATAATTTCCATGCCTGAAGATGACTGAATGTACAGTCGAAATTAGCGAGTATTTAAGAAAGATGTTGTACAACTTATAAACTTTAAAAACAAGGATCATAACATTCATCGAGTGATCAGTAGGTTATTGCATCTATAAATTTTTTTTAGCGAAGACATTTAGCAATTTTAGATCGTTAACTTTATTACAAATTTAATTTTTGTATGAATGATTCATTGTAATATAAATTGAACTGCATCACATATTTAATATCTATATATATATATATATATGTATATATATTTATCTCACTCTCTCTCTCTCTCTCTCTCTCTATATATATATATATGTATATGAAAAGTGTGTGTATATAAATATAAACATAAATATATATATATATGTAATATATTATATATATTATTATATATATATTATATGCGCGGTACTTATTAGAAAGCGCTCCATATCAGAGATAGAGCTAACATATTTAGTTGGATTGATGTGAGTTTGAGACCCTGGGTTTCACGCTTTTGCGAACGTCAGACGATCGCAAAAGCGTGAAACCCAGGGTCACAAACTCACATCAATCCAACCAAATATATATATATATATATATATATATATATATATATATATATATATATATATATATATATATATATATATATATATATATATATATATTTTGACAAATTGTAAAAACGTTTTGCCGTCGCGTTTCATCCGTGAGGATTTCATCGGATTAGGCTTTCGAGACGTGGCGACATCAGCAAAGCCTGGTTACGAAATCATAACGGATGAAATGCGTCACAAATACATTTTTTTCCAATTTTTCTTAATACTGTAATATATGGAATTACATAATATATATATATATATATATATATATATATATATATATATATATATATATATATATATATATATATATATATATATATATATATATATATATATTTTAAATCTTACAGCCTAAAATATTTTCTGGTTTTAAATAACCTGCAAAGGTTTGATAGGCCATAGAAAATTTTGAATGAGTCAATGAATCAAAATCGTAAGAAAAACTTCATGATGAATGAATAAAAATTTTATAAAAATACTACAAAACCCTATCTCAGATTGATAGATCTTAACGCTAAATGTTAAAAAGTTTGAACAATTCACACATATATATATATGTATATGAATTTTTTAATATATATATATATAAATTGTTGAATACACACACACACACATATATATATATGAATTGTTTAATATATATATATATATATATATATATATATATATATATATCAAAATATATTTGTAAAAAGGCGTTATGAATAAAAACAAAAGGAAAACTGTTCTGTATTGGTGAATTTCGTCCTCTGTTGGACTTTATCAAAACTAAAGACAATCAGAGGACGAAATGCTTTATATATACATTGTCATCCATAGACTGTTACGCGGTATCACAGCTCATCTGTGTAGCTAGACGTCCGGTTGCCTCAAGCTAGGATAGAAACCCCGCTGAATCTGCGTCATTCAGAGATGTTACCCCTAAGACGTTGGCGCACAGCAGGAGAAGAAGGTGAATATTTAAGCGTATTTATTTTTTAGATAAACACACAGTGGCTGAGGGGACTCGATTCTCTTTACCGAAAAGTCTTGCATTATTATCTGTAATAGTTACTGCTTAAAAACTCACCTTCCCTCCCCAAAGAGCTCAATCGATATATATCTATATCTAACTATCTATCTATCTATATATATATATAAAGACATTTATATTATGTTTAACGTTCTTTTTATAGATACATGTATTTAAGCAAATGCTCTGTTTTATAATAAACAGTATTAAATAACATTTACCGGCCTGAATGTCCGAGAAATTTTCATCGAAAACTTTCGCTCTCCGACAGGAATCGAACCTGTATCCTATACAGAACCATCATTTCGCGTGATGTGCCTTAACCTTTCGGCCACAGAGCGGCGTCTGGTTAGCAAGGTCGATTTTACTATCTTTAAACTTAAATCTTCCATGAATCTCTTCTATTCATATCTGCTCTAGCGTATCAAATGTAAACAAATGACGTCATATATTTTAGAATTGGACATAGTCCGACAATTTATTTAAAGACATTTATATTATGTTTAACGTTCTTTTTATAGATACATGTATTTAAGCAAATGCTCTGTTTTATAATAAACAGTATTAAATAACATTTACCGGCCTGAATGTCATAGAAAATTTTCGCTCTCCGAAAAGCACATCACGCGAAATGATGGTTCCGTATAGGATACAGGTTCGATTCCTGTCGGAGAGCGAAAATTTTCTATGAAAATTTCTCGGACATTCAGGCCGGTAAATGTTATTTAATACTGTTTATTATAAAACAGAGCATTTGCTTAAATACTTGTATCTATAAAAAGAACGTTAAACATAATATAAATGTCTTTAAATAAATTGTCGGACAATGTCCAATTCTAAAATATATATATATATATATATATATATATATATATATATATATACATACATACATATATATAACTTTATAACTTTATTTGTATTTGCGATAGAAATAATTTGTAAAACGGTTTAGAAAGAAGTATATCTATATTTTCAAGGGTTTATTGAAATTTTATTTAAGGTTCCACATGTCCTCCATCATTAGCTATACATTTTGCCGTTCACGGAAGACATTTGCCAACTGATTTACAGTAATGCCTGAAATCACATTATTTTACCAAGACTTAAAACTATGTCCATTAAACATTTTGACAGATTATTTCTATCGCAGATACAAATAAAGTTATGAATTTTTTAAAGTGCACACACACTTTATGAACTTTATATATATATACCAGGGTCATTCAATAAATAAGTTGAAATTTTCGGTATAAGGACTTCTAATACCGATAGAAGCTTACTCGTTTTTATTTTATTTTGTTTTACTACTTTTTCACATGGATATAATTTCTTTTGCAGATTAAAAAAAACTTTGAGGGTGTCGCAGTTAGCTCCCCCTCATTTTCTTAACGCTTCACCAGGGGTCTCTCCCTCCCGGGAGTATAAATACGGGTTGACCCTTGGCCTCTCTCTCTCTTTCTTTCCACAGCTGCGCCCACGGGCGGCTCACCCGGCCTCGCTGGAGGTCGGCAACTGTCGCACGTGGTGCGAGGTATTTCCAGTATGTGAACTCTCGCACACAACTAGCGTTTCCCATGTTCAGGGAATACGCTAGAACAAGATTCACCAAACCGTACGGACATTCCAACTCAAACACACACACACACAATAACTTTCCACACAGACACTAAACGTTCTATACATGTTTTAAATGTATTTGTAAATTCGTGTATCAATCTGTTTTTAACCTATTTGTTTAATAATATATATTTGTTCGCATACATATATCTGTCTTGTTTCCTTCCTTTGGACGCCATTAGAGTCCAACACATTTTTTATGTAGCTGGACCGGTCATCGAAGTCTTAAAGCAGAGATAATTCATCTTCTCTACTTCTTCCATTCTCACACTCACACGGGCGGTCCACTTTTGGCGATTAACAAAGATGGCCGACCAAAAAGCATGCTCCAGGATTGAACAGCGGTCAGTTATCAAGTTTTTGGTTGCTGAAGGGTGCAAACCAGTTGAAATTCATAGGAGAATGTCAACTGTGTATGGTGCCACATGTTTCAGCCAAAAAAAATGTCGACAAGTGGGCTAAATTGTTTAAAAAAGGACGGAGCAGTGTTCAGGATGAAGACTGACCTGGGAGGCCTACAGAAGTGAGGTCTACTGAGGTGATCGAATCAGTCAATGACCTCATTCAGTCTGACAGAAGGGTGACAGTGGATGATATTGCAAAGACTTTGAGCTTATCTGTTAGGAAAAACGCAGGGGTGATCAGTCAGAAGGAGTCATCTTGCATCATGACAACGCAAGGCCTCACACAGCAGCCCAAACGGTGCAGACCGTCAACGAGCTGGGCTGGGAACTGCTCCCTCCTCCCCCTTACAGCCCAGACCATGCCCCTTCAGACTTTCACCTGTTTGGTCCCTTGAAAGCGTTCACGAGAGGCACGAAGTTTAAGTGACGATGAAGTCAAAAGTGCTGTGAGCAACTGGCTGAGACATCAGTCCAAAGATTTTTACGCTGAGGGGATACGGAAGCTTGTGCACAGATGGGTAAAGTGTGTGACAGTGCTGGGAGACGACGTTGAAAAAAAAAGTAAGCTTCTATCTGTATTAGAAGTCTTATACCGAAAAATTCACCTTATTTACCCTCGTGTATATATATATATATATATATATATATATATATATATATATATATATATGATTCTCTTCAATTTCATTCTCTTTGCGTGTTAATGCTCTTTAAAAGGCATGAGTCCTTCTTCCTCAATGTATAGGTTAAACAGCAGAGCAGACTGGACTCATTTGCTTTGGTTGGTAGTAGCTGTTAGGTTCCCAGCTATTGCTAAATATTTGAGCCCAAAACAGAGGTAAAAAAACATTATGAAATTGTAAATATAGGTTTTAATATCAGAAATACTTTATAAAACAATATCACCACAATTAAATTTTTGATGAAAAAAAATATTAACAGATATAAATTTTTTTAAGAAACACTTATTACCAGCAATACGTTTTTGAAAGATGAAAATATTACCAGCAATACAATTTTGAGGAAAAAATATTTTACCAGAAATAGATTTTTGACAAAACAAAAATATTACCAGGGAAAAAAAGTTATGGCATTAAATGAGCCACTGGGGTTGATATACCGTAAAACGAAACAAACCAAACCTAAGGTGTAAATCATTTTCATTTTTTTTAAAGAATTCGAGACCAATTTTCGTTCTTTCACGAGAATGGCTAGGTGTGCTTCATATCTGGCAAATATCAAAGTTACACATTGTGTAGTTGTCTTTATTTTGCAATATTTAATATATAATAGCTCATCTCAGAACAGATAACAGATAAAGGCCTGAGCGCACAAATAGACGAACCATTATGAAGATAGCAATGAGGATGAGGATAACAGTCCGAATAATGTAAATAATGCAAGTAATCATAATACCTCACCTCAGAGATACAGAGGCCGAAACATTGTGAATATGGAAATGAAGATAAGGATAAGAATTCGAATAATGTAAATAATGCAAGTAATCATAATACCTCATTTCATAGTTATAGCGGCCGAAACATTGTGAATATGGCAATGAAGATAAGGATAACAATTCGAATAATGTAAATAATGCAAGTAATCATAATACCTCATTTCAGAGATATAGACGGATCATTTACAGAAGATGAGAGGAATCGGTAACATTTAACCTTCCAAGTAAGATGCTGAGAGAATTTACAATAAATTCTTTTTTATAATTATAATCCCGTATTTCATAATCCCAAACAGAAGTTTTCAGTTATTTTTTCTGGATATGAAAGGTATTATTAGAAGCCGTTTATTCCTTTCAATAATCTGAAATTCCATTCAAATCCTGTGCAGCATAAAATGTCTAAACACCCGACCCTTTTTCTTTTCGACTGCAAGAACCGTCGATGAGTCATGGTAATCGAAACACTTACAAGCTTCTGACTGCATTTGTTGTTCCGAGATTCGACTATGTCAAATGTTCGTTTATATTTACTGACCTTGAAGTCACCTGCATTAAAGAATACGCACGCATCTCTTAGATCAAAGTCAAAGTATCGATCGATGGATCGATCTGGTGGCCGGCAGAAACATCTACTGACACACTACAGAAGACATATCGATGCATATGTTGCGTTCGATACGATTTCATGAGACTGTACGGTTTTCTTTGTTCAGAGATGACGTCTTTATTTACTGTTATAACACAGCAATGACCATTGACACCGCTAACATTATGATCATTACAGAGCATTTTTAATTTAAAAAAAAGTTTCACCTGTATGGCACAAGGCTATGCGTTGTCTGATCTATCCGGGATAAAAATCATTGCATTTGTAATGATCTGCTATAATTGCTTATCTTAATTAAATCCGCTGTAAGATCTGTATATATCACCAGTGCTGATTATATTCAAAACTGTGGATGCACTCTTGCGGCTTATACCAGACTAGGCTTTTTATACCCGGGGTAT
Source organism: Acanthosepion esculentum (assembly GCA_964036315.1). NCBI lineage: Eukaryota > Metazoa > Mollusca > Cephalopoda > Sepiida > Sepiidae > Acanthosepion > Acanthosepion esculentum. The sequence continues at coordinate 13,110,037 of OZ038475.1, forward strand.
AAATTAGGCAAGGCAACTTTGCATATAATCTAATTATTTCATATGCAATGCGATATAGAATGCTTGTAAAATATCTAAAAATAAAGTACACTATTCTGGCAAACCCAATAAGTTAAGAGATATTTATTATACTACCTACCAACCCTATTATAACTACAATAAAAAAGAGTGTTTATATTTCTCAGATGAGGTATTATGTACACTGTTTACATTGTTCGGACTATCATCCTCATCTTTGTTGCCATATTTATCACAACGTTTCGGCTGTTGTACGCTCCGGTCTTCTTCAGATGGTTGGAATGTCGAACTGAACCCTTTATTTCGCTCGCTTGGGTAGACTGTTCTAGTTGCTAGTGCCATGTCTAGTGGATGTCAGTTATCAGTTATCTCCTGTTAATTCCCCTTTCCAAGTTCTCCACCGCCTTAAGCGGGTATTGAACTTACACTCTTTGGGTCTTGTCACTGGATCTAACTAACGCCTTTATCCACTGTGCCATGTGTCCTTGACACGTGGCCCAGTGGATATTAACAATGTAAATAGAGAACAGAATATATCTAAACTGACACTATACTAACACTTGAAGGAAGATTTTATAATAGAAAGGGAGCAATATAAATGGTACATACGAGAAGCTTCGAGTAATTTTAAATAAATGTTTATGGGAACCAAAAAGGGATATTTTACAAAACAATACATTCAGTGCATTAGTTACTCATAATAATGAGTTTGAAAATAACTATAAGAATGCGGTTTTAATTATAAGAATAATCAATTTACTAAAGCGAAAGTGTAGTGTTTTCATCGCTAGATTATCAACAGTAATTTTGCATTCTGATATTTGTCGATTACTTTCTAAAAAGGGTAGGTTTTCAATTGTTCACACGTGACGAGTGTTTTGTAAGCATTTCACCCCAAGAAAAGCAGGAGTGCTACTAGTACGCAATAGGGTTACAGGGAATGAAGTTGAGAGAAAAGGCTGGATATAGGGGGGACCGAGGAAAGTATAAAACCTGAAAGGGGTTCAAGAAGATAGAAGATAGCGATTGACATTGCATTTAAACTTTTGAAGATCGTAGTTATCGGGGAAGCAAGTAAGAGGAAGGGTGTTCCACTGTCGGGAAGTGCAAGAGTTGAAGCTGAGTAGAAGAGGCGGTTACATTTAACGGTTTCAACAGTAAAAGGGTGGAAGCTTGATGTCAACCTAGTAGCACGCTCAAATTCATGCCGACTGGCCACCAGGGAAAATAGCTAGTCAGAGGAGTTGCCCTGAAAATATTTGTAGAAAAGACAGAGGGAATCCGCGTCACCTCTGTGAGAATGTGACTTGGTTCGAGATGCCAGATCAGGACCTATCATTTTGCATAGCCGTTTTTGGATTTTGTCGAGCATCTCGAGTTGAACAGCATGACGCCAATGTATTCAATGTGTGGGCGAATGGTAGATTTATAGATATCTAGGATAGACTCAGACGAGAAAAACCTTCTGGCAGGACACAGAGAATCAAATTTCCTTGCGGTAGATGCAGGTATTGATTCATTGTAGTTGTTTCACCTCAAGTCAGTGGAAAAAATTAGGCCAATATGGCGCTCTCGTGAAGTCGAGTATTAACCATGCTGATAGGGGTCAGGGAAGTTTCTCTGTGGTGGTTAAATGAGAACAGTTTCGTATTGGAGGACCGAAGTGTGAAAGCCCCAATCAACCACTACTTGGTGGTCCTTTACAAGACCAACGGCCAGGTTAACTTTGTCAGCATTGACGGATTTACTGTTGAGGCAGCAGTAAATGGTAAATGATCTGAGATATCGATACTGGATGATATCAATAGAAACCCAAATGTCTCAACGCGCAAATTAAGGAGGATCAAGCGGAAGTATAAAATTAAATCACTAAATGAAATTCCATCAATCAAAGAAATGATAAAACAGAAACAGTTAGGGGCACAGAGAACAAGACTATGCGAAAAATGTTGTAGGTCCTATTGCCAAAATAAAATATTCCAAACGGACCTTAAGACATTTTACAGGGAAATTGAAAAAGCAGTTATACTTGTCAAAAAACCACCATCTATTGACAAAGTACGGACATTTTGGGAGAATAATTTGAGCAGCCCAAAGGAATATAACCCTAATTCAGAATGAATCCACTCTGAAGAACAAATGCTGGATAAACCTCTACAAAAGCGGGAAAATATAATCACGAATAATACTAGTCAAGCTCAAACAAAATCCTAAAAATGACAAGATGCCCAATTTCTGGCTCTATCATCTCTCATCAATCCATAAAACCATTTCACAAACTCCAGTGCTTATTAATATTACCAATGAAATCCCGGAATGGTATTACATATCTCATGCCAAAAACAAATGAATCAGACCCCCAAAATTATAGGCCAATAGCGTATAAACTGATCACGTCTGTCAGTCTTTTGCGTGATTTAAACAATAATATTTATGGATGCAAAGTAAACAAGAAAGTGTTTACTGTCCTATTGAGAATGGGTGATATCAAACACTGTCAGTAGTTTACTTAAAAATATTCTTCATTCAGGTTGTTTGTATTCCAGATCATAGTTTATTTTATATGAGACAATCGCCATTTTCTTAACCTCTTAAACAACACTTGGCATATACGAGCTTTTACTGAACATGAAAACACTCTACAAATATTTTAAATTCCACTATAGCCTCCATTCCATGTCGAAATTCACAGTAACCAATGGCGAATATATTACTGTAAACATTTTAATCCCCGAGGAGGTTAAACTTGGAAAGGCACGATAAACGGCATACTGTAGAACACAAGAGTTCTGGATGCAGTTTCTTACCATTCAATCTTTGTTCTGCTTTAATTGATTCACTCATAATTCATATGCACCTATCTCAGATACTTAGTCACCAATGTTAATTATTCGTTTAAAATACACATGTTACATGTAAAGCTTTAACGCCTTTAACAGAACTGACTATAAAGTTTGTAGACGAGCATTGCTCGTCACAGATTCCATTTATTCATAATCTCTCAATTGACATGACTATTTGGGAATGATAATGGAATAGATTCTTAGTGTTTTCACTATGATTTGGAAATCAAAAGATTTCCACCCTTACATTGACTGTCGCCATGTCTAGAGAACTCTGTTAGTTAGCCTATAGGTAGGTAGATATTAGATGGATCCATGCCTTTTGTAACAGTTTTTGTGAAAAATGTTTTAAATGCATCTATGGCACTATGACAATTTGGAATACTTTACATTAATAAATGGTGAATATGCTACATTTTACGCTTATAATCTTACATAAGAGTTAAACTAAGAAATGTACTTTAAACGAAATACCATCAGATAAATGAGTTAAACTAACTCTAGATGCAGTTTTCTTCTATTCAACCAGGGTCCTGCATTGGTAGGTTATCTCATAGTTCATAGTGCTGAAATACGTAATTAATTACGGCACCTCATGGTATATTTATAATAATAAATTTAGATGTCTTTTCTTGTGCAGAGTTATCTTTGATATAAGCACAAATATAATGGCTGTAACTGTAAGTTTTTTCCACATCGTTTAACAGCAGAATTATCCAATTGTTAGATTAACCCTTTGAGCCCTACGTTCCTGAACAACTTTAACCCCTTCTGCCTGAGCTCCTGAGTCAAAATGCCCAAATAATTGGTATTTAATGTTTCATGGTAGATATAAAAATAGTTACAAGTGTTTAACCACCGTTCAACCGGTGACTGGATATTAAGTCATTTTTCTCTACCATTATTCAACCGGTGTCTGGACATTACGTCATTTTTCTCTACCACTGATAAAGGGGTGGTCAGGGCTCAAAGGGTTAAGCTCTGAACTGTTGTATCTTTAAAATGATTATAGATGTCTTACTGGAATTCTCCCAGGTTTTTATAGCACTGTTGGAATTTTCCCCCGATCTCTTGATAGTTCTTGAATGGAAATTGAAGATGGAAACCAGAGTATGAGTGTTGGTACCATTACTGAAGATCTGAATGATCATTTTCCTCTCACCATTGCTCATTTGCGAAGACATTGGGTCTGACACAAAACAATTTAAATACTAACTTTTTCGATGAATATCTCAAAAGTCTTTCAGTGATTCTTACAAAAAATGATGTCAAGAAATCTAAAAGTCTTGTCTGAAAAACCTGGAAAAAAAGAAACTCTATTAGTTTAGTGGTTTTTTTTATATATAAAAACATTTTGGGAGATGGATAATTATGCTGTTACACGATTTGGACAATTTTGTTGTTGCACCCGGTAAATTAACATTAACTGTTAACTTAAAAAGACGATGGCAATAAATATAATGTCAAGAGAAATAAAATTGCCAGACATTTTCTATGTCTATATATAATTGAATATATAAGTTTAAAAAAAACAACATTTCAGCTAAATAATAATTAGCTAAGATGATTGGAAGGACTTTTTATTTCGTAGAGTGTAGCATATTTAGATATATCTATTCAAGCAGCTTATTACCAAATTCTGTAAATAACGCTCTTTCCGCTTTTCCATGCAAACTTTTCAATATCCAATATGGAACACTGGATTTATTTGTCGCTTCAACTGCCAATGGCACAATTTATTAATACAGTATATAAACATGTGAAGCTGAAATTGTATTTTTAATAGACGATAGACTTTATATTGAAAAATATCTGACAGTTTATATCAGAGAGACATCAAGATGGCGGTGAGTTTGACTTTGTAGGGTTTCTACTGTAATAGTGTTTAGCAGCCAATGATATTGTGCTCGATTCTAGCCAAACGATCTTAAAATTATCCTAGCTGACCTAGATCAACTCATACCTATTTATGTGCTTAAAACCACTCATAGCAAAAGCTAGAATTTCTATTAAATGCGAGTGAAATCCTAACGCATTCGTTTGTTTTGGTTTTATTTTTACCCACCATTAATTAATAATCGGAAGGAAAATCAATAATCCTTTCGCTGCCTAATATTTTCCCCTCTTGGGAAATTTTAGGTTAAATAAAAATTCTGAAAATTGGCTCCGTTGGCGTCAAGTCTGATTCAGATGGAAAGTCACGTTTTATCGTTTAAAAAAAAAACGGAAAATTGAACACTGAATCGGATAATATGGTATGAAATCTTAAAAATTAATTTACTTTTTTGAACGAAGTGGATCGTCGGGCCGATATTAATAATTCATTGATTATTTCTCAGGAGTTACTTTAAAATTCTTTTTGTAGTTCTATCTTTTTATTCTTTGCCTTGGCCCCGCAAAAGTTCATTTGCCGCTAAAACCACAGTAGTAGCAATAATTTTTTAATAACCTCCGAAATACTTATATTAATGATGTATATTTTACTTGCGGAATATGTCGTACACTTGTTGAAAAAAACAAAAAAAACCCCGGAAAACTGAAATGTGTAGCAAAGACAACGAACATTATTTACATTATTCGGACTATTATCCTCATCTTTGTCGCCATATTTATTACAACTTTTCGGCCATTGTACGCTCCGGCCTTATTCAGGTGGTTGGAATGTCGAACTGAACCCATTATTTTGCTCACTGGTGTAGACTGTTCTAGTTCCACGTGCCATGGGACAGTGGATAAAGGCGTTGGTTAGATCCAGTGTTAAAAAGTGCGAGTTCAATACACGGTTAAGGTAGTGGAGAACCTTTAGAGGGAAAAATTAACAGGAGATAACTGACATCCATTAAACATGGCACGTGGAACTAGAACAGTCTACCCCAGTGAGCGAAATAAAGGGTTCAGTTTGACATTCCAAGCTTCTGAAGAAGGTCGGAGCGTACAACGGCCGAAATGTTGTAATAAATATGGCGACAAAGATGAGGAAAATAGTCCGAATAATGTAAATAATGTACATAATACCTCATCTAAGAAATATAGACAGATATTGAAAGACAACGAAATCAATACTTTATTATAGAGACCATGTTTAGTGCTACTTATATCACATTTTTTTTTTATACAGGTAATGTGTATTTGGTTTGTGTTGGAAGTAAGGATATAGGAAATCATCGAAATAAACTTCTAACTTAATGACTGGTCATGTCATGTTCGCTGTATTTCATATCCGAATTAGATTAGAAGTGAGAGAGAGAGAGAGAGAGAGAGAGAGAGAGAGAGAGAGAGATTGATTTTTAAATTGGCACTGGTTATATACGGAAATGTCACTTCACTGCTATAGTATTACGTAACTGGATATCTACAGAGAGTGTATGCGAACGTTACAAGAAAGCATCCCTTTATGTGTTTGCTGTCTTTGGTGCCTAAGAAATCTGAAGGAATAAAAGTCTTTAAGGCTTCTCGATTACTTAACATTCAGAGAGTTCTAATTCCTGCAGTCTTTCTATATCTTCCACGATCTGCAGAATATGTTGCACTATTATTGCGACACGCACATAGCAGGAAATGTTCCGTGATTTTATTTCGGTCAGGAGTGTTTTATAACAAGCACGATATGGGTTTTTAAAGCCGCCACCAACTTGACTAAGATTTATAAAATAAAAGATAAAAAAAAAAGATTTTGGTCAAGTGACATCAAATCTATTTGTTAAGGATTTCCAGTGTGAGGTCTATATGAACAGCCACTGTTTGGATTGAGAGGACGTCTGGAACGCTCGTTAAGTGGTTTAGATTGTCCCTCGGAGTAGTTCCAATCCCACCCGTTACAGATGCTAGCCGTGCGCTGTAATTCTGTAGACAGGTGATAAGAGGAATTCATGGCGGGGGATCTACCTGTTAGAGAATGCAGAGATAACAAAAGTTGCCCCAAGTATCACCTTCCGATCTGTCGAGACGGTGCAAATAAATCCATGAAAAAGACACCTAAATATATTAGAAAGGGCTTTCAGGTCTTCATTTCTCGCCGTGGCGTTTGTTTTCGCCTTTCGTCATCATCTTTTTAAGATTTTGTGCAAACCGACGCGAACAAGAATAGAAACGCCACGTTAGGTTATCTGCCCGGTCAGTTAAATTCTGAAAGCAGAACACGTCGTATGTTTGCAGATATAAACTAATCGAGGAAAAGTAGATATATCTAACGGGCTGAGAGGTTTATACGTTGACTATGAAGGAGGGATAATAGATCTGTGAAATCTTGTCTGCATTAATTGCAACTCTTATTAATTTTTTCCAGTTAAATTGACATCTACCTCTTCAAAGAAGACAATTCATCATGTCGGTCGGAAATTGATCAACAGCCAATATGACGCCGCCGTTATCAGTGCGTTACTGGTTTCCAGTGTTTGGATGTTGGGGAACAGATGATAATCCAATCAGTAGAATAGGGACAGTGATCAACTAGTGCAAAGCCAGTCATGCACAGCAGCCATTGAAGTCAAGGAATTGTGTGCAGGGGCATTGTTCTGGTGAAACAATACCACTTTCGTCAGTTTTGCTGAGCGTTTGGTCTTGATAGCCTTTCGTAAGCGCTTCAGAAAGTTGGCTTCGTACTCTCCATTGATGATATGACCCTTTTGAATAAACAATAAATACAATGCCTTTTGTATCCCGAGGTCTTAACCTTCTGTGCAGATAAAATTATTTTGAGGCTGTGCATAGATTAAAGAAACCATAATTATCCTGGGTGGGTAAACATTCAAGGAAACCTGCTTTGCTCTGCCTCAAGCAATGTCAGATATTCCTGTGATATGGGCAGTCTGGTTGGATTTTGATTAGGTGCCAGAAGACGTGGCATCTATACATCCTTCGTCATGTAAAATTCATTCTGTAGAATATTCTAAACTCTCTCAATGGAAATGCTAATAGCATTCGTAATTTGATTTATAGCCAATTATCTGTCAACCATCATTATGGGCTGAAGACAATGTTTTTCTTGCTGGTGGCAGTTGCAATATGTCCAAAATCTTCAGTCATATTCACGACTCTTCTTTTGGCTCCTAAATTCAGCTGCCCACCTTTGCACTGTTTATATAGCTGGAGCTCCACCCGTAATTTTTATTTTTTCAATCTTGTAGAAGTAATAGGTCTTCATGGGTCAATAATATCAGTTCTTAGCTTAAGGGAGACACTTTTGCCCTCATTCGAGACAAGTGATCATAGTCTTCATTGCATTTTTCACACCAGAAATTCACAAATAATGATTGATCAGTAGGCACTGAACGCACGATTACCTAAATGCCTTGAAGAATCAACAAGACATCCATTTTTCAACAATTTTATAGTGTATAACGGTTGTGTATTTTTTTTGTTAGAATACGCGTCAAAGTCAATTTCTCTCCATCAACACTCACACAACACCCCCCCCAAATATACATACATATATATATATATATATATATATATATATATATATATATATATATATATATATATATATATATATATATATATAGCTAGTAATCCGTTGGCATAATTCAAGTGAATCCTATTAACTCAATATCACATTTTAAACATTAAATATTGAATGTCAAAACCGACTCAGCAAAAAATTCACAATTTTTTTTAAACTGTGAATGTTGGTATATTATTGAAACAGAAATGGCTAGAAGGGGAAATACAGAAATAGAGGGAAAGAAAAGCAAAAAAACGGAAGGGGTGTAGACTTTTACGTCATATCCCCCATATGAGTTAAAAGGATTTGCTTGATCATATAATATATATATATATATATATATATATATATATATATATATATATATATATATATATATGTATGTATATATATATATATATATATATATATATATGTTATTAATGATCAAACATCCCTTTACCTCATTTGGGGAATAGGCTAATTCGGCAGACGACGTTTCAGCCGTTGTTCGCTTCGGCCTTCTTCAGATGGTCGGAATGTCAAACTAAACCCTTTATTTCGCTCACTGGGGTAGACTGTTCTAGTTCCACGTGCCATGTTTAATGGATGTCAGTTATCTCCTGTTAATTTTCCTCTGAAAGGTTTCCACTGCCTTAGACGGGTATTGAACTCACACTCATTGGATCCTGTCACTGGATCTGACTAATGCCTTTATCCGCTGTGCCATGTGTCCTTGGCACGTGGGACTAGAATAGTCTTCCCCAGTGAGCGAAATAAAGGGTTCAGTTCGACATCCCAACCACCTGAAGTAGGCCGGAGCGTACAACGGCCGAAACGTTGTTTACAAATATGGCGACAAAGATGAGGACAATAGTCCGAATAATGTAAATAATGTAATACAAACATCTTAAGTATATTTTATAACTAACCCTCCAAATATTAAATACCAACACCCACCTAAATCTCTAATGAACTATTCCAACAAAAAGGCCTGAATGCACCAAAATATAACCTATAAAAATAAAAAAATCAACCGACTTAAAACCAAAAGCATACATCTATGATGACAGTTGACCACAACCGAAAGCATTTGGTAACACAATAGGGACTGGGGTCTTTTTTAGTTAACATAGACCCTAATGCAAAGGAACCTGTGAGAAAGCAAGAAAAATCGAAAGAAAGATTACAAAACGAAGAGCTGTGAAATAAGACATGCATCAATAATATACATATATATATATAATTTACATATATATGTAAGAAGTATATATGTATATATATATATATATATATATATATATATATATATATATATATATATATATATATCTTGATGTAATATGTATGGATTTTTGTAAACAAAATCATTGATCCACAAAATTGTATAGTCTCATTATATAATTAGTAAACTATTTTATTTTGTGTCATATCACTTAAGAAATATTCTGCGCAAACTGTCACTTTCTTTATAAAACAGAAATATACCTGTTTCATTTTTCGACGAAGTTTTCCCGACCTTGAAATCACAACCGCTAACCACCTTGTACGAAATAGATCTGAAGGCAACAATTGTTGAAAATGTACCGTATTTTGAAGACTTGTTCAAATTACCTATAAGATTCATTAACTGCATTTTCAACTGGAAGAAAAGAGACGTCATGAATCAAAATCTACGTTCGGCTTCCTTGCCAGGAAGAAGGGTTTGTTCTCTTTCAAGTGAAACAAATATTAGTTTGTCCAGTTTCCAACAACTCGTAAAGTAAACTTCAATTCAACTCCCTTCGAACAAAAGATCATTTTTCTTTACTAAATTCCATTTATGCAGATATGTTGAAGGATGCATTAGGTCTAGCTATGAAATCTTCATTTTGAATCCTCACAATAAATCCATTTTTCATTGGCAATGGCAATGTAGTAAAAACACATTTTTCCTGTGATAAATAAGGAAAAGGCATTTTGCGAAGAAGAAAGATTCCTGGAAATAGTTTCAAGTGCGCCAACAGAAAAGGGAAAAAGTTAAGCTGTTGCTTGGTCAATATCTTTCATTTGCCCATCATTTATTGATACACCTCTATTTTCGCCTAATGTGCCTTCACGACGTTCGTGTAGTACCGTAACGTCAATCAGGATCCATTGAGACTTGTGCACAAGAATGAAATCAAGGCGACTGCTCTCCAAGCACTTGTTAGCCAAGATGGGCGTATATCAAATGGGATTTTATTATTATTCTGTTTTGTCTTTTCATTGTGTTTTACGAGCTGTCTCCGAATCTCAACAAAAGTCTTCTAGAGATAACAAAATTTGTTCCTTTCTTCGAGTCAATATACGAGGTGAATTTGGATTCAAAGTTGTTTTTCTTCTAGACTGGTTGCCAGCCAAGGCTATAGGACCCAGTCTGTCCTGGTCGGGGAGAAGAGATGAATTTATACTTTTTTCCCAGGATATTAGCACGTAATGACTCCACTGGAAAGAGATGAATGATTAGTCCTTTTTCACCATACAATTAATTCCTAAAATATGCCGACTTAATAAATATCGCTCTTGAAACTGTAAAGCTTTAACCTTTCTGCAAATGTATTATTCCAAAGTCGGTTCGCTTGGTGGCAGAGATAGTCACATGCTAATCCTAATTTTGTCCTTTTCCAAGGTCACAATTGTAACACGGCTTCTGTGGTGGCACAAACTTATTGCATTTGTAATAACTTCACGGAAAACTGGCCAAATATTGCTCTACCGTGAGGGATGCATTTCCCATCTATGCCAGTGACCATCGTCCGTTAATACTTTTACAGATTCGAGTATATAATCTTTCTACTCGAATTTTCTCATTTAGCGTTGGACTGCGAACGAGCGGAAGCCAAAAACAGGTTCTTCACTTTGCCATGGATTGATTCATTCTTTGTATAACGAATTAAGAACATAAGATCAAACATGCAATAAATATGTATGTATATAATACATAGGAAACCTGAGACTCATTTACTTTCGATAAAGGCTGACAATGCCTGTAACAGCTATTTTCTAGCATTACTCGAGCAGGTAAGAAGGGTATTTTACAATGTTTCCCGTGATAACCACTCATCTGTGATTTTGCCTTTCAAATTTAATGTTATTTAAAATCTCTGTCGATGGTTACAAATTGAGAAGAACTCTTGTTTCTCCCAAAGTTATCCGTAGACGTTGGGCACGGTCAGCCTTAAGTGGAATTTGAACTCTCTATTATAAGTTCTGATAAAAGATATGCCACTCAAACCTGAGAAATGTCGGGAATCGTATCATTATTTCATCACAGTAGTTCATATCAATCACTATATTTATTCCAGTAGCAATAGTCATTCCACTCGAGCGAGCAACAGGACCATTTTAAAATCTGTTGAGAAATACCGATGTGTGTCCCTCTGCGATTGGCCAATTGCGCTGATGAATCAGCCAATCGAGAAACGTCAAAATTATACGGTAAGAGCCAGGGAAGAACAACAGACAATTGGTAGTTGAAATATTTGTAGATTTGCATGCAAGTAGACGGTACTTGACTCCCCTTTTAGAAATGGCTTTCATTTTATCATGCAGTATATCTATTAAAAGTACATTATTATGCTAAAGATTTGTGTGTTTGCGCGCGCGCTCGCTTGTCCCTATGTGTGTGTGTTCAGAACTCACAGCAAAATAAAATGTCTCAGAAATTCGTTTATTTTGATGGAGAACCGCAAGGCCTGAAGCAATAATACTCGCTATCTGAGATCGACCTCAGAGGCCACTCGATGCCATCAAAGATCATTTTAAATCAAAAGAACAAAGTTCTAGCAAAACTGAATGTGATATTGGTGTTGTCTTGCATTAAAATATATTTTAACCGAAGAAATATTAAGTGGTGTGGTCCAATTTAACATCTGAGATCACAGGAGGTCACTGGAGCTAAAATTATTTTGCTACTTTTATGATCTATAATGCAGTCTAAAAAAAACTTTCTTGGTGTTAATTTCAGCAGAAAAAAAGAAGTATTTATTTATTAATCCTACGTATTTTAATTACTTTAAACGTTATTTTTATTGGATACCCACATTTGAGTAGACGCCCTGTTTCAGTCTTAGAAAAGTATTTTATTTTTGTCTTCAGGCATGAATCTTCGAGAAATATTATTGAAAGAAAATATGGTTTCCAGCAGGATTTGAACCGACATCACCCTTTGTTGAAGGAACCGGCGTTAGATGCGACGTGCTTTTAAACAACTTGGCCACGAAAAGCGTTGTCGATTATGCAAGGATATATGTTTAAAATCCTTTAATTCTTTAGACATTACTTTGTTTACATTTCGCATAAAAAACTAAAGCAAATATGAAATCAAAAAGCGAGAAGGATGTGTTTAAAGGCAGTATAAAACCTTGAATAAATGACGACGCACTTCGTGGCCGTTTCGGTTAACAGCACGTCGAATCTACCGATGGTTTCCGCTGCAAAGAGGGTCAGAGGGTCGATTCTGCTAGAGGAAGCATTTGCCCTTAAAAAGATTTCGAGAAGATTCAGGCTGGCTGTTTTTAAAAATAAAATGGAGCTTTCTACCCAAATATGGATATTCCCTAAAAATAACGTTGAAAGCCTTCGGAATAAAGTTTGGGATATGGAGAGAATAGAAGCAATGGCGGTCTGGTTCTACAGAAGGATGCTAAGGATATCATGGACCGATCGCGTGAGCAGCAATGAGGTTTTGGAGAGGATGCAAATAAGGAGGAAGCTTATACATAACATCAGGAAGTGACAGCTTAAATTTCTGGGACACGTAATGAGAAAGGAGGTTTGGAGAATCTGATACTCACAGTTCTAAAAAAGGGAAAGAGAGACAAGAGAAAGCAACGGATGACATACCTTGCGGGCTTAAGCAAGTGGATGACAGAACATGACCTGGGGTAAGTAGCAAAGGATAAAAAATAATTGAGAGCTACAAGTGATAGTGGGGGGTGGAGGCCTTGCTCTCCTACGTCCTAAAGGGTTACGGCGCATGAAAAGAAGAAATGATGTCGTTCAAGATTGCTGGAGGACAGCAAAATTAATTTCTGATTAAAATAGCTTTGTTCAACGAAGCAAAACTGTTCAAAGGGATAAAATAACATTATTTTATTGTTTAGATTTTAAAACGTTTTGCAAGCAGTAAATGTTTATTTCGGGCAAGAATTTTAAAATATTCAAGATTTTTACTTTTTACGAAAGACCCCAAAACAGCAGAAAGTACCAGTGTATTGCAGGGCTCAAGAACTAATCCGGGATTAGGAGAGTGAATATCAAATGAGTCTTAACTTAAAGAGGTAAAGATTAAAGTGGGAATCCGTCCAATACTATTAACTATTATGGGAAAAGGTTGCCTGAGTGGAACTTTATTCTTACATGTGAAACAAATAAAGGAAATAAAAGGTGATTCGATGAGAGTTAGGACAAGGTATTCAAGTAGCAGAGGTTTAAACTGGTGGCTTAATTCTGGGGCCTGATTCCGTGGTCAAACAGATAGAGGCACACTTTGGCTAAAACAACAGTTTCCCTGTTGGAAGAGTGGGCTGCAGGTTCGATTCATGTTTTTTCTTTAATAGGTATTTTCAACAAAACAGACAGACCTTGTCGGTTTTATTTAATCAAAATTGTTTGGATGAATACTTGTTGCCTAAATACAACACACGCAGACGCACACTTGGGTGTGTATGCGCGTGTGTGTGTTTACAAATTGTTGGGAAAAGGTTGTCTGAGTGAAACTTCATTCTTTCATGTGACACAAATAAAGGTGATTCGCTGTTCAAGTAGCAAAGGTTTAAACTGGTGGCTTTATTCTGGGGGCTGATTCCAGGGTCGAACAAATAGAGGCACATTTTGGTTAAAACTGCAGTTTCCCTGATGTAAGACTGGGCTGCAGTTTCGGTCTTGTTTTTTTTTTAATAGGTTATCTCAAGTGAACCACCGTCCTGGTTATGACAATAAACTACATCCGCGTCCTGGGTAAGACGATAAACTACTTCCAACAGTAAGGCCTTTGATCAGGATGTTTTGAGGATCGTGGAACCATTTCTTAATTGCTGACCCGGGGTGGTAGCACCTGTTAGGGTCCCAGCTATGGGCAAATAGTTGACAACCAAACTTGTGTCAAAATAGGTTTTGATACCTGAAATACTTTGTAACAAAAAAGAATATTACAAGCAATAATCTTTGAAGGAAAAATTATTATCAGCAATAATTTGAAAAACAAAAAATACCAGCGATACAAAGAGTTATACATTCTTTGAAGAAAATATGACCAGCTAGAGATTTCTTCAAGGAGGAATATTCCCAGAAATAGATTTCTGAAGAAAAACATATTACCAGCAATGAAAACTTTGTCGGTATTAAATAACCCATTGAGGTTGATATGCCGTAAAACAAACCAAACCAAACCAAACCAAATCAAACAATCAAGTGAACAGGCCGATAATTGTTATTAATTTCGCTGTTTAATAAAATAAAAACACAAAGATAGAAACTAAAACACAGGTAGCCCGTATAAACAGCGCTTATAACAGTAAGAAAAATATATGTAAACACATACTGAGTGCAGACTCGCTCCCATTAAGCATTACACACGACCCCTCCATGCACTTTTCACCAGGAAGCTTTCATCTTTCCAAAGAATACCAGAATCATGGTTTGGCTTGTTTTGTTTTACGGTATATCAATCTCAATGGGTTATTTAATGCCGACAAATTTTTTATTGTTAGTAATATTTTTTTCAAAAATGTATTGGTTGTAATTTTTATTTCGAAAATATATTGCAGGTAACATTTAATTTTTGAAGGTTTTTTGTTTTGTTTAACGACATATCAACATAAAGGGGTGATTTAATGTCGACAACATTTTTATTGCTGGTATCATTTTTTCAAAAAAATGTATTGCTGGTAATACTTCCTTTCTTCAAAAATGTATTGCTGGTATTACTTGCTTTCTTCAAAAATGTATTGCTGGTAATACTTGCTTTCTTCAAAAATGTATTGCTGGTAATACTTGCTTTCTTCAAAAATGTATTGCTGGCAATACTTGGTTTCTTCAAAAATGTATTGCTGGTAATACTTGCTTTCTTCAAAAATGTATTGCTGGCAATACTTGCTTTCTTCAAAAATGTATTGCTGGTAATACTGGCTTTCTTCAAAAATGTATTGCTGGTAATACTTGCTTTCTTCAAAAATGTATTGCTGGCAATACTTCCTTTCTTCAAAAATGTATTGCTGGTAATACTTGGTTTCTTCAAAATGTATTGCTGGCAATACTTGCTTTCTTCAAAAATGCATTGCTGGTAATACTTGCTTTCTTCAAAAATGTATTGCTGGTAATACTTGGTTTCTTCAAAAATGTATTGCTGGTAATACTTGGTTTCTTCAAAAATGTATTGCTGGTAATACTTGCTTTCTTCAAAAATGTATTGCTGGCAATACTTGCTTTCTTCAAAAATGTATTGCTGGCAATACTTGCTTTCTTCAAAAATGTATTGCTGGCAATACTTGCTTTCTTCAAAAATGTATTGCTGGTAATACTTGCTTTCTTCAAAAATTTATTGCTGGTAATACTTGGTTTCTTCAAAAATGTATTGCTGGCAATACTTGCTTTCTTCGAAAATGTATTGCTGGCAATACTTGCTTTCTTCAAAAATTTATTGCTGGTAATACTTGGTTTCTTCAAAAATGTATTGCTGGCAATACTTGCTTTCTTCGAAAATGTATTGCTGGCAATAATTGCTTTCTTCAAAGATTTATTGCTGTGCAATACTTGCTTTCTTCAAAAATGTATTGCTGGTAATACTTAGTTTCTTCAAAAATGTATTGCTGGTAATACTTGCTTTCTTCAAAAATGTATTGCTGGTAATACTTGCTTTTTTCAAAAATGTTGTGCTGGTAATACTTGGTTTCTTCAAAAATGTATTGCTGGCAATACTTGCTTTCTTCAAAAATTTATTGCTGGTAATACTTGGTTTAGTCTAATATGTATTGCTGGTAATACTTGGTTTCTTCAACAATATATTGCTGGTAATACTTGGTTTCTTAAAAAATGTATTGCTGGCAATACTTGGTTTCTACAAAATGTATTGCTGGTAATACTTGGTTTCTTCAAAAATGTATTGCTGGTAATACTTGCTTTCTTCAAAAATGTATTGCTGGTAATACTTGCTTTCTTCAAAAATGTATTACTGGCAATACTTGATTTCTTCAAAAATGTATTGCTGGTAATACTTGTTTTCTTCAAAAATGTATTGCCTGCAATACTTGGTTTCTTCAAAAAGGTATTGCTGGTAATACTTGGTTTCTTCAAACATTTATTGCTGATAATACATAGTTTCTTCAAAAATGTATATTTTTTTTCCAAATATATATTGCTGGCAAAAAATGTTTGTTCAAAATTTCATTGCTCATAATATTTTTTGTAAAACCGTATTGATGCTATTAAAACTAATTTTTACATTTTACTAGTGTTTTGACCCCAGTTTGCTGGTTAACTATTTTGAACCCTAACAGATGCTACCACCTTGGGTCAGGATTAAGAGGTGGTTCCACGCTTCTTAAAACCTCCTGATTAGAGGCCTTGCTTTCGGATGTAGTTTATCGTCATACCCAGGACGGGGAAGTATTTCATCTTCATACCCAGGACGCGGATGTAGTTTATCGTCATACGCAGGATGGCTAGAATCTAGACAACAGAATCTTGCCTACCACACAGAAAGAACATAGTTCTTGAAAATGACTGAGACGGTTGAATGTACTTGAACAATACAGCAACACAAACATGAACTTTGTACAATTTCGATTCAAATACACAATAACTTATAAAATTGGGAAAATACAATAAAACAAAAAGGACAGACCCTGTCGGTTTTATTTAATCAAAATTGTTTGGATGAGTACTTGCTGCCTAAATACAACTGTATATAATATGTGTGTGTGTGTGTGTGTGTGTGTGTGTGTGTGTGTGTGTGTGTGTGTATACAAATTGGTTTTGTAAAATTGTATGCAAACCTATTTTGAAATATTTTCAACGTCTAAATCCATATACCGTGCCCTGAATACATTTGAGTGTTTTTCAGTGTTTTTTTTCTGTCATAATTTTTTCAATTGTTCCATGAGCTAGAAACAGCCAATATTTTCATATCAGTACTTTTCCTTCCCAAAGCATTCAATCGGCATAATTTTATTTAAGAAAATGAAAAAAAAAAAGCGACCGTTTGCAACAATAGGAAAAACGGAACGAACCTAAAAACACATATCCATAAAAATAGGAAAAATGTATCAGCTAAAAAGTCAAATGGTGTAAGAGGTAACGAAGAATAGTGTTTTAGTAGCACCAGGTAATACTTCTGCTACTACTACTTGTAAAACTGTCTGGCATAGAAATATACATAACAATCACATCTCGCACACCAAATTATTAACGCACATGTTCAAGTCCTGTTGGTTATCGCACTAGTGTGTCCGTGTCCCATACTAAGATCACCTAAGTAATTATAGTATTGTCTATATCTCTGAGATGAGGTATTATGATTACTTATATTATTTACATTATGCCAACTGTTAACCTCATCTTCATTGCCATATTCACAACGTTTCGGCCGTTGTACGCTCCGGCCTTCTTCAGGATCAGTCTATATTTCTGAGATGAGGTATTATGGTTACTCGCATGTTTTACATTATTCGAACTGTTATCCTCATCTTCATTGACATATTCACAACGTTTCCGCCGTTGTCCACGCCGGTTTTTATGTCTACGTCTCTCTATATACCTGTCTATATGTCTGAGATGAGGTATTATGATTACTTGCATTATTTACATTATTCGTGCTGTTATCCTCATCTTCATTGCCATATTCAGAACGTTTCCGCCGTTCTTCAGGTGATTGAAATTTCGAATCGAACCCTTTATTCCGTCCAAATGGGTAGCTTGTTCTAGTTCTACCTTCCATGCCTCTTCTGGATGTCTCAGTTATTTCCCTTTAACGCAACTCCCCAAGTTTTTGGTTTACCACTTCTGTGGCCTGGTATTTAATTCACAACTGTTTGTGTCTAGTCAAATGATCTAACCAACCTCTTATCAACAGGGCCATGTGTCCTTGAGTTGTGAATTCAATACCAGGCCACAGCAGTGTTGAAACAAAACTTGGAGTTAAAGTGAAATAACTGCGACATCTTGAAGAAGCACGAAATGTGGAAACAGAGCAATCTGTCCCGGTGGATGAAATAAAGTGTTCGGTTCGAAATTCCAATCATCTGAAGAAGGCTCCATGCTCTTCAAAACCTCCTGATCAGAGGCCTTGCTGTCAGATGTAGTTTATCGTCTTACCCAGGACGAGACACATTTTGAATAAATCTAATATGAACACACATCCTTGTCTTTTACTTATGTATTTATTCAAATCATATTCTGTCCGTAAACAGGCAGTCTGTCCCCATTACGATTTCTGGATTATTCTATTTTTATTTCTTAAATATATTTTCCTATCACTTGAAATGTTTCTTTGTCTCCAGTTTTATTAAATGTTTTATCGACAATAGATAATGCATCATCACTTATGAGTTATTCTCAGTGACGCTGTATATCGTGTATATCGATCTGGATAATGTAAAGGGAATTCCGAAATTAACACTTTATTTAATTCATAGACTGTTCTCCTTCCACTATCGTCTGGTTCTTATATTATTTAGCATTGTTCAAGTCCACACGGCTCGACCCAGAGATTAAAGTCAAAACCACTATGTGACAAAATTCTCTTGTGGTACTTTCAAAGTTATTTGCCTAGGAAAAAAGTTGAAATGTCAGAGGAACATATGGTGTGAACCTCGAATATTGTCCGAAGTGAAATTCCATATGGTCGTGTAATATTTTATACGGTAAAGCATATTATGTGAAAAAGTGTTCAGGGTATTTCATCATTTTTGAGGAAATGTCAGATATACGCTGTCCGCTGATCTCAGATGGAACAAATACATCGAGTCAATTGCATCATCCACCGCAAGGAAAGTTGGCTCCCTGTGCCGAGCCAGGAAATTTTTCTTCCCGGAATCGATCCTCCAAATCTATAAATTGACCATTCGCCCTTGCATGGAGTATTGCTGCCATATATGGTCTGGAGCCCCTGTTGTTTGTCTCAGGGTTCTTGATAAGACGGATATGCAATGTAATTGGCCCAGATCTGTCATCTCGTCTGCAGTCGCTCTCTCACAGACGCGACGTTGCCTCGCTCTGTCTTTTTTACAAATACTTTCACGGTAATTGCTCCGAGGAGCTGCTTTTGCTGGTTCCTAGGCCTCATGAATTTAAACATCCTACGAGGCTGGCATCCCGTTCCCACCCCTTCACCGTTGAAACTGTTAGATGTAGACGTCTCTTCTACTCCAATAGCTTCATGTCTCGCACATCTCGCCTGTGGAACTCCCTTCCTATTCCTGTTTCCCTGACAAATACAATCTCCAACTATTTAAGTGTAACGTCAATCGACATCTCCAGTTGCCTTGATCTATCCACTTCCCTTCTCCACATCCTTTCACCTTTCATTCCTATCTGCTCTCGCTCCTAATCTTCTGTAACCCCCCTGCCTTGATCGATCCACTATCTAATCTTTGGAGAATAGGAACATCTTTATAATCAATGTAGTTTCGACTTAAAGACACGCAGCAAATTGGTATCTTCAGCAAAATTGTAATTATCTCTTATCAGTTCCTCTCCAAACTTCCCTGTGCGAATTCACGAAAGTTCTTTATTTAATCTGTAGACTGTTCTTGTTCAACTAGAGATATAGAGATATTTCTTATTTTATTTAGCACTGTTCAGTTATTACTCGCCTGTTTCCATTGAGTACGCGACCCAGAGATGGAATTCACAACCACTAACTTCACAAATCAAAGCTTTCACCCACTAGGCCCTGGAATAAACTTAGTGATTTAAACTTAACATTCCCTGCTGATTAGGCTGCTACAGTCACTGCCACTGCAGCTGCTCTGTTGTCATCTTTTTTTTTAAATTACTGCTGCTATGTATTATTCCAAAGTCGGTTCGCTTGGTGGCAGATGTTTCTGTCATTTGTCTTTCATTCATTATTAGCGGCTCGCGTATTGTATTTATTTCTATGTTAGTCCTACGAGGGCGGTCCTCATGGCCTAGCATGTGAGCTGATTCTATCACACGTCTAACTCTCCCTTGTTCTTCACTCTCAAGTATTTTACTTGATTCCACAGGGGTTAATATCTCACCATTTCCTTTCATACAGGATCAGCCATGCCCGATTTCGTTGTTTCATCTCTTACTACGGCTTTTCGATATCCTTCCAGCCTTACTTTTAGGGGTTGCACATTTATATTCTCTGCCACAACTGCAAGGAATTTGGTACACGCAATTTTGGTAATTTTCTCCCCCGTGTTAGGTTTTACTCGGCTGGGATTCATCCGTATAGTGCAGCTGCATATGAATATTGTAATGATACTGTATGAACTGTATATCTTCTGAAGCTTTACCGATATGCCCTTGACGTAAGTTAGACAGAATCTGTGCATTGTTATATGTCCCAGGTAGGTTACTCGCTGTTTCTCATTGACCCTCTTGATTCTAATATGCCTTCTAAGTGTCCAAGTCTTATTTCCTTATTCCTATTTTTATATTAGGAAGGTTGGAGAGATAAAATAATTATATTTTGATCTGCTTCTCCAATGCCGATATTAGGCATCTCTGATATATGCTAATACCTAAACACAACGGAAGGAAGGACCAGACTAACTATAAATAATCTATTCCAAATATATATTGAACTCGAAAGGAATTATATTGAGAATTATATTGATATATGTATTTCCTCTTCAAGTCTTTGCAAAGTCTTGACTTCGTGTAGTAAACTTGCTCCGTTATTCAACAACAAAGAAAAATTGCACAGGTTCCTGGCTGGCCACTTATACATAAACAAAGGAGATACTTTTAAATCAACCTGTATATATATATATATATATATATATATATATATATATATATATATATATATATATATGATAGATTAAAAATATAATTATTTTATAGTACTGAAAACTAATTATTTAAAAAAAAAAATATGATTCCTTCGATACATAAGATTTCTCATGTTTCAAAAACGATACCCGAAACCCTCAATATAATTATTAAAATTAAATTATGGAGTATGTTTTTTTAAAATAAAAACAAATATACTAAAGAACTCCGGATTATTTACCTAACATGTTCTTTCCTATTTTTCTACATACCTGCATATATATATATATGTGTGTGTGTGTGTGTGTGTGTGTGTGTGTGTGTGTGTGTGCAAGCTTCATTAAATATGACAAGCAAGGTGCTTTGAATGAGGATGAAATATATTTACTGTTAACAGTAAATATATTCCATCCTTGAAAATGGCTAAATATATAGTCGAACGCGCTCGGAAAAATAAAACATTTGGAGAGTTTTTGTATAATTTATCTACTGAAAATAAAAAAAAAACAATATAAGATAAATTATATAAAAAACATAATCAAACCACCTTTTCTGTCAAATTTAATGAAACTTGCATGAAAGCAGGGTTACTACCTAAATACACAATATATATGGGCCGATGATTGCATCTAGCCTGAAACAGACTGTCGCCTCTAAGTGTTGACTTCTATGTTCACTTTTATATTTACACACGCTCTATCTCTGATATTGAGCACTTTATCCTATAAATATAGCACACTTTAAGATTATATTTCTTCATATATATATATGCGATATATATATATATATATATATATATATATATATATATATATATATATATATATTAGACTTTCACCTACTTCTCTAGCCATTATCAAGGATGTGTTTTGGTTGGTGAAATTCTGTGTGTGGCTGCTACATAGAAATTGTACAGTATGGAGTTCGAGCGAATTGTGTGCTTCTTGGAAGTCACGTGCTATGCGCGGCCAGATAACCGGAGTAAGACTTCTATTTTTATAACACGCCGTCTCCTCTGCTAAATAGTGTGAGATTGATAGTGGGATAATAAAGTTTAATAAGCAAAGCCTCCCTAATGACGAGCTGTGTACAATTATATGACCTGAAATAGATCCTTGTATTATCAAATAGAATTGAGTCGTTGCTTTATTTGGGTGCCTCACGGCAGAAATTGGTACAGAGGTTAGCTAGAATGTCCGACTATACATCCTCTCCTCCTTGAATATGCACCTTCGTTTTATCGTTTCATTTTTTCCCTATAGTGTACTTCGTCGTGGAGTAATGGTTACCAAATACGTCTTTCTGAATAAATTACAACTGTCTGGTGAGTCCGCTTCTCACTAGGTGTCGGTTACTCGCGACCTTGTTTCACGTCTAAGCTATGCTTAGTAAATCGCTAAGTAGATCCCTGCAAAATTATTTTAACATGAAAATTTTCAGTTCTCTGGAAGACTGCTAAACAAGTTAAACCAAGCCATTTCCAAAAGATGGCGTGTTCTGGGAGGGTGTATACATGAATCTGCTTCAAACATGGCGAAAAATACGAGGGCAAAATGTCTTATAATTGAATGAACAAATCTTTCCGAAAATGTAAATCTACACTGGATGCTCAATACTCTGGGCTTTGTGACATATCTACGCTAAGTTTAAGAAATCACTATTGGGTTTGAAATTCACTTAAAATGCGCTGCGACCTTTTGTCCCAATTCAAGATATATATATATATATATATATATATTGCAATGATATACATTGCAGAGGAAATAAAAGAAAAAGGAAATAATATTTGGAACAAAGTAGGGTATATCAAACAATAAGTAAATAAATAAAATAAAATATAAACTTTTGGTATCGTTCAGCAACGAACGAACTTTTCCGTATCAAAGATAAAAATTGAAAAAAAAGCATCTGATATAACTGATCTTTATGATAAACATACGCCGTAAGCTTTCCAAGATGAAATACTTCCAGAGTATCTTCAAATATAAATAGAACATATTTATCAAACTACAAGATTGACTGGCGTAGCAAATCGAAAATTACCCGAAGAATGAAGACCCAGAAATGATGACTCAAGGCAGAAGAATCTTAATTCAACAAAGACGCTGATAGAGGAACCCAGGTGTCCAGTTCAGACCGAACACGTGTTTACCTTTGATGTGGACAATCATGGCTGAACAAGTATCTTCGAAAATAAATCATTGCATGAAAAGCAGAGAGGCAAATATTAATTTTGTAAATAATTTATATTAGTTTTAAATTTTAGTCAAGTTTTATAGCAATTAAATGGTATTGCCCGGTTCACACTCC
Source organism: Acanthosepion esculentum (assembly GCA_964036315.1). Lineage (NCBI taxonomy): Eukaryota > Metazoa > Mollusca > Cephalopoda > Sepiida > Sepiidae > Acanthosepion > Acanthosepion esculentum. Next base: position 13,133,614 of record OZ038475.1, read on the forward strand.
TCCCCGATACTTCGAACACGAGCAGTGATTTATCCCTTGTTCACTCTTTAGGATTGGTTTTCCGGTTCCTTCGAAAATCTTTTCCGCTCTCTTTCTCTCCTTGTTGATCATTACATCTTAATGTCCTTATCGCCTTGATTGGGGTGAAAAGAATAAAAATAAAGTAGATACTTGTGGAAATTGATGTTGGTGGTTGATAATGTCTCATATATTAAGAGTGAGGAAGAAAGTGAATGCTGGTAAAAAATGAATAATAATGGCTAAAAATGTTGCATCGAATAAAAATGAAGATGAAAGCAAATACTAGTCAAAATGTAATAAGGTGTTTGGTAATACTTCATTTATTAAAAATTGAAGATGAAAGTAAATACTAGTTAAAAATTAATAATAATGGCTGTCAATTCTTCATCTAATAAAAATGAAGATGAAAATGTAATAATAGTAGTTGGTAGTGCTTTATTTATTAAAATGAAGATGAAAGTAAATACTAGTCAAAATTAACAGAATGATTGACAATACTTAATCTAATAAACATGAGAATGAAAGTAAATACTAGTCAAAATGTGATCAGTGAACACTGGTACATATGTTAATAGGAAAAAAAACTGAAGTATGGTCCTTGTTGATAAATGAAATGCCATACCATACACGCAGAAAAGTAAATTCCAATACATGTATATCAACAAAAACGCACATATAGCAAGCAACAATATAGCAGACAAAGCAAATATTTCTGTAAAATCTGCTATTTCTACAACACAAGCAGCAAAAGATTGTGCAATTCCTTAAATTTCTTCATTTCTCAATGGACCTTTAAGGGATATTATTATTGTCTATATTTCTGAGATGAGGTATTCTAACGACTTTTACTATTTGCATTAGTCGGACTATTCTCATCATCTTTATTGCCATATTCACGACGCATCAGCTATTGTACGCCTTCTTCAGGTGATGTACGTTGGAATTCCGAATCGAACCCTTTATTTCGCCCACCGATGTAGACTGTTCTAGTTCCACGTGCCATGCCTTTTCTGGATATCTCAGTTTCAGTTATTTCCCTTTAGTAACTCAAATCTCCAAGTTTATTTCAATCAGTGCTCTTATCCACTGGGCCGTATGTCCATATTGTTATTGATATGAGGTCTGTTCACTTCCAGGGGTCCTATTTTCAGAACTCTATGCGTGCACTGATTCCTGGTGAACCTCACTTTTTCGTGCTCTTCATGTCTGTCTCATACATGATACATCAGTATTGAACGCAGGGTAATTTTTGGTGCGTTTCTTTTTAATCACGTGTCCAGTAGGCCGGCAGATACGGTAAATGCTAGTCAAAAATTTAATAATAATTGTTGCTAATGCGACTTCTAATGAAACAATGAAGATTAAAGTAAATTTATTCCGTTCGAAAATCATAAGAAAAAGGTGTCTGTTTACCGAGAGCGAAAAGCGTAAAAGCATCGATTGAATCTTATGTGAGCTGTGTCGTCATTATGATTTCGGTGAATATTAGTGTCAAAAGAACAATATATTTTCCATAACATGAAGGCTACAATTTTGTTCGCTTTTCGGACATATAACGACAGCGGAGAGTCACAAAAAGGGCTGAGATTTTTTAATGATATTTTAGATTTCCTCAGACAAATATTAACGTTCTTCCTTGCTTTTATTTCATTGTAAAACTTGATCAAAAGTTTTTATTTCAATCTTGCAACTGTTCCTGATGTTGTCAATCCATGCAAGAACTACAAGTCCTGTATTCTAAGCACAGTAGTCGGACTTACTTTTAATACGAACAAAATTTGATTAAAATGTTTTATACATATTTACTTGTTCGTATTTCTATCTAAACATGGAACTGATGCAAATTCGGAAACCTGAAACTCTAGTCCAACCTTTACTTTTTAAGACAGCTTAAAAAAATTTGATTAGCCTATACACATTTAATATTTCCACATTGATTAATCTACGGTTCTGGCCGACTACTGTCGTCTGATTCCAAGCAGTATAATCGTCTTTTATTCTGACCAAAAGTTTAATGATAATGTATTATTCATATATATTCTGTTATATATAAAGTTTGAATTTCTACCAATCCATTGAACAGGTAGGTCACAAACTTCGATTTGTATTTAATCCAGCCAAAATTTAATCAAAAGATTTCGTTCAAATTCACAGTGTGTTTCTTTTTCATAGTTCAAAAATATTTCTCCCTTCCTTTCGGTATATACATTGTTGAGCGGAGAACGGGGGCATTTAGTTCAGGTCTATGTCTGACTGATCATAGATACTACACAGGAAATTACATTGTTGAATATTTTCAGCTTTATCTTATTACCTACAAGATTAACCGATTCTCGTTCGCAACATAGTATCTGGTCAGTACCTAGATGGGTGAACGCTTGTGAATAACTGTAAGCTTTGAGGCGGAATGAGAAATTGGAGGCCAGGGTTTCGATTCCAACTGGCTTCGTTATCTTAACTTATGCGTAAAAATCCCCATTGGAAAGGCGTCAGTCCACCTCTTCTCCCCCACCTGTTGGTTAATTAGAAGGATTTGTACCAGAAAATAATTATTACCTACAAAAAATTCTTATACTCCAAAAATAGATGCTTCAAAAGTTTAATAAGCCGTAAAATACAAAGCCATATTTTTAATATTTCTCTAGCAGATGGTTTATTTTCTTAGTTATTTCTTCCATTAGTAGCTTGATGAAAAATTCGACCGGGAAGTAAATCGATTAATTGGACAGATACCTGCCCCAAATCGCACCTCCAGATTTCTTTTCTTGAAGCCCATGGAAGACAGTATTTATTATGAAAAGGCCTCTCTAACCATTTAGAAATTAGAAAACTCAAATCACTGCAAGGTTTGAGAAGCTGATATCAAAATCTGTGAGCCCGTGTTTCACACCGTACCTTCTCGGCTGCAAAAGTGAATCAATACTCAGAAGCGACATGTTGTTTCATGCTAGGCACAATCGTCAGGCCGCAAGTGTTGGATTTCTCTCGACTATTTATATATATGGGTCAGTGGTGCATTCAGATTAATCCATTGTCGCGGTTATTTTGGCGGGAGTGGTCTGTTTATTTATTTATTTAATAGGTTAATTGGTTTTACCTGTTTTTTATTTTCATTTTTTATTTTATATTTATTTATTATTTTCGGTTCTCGATGTTTTATTAACGTAGTAACAAAATTTAAGGGGATTTGTATAGGTCGTTTATTTAGTATTTTGTTTTGGTCTGGGAAGATAAAGCTATTTATTTTTGGATTCATTGCCGTAGTCTATTGCTATTTTGGTGGGGACAGTTTTTAATTAGTTTATTATTGTATTTAATTATTTATTTGGATTGATTATTTTTACTTGTTTTAGCTTATGTTTATTTTTATTAGTTCTAACGGTTATTTTAGCGGGAGCAATTTGTTAATTTGTTAATTTATTTATTTATTAGGATTAATGTTTTCTTATTTATTTGCTTATTTTTATTTCGTATATTTTTATTTTATTTACTCTATTCGGTTTACGATTTTTTTTATCATTATATAGCAGTTATAGATATTTTCTCGTTCAATTTTGGATTTATTGTTGTAATCTATTCTAACGGTAATTGGTTTGTTATTTTTTTATTTACTTTATTTATTTGGATTGATTATTTTTACTTGTATTTTATGTATTTATTTATTTTTTATTTGTTCTATTTCGTCTATTCTGACGGGAGTGGTTTGTTAATTTGTTTATTATTTGCTTGGGTTAATTTATTTTACTTGTATTTTATATCATTTTGATTATTTTTATTTATTCTTTTGAGTTTTGGATTTTAAAGTAACGTAGTAAGAATTTGTTTTCATGTCTGCATTTTCAGTAGAGCTCAGATCGTTTACTTAGTAATTTATTTTGGTCTATATGTTTGTGTGTCATTGTATGTGAATTTGTATGTATGCTTTAGTGTCTTGGAGTGTATCATAGATACAAACTAAAATCTACTTTTGTTGATAAGGAACCTTTAATTGCTTACAGACCGTTGTTCTTTTCTTAAATTATGATAAACTTTTAATATATTTTATCATAATGTTGTTGGAATATTATTAGAATATAAGTTGGTCTATGTATGCTTATTTCTTTTTCCTTTTTTATGCATGTGCCTACATGTTTATGTATATATGTATATGTGTTTGTATATGTATGTGTGTATGCGTATATATATATATATATATATATATATATATATATATATGTATGTATGTACGTATATATTTTTGTATGTATGTGTATATGTATGTTTGTATATGTGTATGTATGTATGTGTATGTATATGTATGTGTGTAGATATATATGTGTGTATATATATGTATGTATGTGTGTATATCTATGTGTAGTTGCGTATGTATGTGTGTATATATATGTACAAGCGGATGTGTATATGCATTTTTATATTCATATTGTTTTAATTTACGTTTGTTTAATTTTTCATGTATATACTTGTATTTGTAAATGTCTATGTATATATTTAGTTTATATGCATATATGTATACGTGCTTATGTATGTACATCTAGATGTGTATGTGTATGTATGTATGTGTGTGCTTGTATATAGTTGCATCTTTATATATATTTCTTCACTTGCTTTATTTACTTTTCTGCGTCGACGTATGGGTCAATATATTTATATGTGCTTATCTATGTATATGTTTATGTGCGTATGTCTGTATACGCGTACCTATTATGCATATATGTGTGTATGCGGGTGCATGTATTGATTTATATGCGGATGTGTGAGTGTACAATTATATGTGGAGGTGGTTATTTACTTTTGTCTGTAATGTGTCGAAAACTATATGTTTTTAAAAATGTATATATATATATATATATGTATATGTATATATATATATATATTTATGTATGTGTGTATATTTTTATATATATTTATTTGTTTAAATTTTATCTATGTATATTTGACCGGTTTAGTTATATTTCAAGTTAAAATTCGTTTAATAACATATAAAGCCACGAATAGCTTTGACATCTGACCGTCTAGATTATATTGAATGTAGATGTATGTGCCTGTGTGTATTGATGTGTATATGTAAGTAAAGTGCATTTGCCTATGTGTGGTTTGGTTTTTTTATATGTGTGTGTATATATCTAAATACGTCTGTAATTTTAATTTTTTACTTTTAATTTTAATTTCAAATTTTATAAATCTTTTAATATATATGATAACCTTGCTTAGTTGTCAAATTTTTCGAATCATCCTATACTTGTATTTTGATTGGTCACTCTAGCTTATGTAACAGCATTTACTCCTGGCTAAGGATCGTTGATTAATTTGAAACTTTTAAAACCATTTATTCTATATTCTACATCGTCACTTGATAAGACACTAGAAGTGTTGAAACAAAATGGCTACTTTTGTCGTGATTTTATAAAATATTTATGTTGTAATATTCAAATAAATAATTATATCTGCTCTACTCTGTATTGAGCACTCTCTAAAGAATATTAATTGTTGGTTATTGGATCTCACTCCGTATATACCAATACTAAACTTGGATATATATATATATACATATATATGTATGAAGAAATATAGTCTTAAAGTGTGCTATATTTATGGGATAAAGTGCTCAATATCAGAGATAGAGCGTCTGTAAATATAAAAGTGAACATAGAAACGGAGAGTTGCCTGACGATTGCATCCTGCATGAAACAGACTGTCGCCTCTAAGTGTTGACTTATACATATATATATATATATATATATATATATATATATATATATATATATATATACAATGAAGTTGTAAAGCCCGTTCTGAACATTTTCGTTTCAGTACATTTTTCCCTTTTGATTAGAGTATCATCCAAAAGGGAAAAAATTTACTAAGACGAAAATGTTTAGAAAGTGCTTTAAGCCAAAACACATTAAAAATATTTTAAAAAAATTTAAACTCCCCGTGTCTGTCGTCTAAGCGTATGCGTATTATCATTAACATAAGCAAACTTAGTCAGATGAAGTCGTAAAGAACGAACTGCATAGCACGAAAGGTTTTTTCCACTTTATCATAAATCTTTCTTCCAAAATTGTTTTTGATATATGAAAATTTATATATCCTTAGCATATATATATATATATATATATATATATATATATATATATATAGTCATCCACAGACAATCTGTTTCGCTGTATCACACCTTATCAGTGTGGCTAGCTATCCGATTGCCTCAAGTCAGGATCGAATCATGACTGATTTGGCATTAGTCGGAGATTTTTCTCCGAAGCGATCGTCTCTCGGCAGAAGACGGTGGATTTTTACGTATTTATTTTGAATAAACCCGCCAGTGACTCAGAATGCTCCATTCATAGAAGAGCTTTGCCTTATCAGCAGTAGCAGTGATTGTTTACAACTTTCCGCTTTCTCTTTAAAGTGCTCGACCGAAATTTATTTTTTGGGAGATTCATACCTTTCAAAACCCTAGGATTTGCTATTATACAAAATAAAATTAAATAAAACATCTTGTATCGGTATCTTGAAGTCTATATGCTATATTTAATATGCGCTATATATATATATACATATATATATATATATATATATATATATATATATATATATATATATATATATATATATATATATATATATATATATATAAGATATTTTAGAATTGGACATAGTCCGACAATTTATTTAAAGACATTTATATTATGTTTAACGTTCTTTTTATAGATACAAGTATTTAAGCAAATGCTCTGTTTTATAATAAACAGTATTAAATAACATTTCTCGGACATTCAGGCCGGTAAATGTTATTTAATACTGTTTATTATAAAACAGAGCATTTGCTTAAATACTTGTATCTATAAAAAGAACGTTAAACATAATATAAATGTCTTTAAATATATATAAGAGCATATTAAATATATCATATACAGTTCAAGACACCGTTTCCTGGGATGAAAGATGTTTTACTTAATGTGTGTGTGATTCTTTTTTTTATTTTTATTTTTTTTAAAGTTATGAATCCATCTATTCTCCGTCAGCTATATGTTAATTAGTAATACTTATATCAATAAATTCTTTTGGCCTAAAAATTATCCTTACCATCTAAAAATATTTTCTGGCTTTAAATAACCTGAAAAGATTTGAAAAGCTGTTGAAAACGAATAAATGAATCCATAAAAATAAATTAGTCGATAGCATTAATCTGACAGAAGATTTTTAAAAAAAACGCTTAATTCCCAGATATTACTTTGGGTACCTTTCAAATCGTGCAACTTAAAATATATGACAGTAAATTATTCCGCATTTTTTCCGATATTACTGGGTTCTCATATGAATTTTTTAAGTACAGTGTAACCCGGATATAAGAGAGTTGTCGGGAACGGATAAGAAGTCTCTTATATCCGGGTTTCGTCTATTATATATACATTAACACAGGCTCTAATTTGGGACCAGAGAAAATCTCTCTTATATCCGGGTTTCTCTTATATCCGGGTTACACTGGATATGTTTTTACAAAGGGCTAAAGTCTGCACTGAAAAGAGGATGCGATGAATTTTAGAGAACAAGATTCGATTATATTACAGAAAATATGAGGCCTAAAATAGATCGGAATTTTGTGAAGAAAAAAAAAGAAGAAACATTCAAGAAAATTAATTTTAACCAGCAACATCCAATGTTACTGCGTAATCATACTCTGTGAACCCTGTAACTATGGCAACATACCTCATCTTTAGAAAACTGATGGTCGCTTTACGAAATGTCCACCATTATGTCATTCTTTTGAATATCCAATAAAGAGGTCTTTTGAAAGAGAACAGAATCCAAACTTGCTTTCCCTATACACTCAGTTATATTTCATTATATACTGCGATATTAAACTTCGCCAAGCAGCATATCTCTCCTCTTTGCTAGTAAAATAATTTAAAAAAGTATGTTTTTCCTTTTTTTCTATTTAATAAGTTCCAATTTTAACTGAAATCTTCAAGCTAATTCTGTTTGCTTTTTAGGGATAATTATATCAGTTTTGGGCACACGCTTTTCTTTAATCCTTGTTGGACGAGTAATTGATAAAAGTGCTTTCGGTTTGTTTTGTTTTTTTAAAATATTAAACAAGATATTCCTGGGCGACTTATTTCCTTGATGTTGTATGTAACCAGATACGTGAAAAAGCAAATAAACTAGTCTTTGATCTTTCCTGATAACCTCATTACGTTTTTTTTAACAGCCATAAGACGAAACCGAACATTAACTCACGCATTGCATTTTCGAGAGAATAAAACAAAACAACAAAAAACTCGTTTTCATATTTCTTGCTAGAAATTTTGTTAAAAGGAAAATTGTAGTTATCCTTATGGATTTGTCCGATAAATTTATTTTCCAGTTTGAATCAAACGTTTTCTCTAAATATTAAATCATCTAAATACCTCAAGTTCTTTGAATCGTACCAAAATTACATCAATATATTACATATAGGAATAAAATATTAGATTATTACGAATAGCAACTGAATGTAATATTTTTCTTATATTAATTTAAAATTATACAAATATAATTTTAGTATATCATTTTTTAAAGAATAGTTTTGTTCGTGCTAACATTAAAATTGAAAATATAAATATCTGAGTATCAGAATATGATTTAATAGTTTCACTTCGATATTCCGTACATACATACATACATATATATATATATATATATATATATATATATATATATGTACGAAAAATCGAAGTGAAACTATTAAATCATTTTCTGATACTCAGATATTTAAATATATATATATATATATATATATATATATATATATATATATACACTCCTGTTCAAAAATTTAAGACCACTTGAAATTTCTTTTAAAAAGACTGTTTTTCCTGGAAAAATTTTAAACATTTCTTACTTAAGATTACTAATCTTATAATCTAAAAGTTTATGTAAACAAAATGTTATAATCAGAAAATGTTATTGATAAATAGACATTTTTATAAAATGAGGCGTTTTCCACTTGATCAAAATTATAAGACCAGAGAAAAAATTTCTACGAAATTTTACTAAAAGTGTACGAAAACATTCAACAACCAAATTTAATAATGAGTTCCACCTCCACTGGTTTTGATGACTTCAAAAATTCTTTGGGGCATGCTAGGAATTAGTGTTTCCATTAACTAGCGAGGAATATTGCTCCATCTTTTGAAGATATCTTCACGAAGTTCATTTTTTGTTGAATATTTTTGCCATTTCGATAAACATCTCTTGCCATCCATCCCCAAACATTTTCAATTGGGTTCAAGTCCGGTGAGCATGCAGGATGTCTCAAGAGATTGACCCCATTCTCTTGTAGAAAGGTCAAGTTCCAGCATGCAGCGTCGATTGCAGCATTATCCTGTTGGAATAACCATCCATCCCCACACAAACGATGGCCCTCCGTCACCAACGATGCTTTTTGCAGCATGCTAACATAACCAGCCGGTGTCTGACGACCCTGCATCAACTGAAGCTCGATCGTCCCTTAAGAAAAGACACCCCATACCATTAGGGATCCTCCACCACTATGATGTGTGGAGAAAATTTCAGGAGGCATGTTTTTCTTATGCCAATATCGTTCGAAGCCATCAGGACCATCTAGATTGAATTTTTTCTCATCAGAAAACAGGACTTTCTTCCACTTCTCAATGTCCCATGTTTGTTATTCACGACCAAACATTAAACGGTTCACTTTGTGACGTGGAAGTAATTTGTTTGCGCTTTTTATTTACGATGCCTTTTTCTCGTAAGTATCGTCTGATGGTTACTGGACTGCAATCACCATCTGTGGTAGCCTTAATTTGACTAGAAGAAAGTCCACTGGCTTTCACAACAACCCGTCTTATTCTCCTACTCAATGCCGGAGAATTATTTTGGGTCCTACCAGTAGGCTTTGCGTTTCCATAATTCTCACTGTCCTTTAGAAAGTTGCAAATCACAGTTTTACTGCAATTTACCTTAGCTGCGATCCCCCGGTGTGACAAACATTGATTATGGAAATCTAGAATTCGAGTACGCTCAACTTCCGTCAGTTTGCTTGCTTTAGGCATGGTGACACATTTACGCATTGATTGATAATCTCTATCTGAACTAAACACGTTGGAATTACCCTAGATCTAACAATTTATACCCCATGGTCTTACAATTTTGATCAAGTGTAAAACGCCTCATTTTATAAAAATGCCCATTTCTCAATAAATTGATCGGATTATAACTTTTTGTCTACATAACCCTTTAGATTATAGAATTAGTAACCTTAAGAAAACGTTTATAATGTATCCATGACAAACAGTCTCTTATAAGAATTTTTCAAGTAGACTTAAATTTTTGATGAGGAGTGTCTGTGTGTGTGTATATATATATATATATATATATATATATATATATATATATATATATATATATATATATATATATATATATATATAGATATCAATGTAAAGGAAAGGTATACAAAGAAAGAATGATCATTTCTTCAATCGGCCATAATTTCTGTTCGGATACTACCTCAGTTCTGAATAGCGTTACAGCGAATATCAAAGGTTACTGTAGGTAAACAGTCCTACAAGAAAATAGCTTGAAACTATTTAACAAGGGAGGCTCAAGAGCCAATAACCAACTTTAATTACTATAAATTCTTTTTTTTTCATTTGTTTCGCTTTTAATTGTTTATCTCGTAAATTATAAAAGAATTACTTTAGAGTAATGCATTATTGTCATTTAACGTTTTATTTATAGAAAGAATTGGTTATCACTAAGCAACATCTCCGCTGGTCTTACTGATACTTGAAAACAACGAAATAATTCGATCTATTTATTGATTGTTTTCATTAATTCTTGCTACAAGATAATGCGTCGAAATAAACGACTGTGTTTTCTCGTTTTCGCCTCTAATCAACGAGAAGTCAATGGGAAAACTGACAGTAGACGAAAAGGGAGGGTTGTGTAGTTTATGGTAAGAGTTATCTGCACAGAAAATGAAATCATCAAAATAAGTTCGAAATCTGGTCTTGTCTACTATGTTTAAATTTCGTACAAATTCATTTTGAAAAAGGCATGAATCCATTTCTTCACCCTGCCTATAGGTTAAACAATCGTGTAAACTGGACTTTCTAACCTATATAGGAGAAAGATTATGTTTTATTCCAACCTTAAGGAAGACAATGGAAAGCAACTCCCCACTTTTTTACCCCAAGAAATAATCGAAATTCAAAGATAATAAAAAAGGTGAGTCATTATTCCTTGAAGTCCGAAGCGAAATAGCTTTAAAACACAGACACACACAAAAAATGAAAAAAGAAAAGAAAAAGAAAACAAAGAGTTAAGGAGAGGAATAGACATATACAATCGTAAATTTGCTTGTAATTTCATAAACTTTATTACTGTTCGTTCCTAGTAATCGTGTTTTTACAGAAATGTTCTATGTCTCGGTCGATACAAATAATAAATTGGTTATTTTTTACATCTACCTTGTGCTTGAAAATTTGCTCAAAAGGAGACGGTTATATTTTGAAGCAGACACTCGAGAGGGGAGACTTCTCCAATTGCTTTTCTTGAGCTTTTCAAGTCGACAGTCAACAGTTATCTATCCTACATAACTTTATATTTTCTGCATTTAAATCTTCTTTTTAAATCCATAGAAACAAACTTATTCAGTAACGCCCTTACGTAGCCTTTTTCAGTAAACCTCTAATTTGCGTGGCTATCGGGTCTTGCATTGAGTAAACATTTAATTAAAAAATATAACACGGTTTCCAAATGTAATTTTTCGTTCACAACTTTTCCCACGGAAATTTTCTGCTTAAAGACTCCATCTAGATTCGGTCGCGTTATAACGCAACATTGTGTGACTTGGTTTGATATGTAATTGAAAATGGTAACTCGCATTTTTTTTGTCACCAGATTGAATTTAACGGTAATGGCATACTCTGGATCTTAGAAATCCTGACCAATCCTTTAATCCAAGTGAGATTATATCAGATTATCGTAAACGCGGAAATGAATACATGCGAATTGCAAACAGTAAAAAAAGGTTGAAAAGAAAATCGAAATATTGTTATGTTTTTGTTTTTTAATTTTCGAAACCTAACCCAGGAAATTTGTACCCATACAAATTGGCTACTGGGGACAAAGTTCAACAACACTAAAATAGAGATTGAGTGTATAATTCTCGGGAGGATTGACACTTCGAAGACATTGGTACTGTTTGAATGTAGAAGGATAAAAATAAAAAGTGTCGCAAATGTTAGATAATTTTGACTATAAAGCACCATACATCGGCTACAAATAAGTGACGACATTAAATGTAACTGTAGTTTCAATTACGAATAGTTGACAGATGCATTCTTCCAGATGTTTAATAAACAAAACAAACACTGATTACCTAAATTTGTTATATTGAAAGGAAGGATGGCTGTAGACACGATCAGACTCGATTTGGAGTGCTCGATTCTATCCTTTGCTGCATAGTAATGATTTTCCAAGCGTAGCTCAGATGTAGCACAAAGTCGAAGGTATGGGGTACCCAGTGAGGATAGAACTCACTACTCAGTCGTAATAGTTCTAGCGAGACAAGCTTGCTAACCATTACACCACCTCGAGGTGCCCTCCTTTGCTGCATAGTATGAGCTCCACCAGGGCTACGTACAGTTTCCGATCCTGAGTTTATTTTGCCCAAACTGGCTGTCAAACACTGCTGAAGAGTTCAGTTTTTCGACTATTTAACCCATAAATGGGGGAGAACATGTGACCTCATACATTTCTAAACGCTATTGACACGTAAGTGAATGTAACTGACACCATTGGAATTTTTTCTCTCCTCCCCATTACACTTTGTCCATTGTTCTTTTTTTATAAAATTTACTTTATTTACCTCGATTTACTCTGTTGAGCGAGGTACGAAATCAGTTAACGAGCACGTTTTTCATGTTTACTTTTTTATTATCATGAGTAGTAATAATAAAACTAATTTTTGTTTGTTTAAGGCAGTGATACAATTTTGTACCACTATCTACGTTTGGGTTCAAGGAGAACTACGAAATGGAAAACAAGCTAGTACTAAAGTATAAATATCTCGGAGGTGTTTTAACTGAGGAAGGAAAGTGTGGCACTGAAATCCGAAGGCGCATAGAAATAGCGAAATGTACCTTCCAAAAGCTAAGTAAAGTATCAATAAATTAAGAAGATGAGGCAACAGAAATGTGGTTCTACAGAAGGATACTGAGAATACCATGAACTGAACCTTTGAGTAACAAGAATGTTTTAAGGAAAATAGAAACAAAAAGGAAGAAACAATTTTCAAACGCACATCTTGAGCAAAGAAATCTTGGAAAATATGACACTCACAGGAAATAATGAAAACAGGCGGACCGAATAAAAACAGCAAAAAATCTACTTAAAAACTTGGATAAATGAATGTCAAAATATATGTTGCATACTCTTCATTGGGTGGGGCTGTTGGTAGGTCTCATCTTTTCTGTTCGGTGATTTTTGGTCGTTTTAGTTCAATCCTCTTCTCTTGGTTGGTGTCATGAAAGGTTCTTTGGGCCCAGAGACGAAAAGCATCAAAAAAGAGAACTTTTAACTTATTTATTTTATTACTGTCGTCGACATACATTCTATCAAGTGGGAATTACTACAGCCCCTATCAGGGAGCCGGTTTAAACACAAAATCTCACACGTCCATTTCTTTTGACGTGAAACAACCAACTTTCGAAAGACCCATTCTTACTGGGGGATGATGCACAAACGCAATCTAACACTAGCTAGCTTGACGTCCAGCATCAATTTCCGTAAAACCTTAATCTATAACTCATTCTCACGTTCTGCTCTGTTAAAAATCGACTTCCATATTTTGTCTATCATCTGACCTCAAAGGTCAGCCACAGAAGGCCAAAATACATTGCCACTAAAATATAATAGTCTGAGACTATTATTTAACATATGGAGAGGAATGATGAGGAAACGAACATTAGTAAGCGCTATATTAATAGGAACTTGTGGATAGCCATGATTGCCTACTACAAGACATATAATAGAAGAAAAATATATTATTTCTTTGTTGATGCTGATTATTTATTCATTATTTAACCTATTTTTATTCGGTTTATTATCCACATACTTGTTATTGTTATCACAACGTTTCGGCCGTTGAACTAACCAGCCTTCATCAGGTGTATATCGATCTGGGTAGTCTAGAGGAAATTCCGAATTGAACCCTTTATTTAATCTACGGGGATAGAGTGTCCCTACTCTACTGACCGTATCTTCTTCTTACTTTTAGTACTGTTCAGTTACTGCTCACCCTCTTTCCATTAAATCCAAGTACACACTGCCCGGCCCAGGGATTGAACTCACAATTACTACACCGAGCAACAACAAAGATGAGGACAATAGTCTGAATGTAAATAGTGAAAATAATTATATATCTGCATCCCAGAAATCCAGATAGATTTTATTCATGATTTGTATTAGTAGTAGGACCTATTTCCTTGATTTAGTCTGGTAAAAGTCTACCGTTCTATTCTGAAAAATAAGTTTTAACACAAAACAGATTTCTTTACGGCAAATGAGATTTAGACAGACAAAATATGAATGTTTTCAAAATATATGGAAGAAAACTTAATGAGAAATGAGTTCAATACACTTATGAAATGACCAGGGACATTAGCATGACATTTGTTGCTCTGATGTAGGTGACCTTTTGATATACATTTTATCAGCTCTCCAGAACGTCATATCCTTTGTAGCCTAAAGCAATATTTGTTTTGTTTTTTTTAGCAATTCTTCCCAATTCTTGTCCCCCCACTTTACAGGCTCTTTAGGTTACCCTATGTTTCTCTCTAGCCATATTAGCTTCAATATATCCTGTTAGTGTTAAATTATTTAGCTAGCTTAGCTTTGTATGCCCTAGTGTCGTATATAAATGAAGTTAATATGAACTGGACATTATTTTACAGCACTGATACAAGGTTGTGTAAATGGACGGCAGAAGAGAGACTGGGTCGGATGAAACAAACCATATTGAAAAAGAAAACTTACTAATAGCTACAAAGAATAAAATGCTGTAGATGGCCATGGTTATCCACGTCCCGAAGTGACACATCTCATAAAATAAGAAAAGACTATTATCTTTGTAATATTGGATGACATTTATTTTGCAAAAGAACTAGAAAATCCTTGGAATGAAACGCGACTTAATGTCTACCCACCTATGTTGAACTGCTCTTAGCAGCAGTGAATTTACCACGAAAATCTAGTCTACTGCATTACCTTGCATCAGAAAGCAAATGAGATTCTCCTTGAACAACGGGCATAATTCATGAAAAGTCGTGCGCTGCATTGGCAATGAATAATGGCCGATATTATCAAATAAGACAGAAAAGCAAAAGGAAAGAAATCTGTCTTCTAGGATCGATGTTTGGTTCGACGTTACTCGGCAACCAGCGACAAAGAGCGGCAAGTGGCAGCGATATGTGGCAGACGTCAGCATTCTGACCAACCAACTGAAAGAATCTGGTATCCCAGACCAAGCGGATAGCTTGATGCCGTGTAGATTTTGCTGACTTCGTCGCATTTCAATTGTCATTTGAATTCCGTCCTATTTTCTTCCTTCTCTCATTTTTATGATCAAACGCGAAATATCCAAGGAAATTATTCTCATATTTTTAAAAATTTAAAATAATAGTCGGGAAATTTCTTTTTTAGGAATATAACATTCCGTACATTTATATCGTAATTAATTTCAATTTATTTACAGATGGTCGTTTAATTTTTTCTTCCAGTAATAGTCTATCATAGATTTCCTTTGTTTGGCATTGAATTATCATGAATTTAGGAAAGATAGTGGACTGGTTTTCCGTTACGTTTTCAACGGTTTGAGACCCATCCACTACTAAAGCGCCCTGTTTAATCTACTATTTATCACAGAGATGTGGTAGAGAAGAAAGGTGGCTTTTCGACAGCATTATTACGAAGCAAACGACACAGATTGAACTTAAAATTAAAATCTGCGGTGACGAAAAATTATTAGCTTAGATCCGATTGAGGTCTGGAGTGAAGTTGTGTCCAATAGACATTTAAGGCAGGGGTTACCATTGAGAGTACAACAGGGCTGGTGAAAACTTAAGGTCAGCTCATTGATCATGAAATGTTACTTGCTTGGTTTTGAAAATATTAAATAATACAAGCCAGTCTTTCCCAGTTTTTCTCTGAGGACCAACTTAGTAGACAGGTCGACTGGCAGGCTCTGGTCATTTTCATTTTTTCTATGAGTACCCATAAACTGTGGTACCGTCCGCCTATATATTTACAAATTATCTGAGAATGTTCTCGTGCAGGTCGATAATACAAAGCATAGAGTAGAACCGAAGAGAGGAAGAAGACTGATTTGATCGCATTGGCTTCAGAATCCAGACCAATGACAACCGATTGGACGTGACCGATTGGAATGACTTGATAATTGCGATGACTATTCCAGAAATGTAATAAGTGGAGAGGTTTTCTTGTAACATCTAGACCACACATTTTCAACAGTTTTTCATATATCAAAGGTGACTGAAGGTGACAGGGGAAATCAGTGAATAACCTACAATTATACTAGTGTGTAATGAGCGGCAGAACAGTGATTAGTAGAAATAGCAAATAGAGAAATGCTGCTAAGAGATACAAAGGACAGGAATTTGTAGAGAGCTATGATCGTCCATGTCCTGAAGAGTCATGGAACATAGAAGTTAGCAGATACTGTGTGTAATGCCAAGACATCAGCAGTGAAACTCGAGGAGCGAAATCTATATTGCTTGTCGTTAAAGAAAGTGCTTCCTTTGGTCTTCTACTAACCTTATATATATATATATATATATATATATATATATATATATATATATATATATATATATATATATATATATATATATATAGGATTGGTGTATACGGAATAAATTCCAATAAGCAAAAAATACTATTCTTAAAAGAGTGGTCAATACAGTAGACAAAATATAATTTATTCGAAAATTATAACATAAACATGTTATAAAATCACTTAAAAAATAGCCATATTGTTTAACATCATCACTTGATAAGACATCAGAAGTTTTGAAACAAAAATGCTATTTTTGTAGTGATTTTATGACATATTATATTAGATTTTCGAATAAATTATATATATATATATATATATATATATATATATATATATATATATATATATATATATATATATATATATATATATATATATATATATATATATATATATATATATATATATATATAAGACATTTTTATGTTTATACATCCTTTTTATAGATACAAATATTTGAGTAAATGCTCTGTTTTTATAATAAACAGTATTTATAACATTTACCGGCCTGAATGTCCGAGAAATTTTCATAACAAATATTCGTCCTCCGACAGAAATCGAACCTGTATCCTATACGGAACCGTCATTTTGATAGAAAATATTCATCCTCACAAGTATATTCGGAGACATAAAAATGTTTTAAAATAATTGTCGGACTTTGTCCATTTCATAATATATATATATATATATATATATATATATATGCAGGATTGGTGTATACGGAATTTCGTGCAGGGCTTTAACATACTTTTCCATTCACTGTCGCGATTTCAAAGATAAAGTTTTTCTTAATGCCTGCGTGAAAGCGTCAGAATAAAACCCCGCCCCTCTTCTTATAATGTCGATTTACCAGAATCAGGTTGATTTCATATTTTTCCGCACCTCGCTCGAAACCAGGATAAGTCAGAGGTAGAATAGACAACACAGATCCCATTTCAAACCCAGATTAACTGGTCATTTAACCTAAGAACAAGTCTAAGGAAAAACGTATAGACCAAATGCAGAACGCAGAGATAGTGTGAATCTAGATAGAATATAACATCTGGATATTAACCTGTCATTTTTGTAGTTATGATGCAAGCAATATATAAAATCAAATTCCGAGAGTTAGAAATTCATCAAGTATCCAAGAAAAAATATGATTTTCACAAAATAGTCTAAAATTTAATTTAATGAAACCATAGAAATATCCGAACGTTAAGAGTAACGTTAAATTAGAATTGATATAATCTTTTTCGGTAAATTAGATTGGGACAGAATTTTTAGCTCTCGGCAGGTAGCAAATACGAAAAAAAAAAAAACAGTTTTCGAGTAAATGGGAAATAATTTGAATTTAAAGAACTATATTAGTCCAAATATCGTCACACTGGCATGAATGATAAAAATCGACTTTTAAAAATACGTTGTTAAAATAATAATTAAAATTAATTTGACTCAAAAATTAATGAGTATAATCGGCAGAAATACATCAGGCTCGTTTATCATACTAAAACCCATAGAAACACGTGTACATAAACGTATAACAGGGGTAACAGCAGAAATGTTCAAATCCTGTTACATCAAATTGTCCATCTCACAAAATGTTTAATATCTAAAAAAACACTAAATTAATTGAGTTTCTCTTTTCCAGGTTTTCGGATAAGAATCCAGATAGCAATCATTTACCGTAATAATCACTGAAAAACCGTTTGAGCTATTCAGCTAGAAAGAGAAAAGTTTAAAATCACTTTGTGTCATATCTACTGTCTTCCCAAATGAGCAATGGTGAGAGGAAAAAGATCATTCACTTCTTCAGTAATGGTTCCAACATTCATACTCTGGTTTCCATCTTCCAAGTCCATTTAAGAGAACGGTGAATAAATTTAAAGATGAGGGAACAGTAGAGGGGAAAACTGGATCAGGAGGTCACGACAGTAAGTTGGATCATCATTTCAACTTAGAGCTAAAGTGGTGAATTAGAAAATGTCAAACTCAATCCATAAGTCGTTTTTCAGGTGACAGAGGAGTTTCAGCTATGACGTTCCAAAGAGCAGTGAAAATGACTTGAAAATGAAATCGTAGGTGAAATGTGTAAGGCATCGGTTACTCCAGAACAGAAAGTTAGAAGGTTAGAGAGGGCAAAGATCAGCTTGAATAAGTTGGAAAATGGCTCTGGAATAATATATATATATATATATATATATATATATATATATATATATATATGTTTGAACTTTATTTCAACCCTTCAAGAGATTCTAATCCTTAGGCATAATTAATTAATGATGAACATGTCATTTTCGATTAGAATATATTTCATCACGATTCTTCCGTCAAGATTGGAGATTATTTATACATACTATTGCTGAAAGTAGAGACGAATAGTGTTATAAAAACCTTCCAGAATTCCAGTAAGATATATTTAATCATTTCATAGATAAACGCTTAAAAAATTAATCTAACAAATAGTCAATTTTGCTCTTAGACGAATTTTTCTTGTGTTCGAACAAGAGCTTTCATTACAGGACAAAGGGTACGTAAGAACTATCCAACTGTTTTATGTTTCCGAGCGCTTTCGGCTATACCTTTAAATAAAAAGCTCAATCGCAGTACCTTGTCTGTCGTTTTTAATGAAACATGCATATATATATATATATATATATATATATATATATAATTATTTTTATTATAAGAGATTATAATAAAACATGATTGGATTCGCTACACGAAAGCTTTTAATTGAAACAGGAAAGCATTTGTGCAGCAATTTCAAGGATGAAATGATAAAAAAGAGTCCTCGCTGTTATCAAGTCCTTCCATTTGGCTGAGTTCAATCGGTTGTTATTGGTCTGGATTCTGAAGCCAATGCGACCAAATCTTTCCTTCTATCTTCGCCAGTCCTACCCTATTTATGCTTTGTACTAACGGCCTGCGCAAGAACATACTCAGATAATTTGTAAATTAAAATAAATATAATGTAATATAAAAAGAAATTTAATAAATATAATAAAAATATATTGCTCTACTTTGTATTTTAGCACTTCTTTTAAAGTAAATGCTACGAACAGTGGAATGTCTGTACTTTCTCCCATTTGTACATATATATATATATATATATATATATATATATATATATATATATATATATATATATATATATGTGCGTGTGTGTGTGTGTATGTGTGTGTATTATTGGTTAATATACACACATATAAATATATATATGTATATATATATATATTTATATATATATATATATTTATATATATTATGTATTATATATATATATATATATATATATATATATATATATATATAATATAAATATATATACATAAATACATACATACATACATACATACATATAAATTTTCAAGAGGATAGAATCCATGTAGAACTCAATGTCCAGGGCAGAGTAAGAATATAATAAAAAGGCTTAAACACTAATATTCCATGGTTATAATTTATTACATAATATTATTACATTGGAATCGTAATTACGATCCAATTCATCAGACCTCCAAATTCAAAAAGAAATCAGAAAAAATAATTCCGGGAATAAAAAAATAAAATTTAGTGAGAGTGTATGTACGAGAGTGGGGGACGAATGTGAGAGGTAAGAGAAAGCTCTAGAGAGGGGTAACAGACGAGAGAAGAACAGGAAGGCCTAAAAGTGAAGGTGGGGATTAAAATTTAATAGAGAGAAGTTTTAAAATGACTGTTTAAATGAGTGAGATACAGATAAATAAGAATTATTTTTCGATGCATAATTCATTACTGAATCGTTGACTTGAATTAAATTAAAAACCGACACAGGAAATGGGTTTATACATTTGTGGTAACACTACGCACAATAAAAGACGGTGTAATCTGAACTTAAAAATCAGAAGATGAGAAAGAGAGAGAAAAGAAATGAAAAATAGTGGAAGATGGAGTGGGGTTCAATTAAACCGATATATATGCACAGCAGTGTCTTATGATTTGCAACCATTTATTTCGCTTTTTCTCGATCTTCATGTCTTTTCATTAAACACCATGCAGCCAGCCACTGCAGTAGTCTGCATGCTGTTAATAGCTATGAGGTTCGATGTCTGTGAGTTTCAGGTGCTTCTTGTTGACGCCATTAAAACTTAACGGGGGCCGACCTCCCGAACGGTGTCAATTCAATTGGTTTACTTGAAGGCGACTTCGACAGTAGAGAAGATGAATGCTCCGGTGATCTGATTGCTTCAGAACAGCAATTTCGGTAACATTGTCTCACCATGAGCTACGAGTACACATCGTCCATATTCAATTGCTGTAAAACCAAGTACTAACGACACATGCCTGGAATATTTTTTAATTTTGTGCGTAAGGTTTGTTGATTTCGTTCCATAATATCTTGCTCAATTTCGTTGCTCGTTTGACTGAGTCTTCTAAGGTGGCTGGTGTTGTAGACACATGCTCAAGCATTTTTTAATTTTTTTTCTACAACCACAGTCAAGCTGTGCTTATACGGCAACTATGCTAAGTGGACTTTAGCTACAGTTTCAAAAAAGTGTTTTAAACAAGCCTAGTGCGCTCAATCCCTCGGTCACGCTGGCATATGGATTCGTGCTGGCACAACCAACGACATATTCAGACAGTTTCGGGCACCAAATTTCACTCACAAAGCTTGGATGAGCTCGTGGTATGCGTTTCACGTAGTTCTCAACTGTGCTGCATGCTGGTATTGTATTCCTATATTACCAAGAACTTATCTCATAGATTAATCGAAAACTGGTCTTATAAGTTGAACGCTAACATTCAAGCAATTCAACCATGCCCCCACCACACGGACATATATGCAAACAGAGAGAGAGAGAGAGAGAGGGTGAGAAGGGACAGAGAGTGTGAAGAGAGAGAGAGTGAGAGAGAGAGGGAGAAAGAGAGAAAGACTGGGCGGAGCAATGTAATTTTTGCATCCATTTCAACGTCAGTAAAGTGAATACCTCCGCTGACTTTTACATCAGGTCATTTATGATCTAACATTCTATTTCCCTTGTCTAGCCTGATTTCCGGATGACATTTCAAAATTATACATCCTTTATTAGCTGCAGTGGTAGCCGTGAAGACAAAAAGGGGTTGGTGTGTCGGTGGGTGTCTACATCGGGATGCAGATTCATTTAAAGTCACACAAGTTTGCATGGGAGCACTTCCCAAAGAATATTAAATGCAGGAAATGGCGACTTGTAACTAGACAACGGGGTGGGGTCCGCTGGGAAGGTTCTTCCATGTTCTTTCAATTGCAAGTATTATCATTTCAGTTTCATAAGCAATGAACTTCGTGATCTAAAATGTTTATATATTTAGAATATAAAGAAAAATTCGAATCATTTTGGCGGCATATATATATACATATATATATATATATATATATTGTTGTCAAACCTATAGACTTGCCTGTGGGTTATAGGAACCCAGCATCAGCAACACTAGCATATATATATATATATATATATATATATATATATATATATATATATATATATATATACATACATACACATATAATATTTAAATATTAGTGTACTTGTATGCACGGTATTGATGGCCTGATGATCGCTTGCGTCCTGAAGCTGTCACCATGCAAAGTCGATTTCTATGTCTAAAAAGCCCGTATCTATCTATCTATCTATCTATCTATCTATCTATCTATCTATCTATCTATATACGTTCATATTTATATACACACACACACACAAATACACGCACACATACACGCGCGTCCGCGCACGCACACACTCACACACACATATATATATATATATATTTATATATAAATGTGCTTTACTTATAGAGATAGTGGTCTCGATGTCGGAGATAGTGTTTACGGATATAGATTTTATTTACAGCTAGGTTCAGCCTTTACAAGGTCCAAGAGCCACTCGAGTTAGAAGATTACGTTTGAAGGCCATTTGTGTGTATAGGAGTGGAAGACAACGCTTTACTCTAGCCTTGAAAAGGTTAAGATTGTAGTGATCGGGAAAACATCGTGTTGGAAGTCAGCTGCACAAAGTAGAGGTTCGCGGGAAGATGCTGTTCGTGCAGAATGTCCTTCTCACCGATGGAATACGGAGTGAATGAGGGCGGTTTGTTTCTAAGTGGCATGGCGTGCTCTTGCTGTGAACTTTTGCCTTGGCAGGATCAGCGAATGTAGTTCGTCCGAGCACTTGCCGTGAAAGAAGCGGTAGAGCAGAGTGAGGCTTGCCACATCGCGCCCGTAAGAGAGAGGTTGAATGGTGAAGAATAGTTCGTCACCCACAAGAGCTCGAAGACGCTTTTGATCACTATCAAGGTTCGAGAGTGCGGTCTGGGCAGTTCCCGTCTACGTATGACAGCAGTACTCCATTTTGGGCCTAAACTGGCTCTTGTAAAAGTAGAGGATAGCAGGAGCGGTCAAGTACTTACTGGCCTGGTACAGCCAACCATTTTTCTGTATATTTAACTGTGGATCGTATGTACGAGTTCCACTTGAGATCGGTTGTGAGTTTGAAGCCCACCAGTCTTTCCAGGCACGTTTTTTTTTCCCGAGAGGACCATCGTCCATCAATATTGATGTTAATTCTGGGTAAGATCGGTGCTGATGGAATGTAACTAGATTGGTATTCGGAGCATTGGATGTAACCAGCTAATGTTTACCTCATTGTGTAGTTTTGTGCAATCTCTGACCGTCGAGAGTTTTAGAGGTGCGCCCGTATATAGTCTTATCATAGGCATAGATATTTACAAATGATCTGAGTATATACTTAAGCAGATCATTTATGTAGATAAAAAGAGGGTTGGTCCAAGGAGTGACCCCTGGGGGACGCCCGCGTTGACCTCTAGGGCTCCGGTACTGCTGTTAAGATTTTTATTTAATTTGTCTTGTGTTAAAATTTTCTACATTTCTGGACATAAATTATGCAAAAAAATGTCCGAACGTTCTGTATGTCCGACAGCTTTCGGCTATTCTTCTAGCCATTATCAAGGATGATTTTATTTTTTACATTTACCTGAATGTATGGTTTGTTTTATGTATGTATCTAAAGTTATAGAATATTTTTCCCAAACACGCTCAGCATATTGAAGCCGTATTCTTAATTGATATTTTTAGGGTTTGCTTTATTTTTAAAAAATAATAATGCTTCCACTATTTTTATCATTCTTTACATGTTGATGACTATTTGTATTCTCTACGAGTATGTTGCGGATAGATTTTGATAGGTTTCATTTAAATACACATAGAGACCTAACTGAAATATAGCCAGAGAATTGTAATATGAGTCTTCTTGTTAGGCATGTTGTAGAATAACAATACATTTATGAATTTTGATTGATCAGGAACACAGTTCTTTAAGGAACATGTGAATTTGTAAATAATATTGGCTCTCTGTAATTTGGATCTTGCAGGTGAGTTACTATTGTTGACAATGAGATTAGCAGTTTAAAATTTTTTTACAGTAGATAATTCGTTTAATTTTCTTGATTTTGCCAACTGGAGTTGTATATTTCTTTATAATGTTTAAAAGGGAAAATTCACCCTCGTTATTATTTCTTTATAATGTTTAAAAGGGAAAATTCACCCTCGTTATTATTTCTTTATAATGTTTAAAAGGGAAAATTCACCCTCGTTATACTTACCATACATTTGATTTTTATAAAAAATGTTAATGTTATGGTTTTTATTTGTGTGTTCAGTGTTCTTGAAAAATATTTAATATGGTGATGTGTGAGGTGATTTGCAATACCGTTATTGACTAACGTTTGTTTCAAGATTTCATGATTTTTAAAGAAAATCGGACGAGAGGATGAATTATCGCGCGCTCTCATGAGAAACATTTTTATAACGCCTATTTTATATCTAAGGGGACATTGACTAATAAAATTAAGACGGCAAGAGTTTCTACTTGTGGTTTTTTATATAGCGCAATAGAGAATGTATTGTTATTAGATTCCACCAAAACGTTCAGGAATGAGAGTTTTTTTTTGATTAAGTTCATAGGTAAAGATGAGGAAAAAAATTTTTTATAATGTACATATGAGACTATCAATTTCATTTTTTTTTTTTAGCCAAAATACAAATATAATCTACATAGTAGATAATAACCGACTCACCTTGTCAGTCGTTTTAATGAATATTCTACCTGAATTTTACCTAAAACAAAATAATTTTCATGCCTAAAGATGATTGAATATACAGTCGAAAGTATCTGCGTATTAAAGAAAGACGTTATACAGCTTATAATTTTTAAAAACATGGTTCATAACATTCATCAAGTGATTTGTAGGTTAATGCACCTTTAAAATTTTGTTTGTGAATGGATATGGCAATTCTATATCCTTAACTTTACTAATCTACTTTTTGTATGAATTATTCATATATATATATATATATATATATATATATATATATATAAAAATACCGGGATTTGAAGGTTGTTCTCAGTGGATTCATCTCCAACTCCTATCTCACTAACACAGGTGTTCCTCAAGGCTCCATCCTTGGCCCTACTCTGTTCCTCATATTTATAAACGACCTTCCTGACGCCATAGACTCCCAAGTCGGTATATATGCTGACGACACCACTATTTAATCCTGCCTCAAACACAAATCTAGTGAGGCGGACAAAATTAACCTGGCAGCTCAAATTGAAAAGGACCTCCAATCGGTTGTGGACTGGGGAGAGAAATGGATGGTCAACTTTAACGCCTCTAAAACAAAACTGCTCTCCATTAACCACCACAAGGATCCATCCCTGCATCCCATCAGAATGTCTGAAGACCAACTTCTCGAGATTTCCTCTCTGCGGCTGCTCGGTCTCACGCTGTCCGCTGATCTGAGATGGAATAAATACATCGAGTCAGTTGCATCATCCACCGCAAGAAAAGTTGGTTCCCTGTGCCGAGCCAGGAAATTTTTCTCCTCGGAATCGATCCTCCAAGTCTATAAATCGACCATTCGCCCTTGCATGGAGTATTCCTACCATATATGGTCTGGGGCCCCTGCTGGTTGCCTCAGGGTTCTTGATAAGATCCAGAGACGGATATGCAATGTGATTGGCCCTGATCTGTCATCTCGTCTGCAGTCGCTCTCTCACAGACGCGATGTTGCATCGCTCTGCCTTTTCTACAAGTACTTTCACGGTAATTGCTCCGAGGAGTTGCTTTCGCTTGTCCCTAGGCCTCGTGAATTTAAACGTCCTACGAGGCTGGCATCTCGTTCCCACCCCTTTACCGTTGAAACTGTTAGATGTAGACGTCTCTTCAATAGCTTCATGTCTCGCACATCTCGCCTATGGAACTCCCTTCCATATTACTGTTTCCCTGACAAATACAATCTCCAACAGTTTAAGTGTAGCGTCAATCGTCATCTCCAGGTGCCTTGATCTATCCACTTCCCTTCTCCACATCCTTTCATCTTTCATTCCTATCTGCTCTCGCTCCAAATCTTCTGTAACCCCCTTGCCTTGATCGACCCGTCGTCTTTCTCTTTCTCCACATCCTCTCCTTTACCACTCCTATCTGCTCTTCCTCCATCCCTTTTGTAACTCCATGCGTGATAGTGGCCTCCAGCCTTGCTTGGGGTGATACGCTTAAAAATATATATATATATATATATATATATATATATATATATTTATGCAATATATATATATATATATATGCAATATATATATATTTAATGAAACATGCATTAATATATACACATATATATATATATACATATAAACACAATATATATATATATATATATATATATATATATATATATATATATATATATATATATGGGCCAACACCGTGCGGTTACCTACATATCAGCTTTCTGTTTTGATCTCAGTGTCCATATTTATATTTACATTCACTCTATTCCTGATATTTGATATTAAGCACTTTTACCCATAAATGTAGCATGCCTCGAAACTAACTTTTTACCATAGAGATAGATAGATAGATAGATAGATAGATAGATAGATAGATAGCAGGCATTTGCCGTCAGTTATTACTCTGGATAGGCAGCTTGTGACATTTCTGTCGTAAATCTACAAAAATGTGTGCGTGAGGGAGAGTGAGAGAGTGATAGACACACACGCACAGAAAAAGAGAGAGAGAGAGAGAGAGAGAGAGGGGTGGTACTGAAATAATAAATCAAACTTGTCAATAACGGTTTTACTAGTATAATGAATATACAATTTTCATATAAGTTTATTTATGCCGGTGTGAACCTTTGTAAACCTACTTTCGTGGCTGTTTACAGATCATTAAATAATCATGAAATACAGAACGGTTTTCGGTCTAAATAAATTGATGTGACCGAATAGCCAAATATCAAAGATTTTCTTGGAGCATTCCTTGGTTGAGATGAGAATATACACGAATATGTTTTCCATGTATATTTCTTATTCAAGTAAATATTAGGGGCTTCAAATTCTTAGTGCTCTTAAATAAAATTCTATAATTTTCGCACCAGTGGGATCAGAGGAGTTGCTTGGACACACACACGCACTAACACACATACACTGTACTTTATATATAAGATAACAATATATGCGTACACATATATGTATGTTGTCCTGGGTAAGACGTTAAACTACATCCGCGTCCTGGGTAAGAAGATAAACTACATCCAACAGCAAGGCCTCTGATCAGGAGGTTTTAAGGAGCGTGGAACCACCTCTTAATTGTTGGTGTTCCCAGGTCCACCCTGTGGTAGCACCTGTTAGGGTACCAGCTATTGGCAAATAGTTAACAATTACCAGCAATACATTTTTGAAAAAAATTATTACCAGCAATACAATTTTGAAGGGAAAATATTACCAGAAACAAATTTTTGACAAAATAAAATTTCCAGCAATAAAAAATGTTGTCGGCATTAAATAACCCATTGAGGTTGATATGCCGTAAAACAAAATAAACCCAACCAAGCATATATGTATGTATACATATATTCATACGAATGTGTAATGTTTCCCGCAGATTGACTGCAAGAGTTTTAGAGTTTAGAAAAGAAACAAAAAACACACATTAAGACGAAAACTATCTTAATTTAGAAAAATATAGGGAATTAATCCGGCTTCCAGTTGTGTGTATTATCCGCTTAAAAATGATGAATCAGTTTATTTCCTTTTTTATACGATCCCTAATCTCCTCCCATGTTGTATTTTAAACGAAGGAAAAATCTCCATGTGATAAACTTTAAAAAAAACAAATCTGCGTTTTTAATTTATTTCTATCTGACTGAAAATCTATTAGCCAGACGATATAACAAGGGGTGTCGTTGCTGACATGTCATAATACTTGATGGAGAAGGGTTCAGTCAGATATACGACCGG
>OZ038475.1:13166813-13186813 GCA_964036315.1 Acanthosepion esculentum
TTAAAATATGGTTTCTTACATACATATATATATATATATATATATATATATATATATATATATATATATATAATCTTATAAATATAAGTAAATATACACGTCTGGAAAAACCTTAGGTGTTTTGGCTTGTAAATGAACAAACAAACACCCAAGGAAAAATAAGGGATAAAAAAAGAAAGAACTAAGAACATGTAATTGAGGCGAAAACAATCGTCCAGAATCCAAGCTCAGAGTTCAAAGAAAAAAAACCTCCGACACGAGCAAAACAAAAGTAACTAAGCAAAGTGCTCAATACACTAAGTAGAGCAAATCTAATTACGAATCTAAAGAGCCAGGTAAACCTACCTACGCGGATCGACAAGCGTACTCTGACGATCCGCGTAGGTGAAACCTAGGTAGATTTGACTGTCTCTTTAGGTTCATAATAACACACGCACACACACACACACACACACACACACACACACACACACACACATACATATATACATATATATATATATATATATATATATATATATATATATATATATATATATAGATAGATAGATAGATAGATACATATCTATAATAACTGATTTGAAATATAGTTTCTTCGCTACACAGGTATTACCATGTTTCAAAAACCGAAGCTAAACCTTCAAATTTAATTTTATAACTAAATTAAAAGCATTAGTTCTGTTTCATCTTCAAGCGACATTTAGAATAACTTAATTTTAAATTTTTAGCTTCGGTTTTTGAAACATGGTAATTTCTGTGTAACGAAGAAACCATATTTTAAATCAGTTAATTTATAATATTTATGCACTGTAAATTTACATTGAGCACTGTTTTGTAAAAATTAAAATATCAATAAGAACACCGGATTATATATCTTACTGTTCTTTCTTATTATTATAATATATATATATATATATATATATATATATATATATATATATATATATATATATATATATATATATATATATACATGAAGAAATATAGTCTTAAGATGTGCTATATTTATGGGATAAATTGCTCAATATCATAGATACAGCGTGTGCAAATATAAAAGTGAACATAGAAGTCAACACTTAGAGGCGACAGTCTGTTTCATGCCAGATGTAATCGTCAGGCTTCGAGTGCTGTTATTTTTCTCGGCTATAAAAAGAGAAAAATAACAGGACCCGTGGCCTGACGATTGCATTTAGCATGAAACAGACTGTCGCCTCGAAGTGCTGACTTCTATGTTTACTTGTGTGTGTGTATATATATATATATATATATATATATATATATATATATATATATATATATATATATATAATGGATCTCTCCTTTCGGTTTCGATTAGGAACAAGCAGTCCAGCTTTTAGAATCGAACAGATTACCCACACATATTATTATTGTTGTGAAAACTTGTGCAGTATTAACCACACTTTTCGGGGGAACCGAACGCAAAGAATTGTTGCACATACTGTGCTACAAGGTCCCCAAAACGAGTCTCCTCAGGTTTTGATTTCACAGTTGTCCTTCTCCAAGTGTGTTTGCCAAACAAGGCTCAAGAGTCCCTCCGTCCTACTAGAGATGACTTCAGTTTTTCAAAGGGTATTTCTGCATACGCCAGTGAAATAAACCGGACTGCAATTCGAAATCAGATCTCCGATTTTGCATTCTAAGCCGCTATCTATTAACACCAAACGCACACCCATTATATATTGTCAATCAGATTTAGTTTTGAAGAAAAAAACTTCATCCTCAAAATACTGCGGAAATGCAGTCAAAGTTCAAAGGTGGTATCGAAGATGGATTCATTGGAATTAGGGGCAAATTTGAAGTAGATGGTGCTGTACATGATGTGCACAAGAAACATTCCGGAACACCAAGGATATCAAACACGCCCTGTGAAGCAAGAAACGGGAATAGAAAATTTTGAGAGAAGATCAGTAAACCTACCCAAATGTTGAATACTGCTTCCATTATGCCGACTTGTGAGCAATATCTGGAACATCTGTTGGAAAAGATGCGATGACAAAATCTTAAGAGGATACATTTATAACAGAATATTGATATGAATTATTTAAATTAAATAGAGTTGGTTCTAGTTTTTCGCATTATTTCTTGAGAAAGCTTCAAAATGTCTATAAATTTTTGAGACACCCTGTATGAAATATATATATATATATATATATATATATATATATATATATCTTTGCATTGGATAGCGGCTCGGATTGAGGAATCGGAAGAGTCGAGTTCGAATCCCAGTTACGTGGAAAAGGTAATAATCCTCTTCTCCCTCCAGCTATGGGTAAAATAGCAAGGCAGACTCGGTTCTATAGTCATGGATAGCAACAGGTCGAGGAAAAGGACAACTCTGAATTCAAAACCTGTGGAGGGTTGTTTGGGGACCTGGTGGTACGGATTGCACCAGGATTCTATATTCTCCCTTCAAAAAGTTGGCACTATAAACAAATAGTATGTAATGGTGTCTGTTTGTGGGTTCCTAGGAACTGAGCTGCTTGACCCTCATACGTCGAATACGATGGGAGAGTCCACCATATATATATATATTAAGTTGAAACAGAGCTTGATACTTTAATTCAATTTAATTTTAATAATGATATTGAAGATTTGGGCTCCTGTTTTGAAACATGAGAACACTTATGCAGCGAAGGAATCATATTTTAAAAAAATAATTACAAATATATATATTATATATATATATATATATATATATATATATATATATATATAGATATATATGGAATACATATATATATATATATATATATATAAATATATATATATATATATATATATATATATATATATATATATATATATATATATATATATAACGTAAACTGACGGTCTGAAGATTGCGTTCAAGCTGAAAACATTGTCACCATTCAGTGAGGATCTCAGTGTAAAATTTATATACCTGATATTGAGCACATTTAGCCACTAATATGGCCCCTTAATCTTAAAACTATATATATATATATATATATATATATGCATGAATTACTCAGTCACGTGGCTGAGTGTTTAGAACGTTCGCTTTCTGACTATGAGACCCGAATTCGAATCTCACCATGTTCGATTTGTCAGGAAGGGGACTTCTTGATGTTATCAGTCGGGAGGAGACTATCCCAGCGTGCGCCAACTTTGGCAACTGACTGAAAAATCATACCAGGATTTGACCCAAGCCTTGTGAGTGAAACTGAGTAGACAGAACCTTTGTGAGTCGTTGGTGTTTGTGCTAGCATGAAGTCACAAGTCATCGTGACCAAGGGGTGTCATCGTGCTAGGCTTGTTCAGCATAGTTGCAGTATAAACCACAGGTGAGCTCTGTGGGTGTTGAACAAACACAAATGTGCCTGAGCAGGCGTCTGCAACTGGGATTACCTATCTGCCCCAGTAGGCATTCTCGGATACGAGTGTCCACTACTATATATATATATATATATATATATATATATATATATATATATATATATATATATATATATATATATATATATATACCTTTGAGCATTTATATATATATATATATTCAACTCTTCCGTCTAATTTGACATATGAGTGTCAAGCAGATCAGTTCCTAGGAACCGACAGCCCGACACCAGCACATGAGATATGATTATAATTGTGAAGGTTTTGTTCAGAACCATACACAATGTTCGAAGGGCCGAATACAACCACAAGTTCCCGAAACGCAGCTTTTTGAATTCTGAGTTGTCCCTAGACCAGTTGCTATCCAAGGCTATAGAACCCAGCCTGTCCTGCTATTTACCCATAGTGAATGTAGTGGATTCGACTGGAATTCTAACTCGGCTCTCCGCTTCCGCAGTCCAAGCCGCTTTCCATTACTCCACCGTGCCTCCTTTCATAATATATATATATATATATATATATATATATATATATATATATATATATATATACTACA
The DNA here is from genome assembly GCA_964036315.1 of Acanthosepion esculentum. Lineage (NCBI taxonomy): Eukaryota > Metazoa > Mollusca > Cephalopoda > Sepiida > Sepiidae > Acanthosepion > Acanthosepion esculentum. The sequence continues at coordinate 13,170,751 of OZ038475.1, forward strand.
TGAATCATTCATACAAAAAGCAGATAGTGAAGTTAATGATATAAATGGTGAGAATACATCTTCGAAAACAAATTTATTAAGATACATTAACCCATGAACCTGCAGATGAATGTTATGATCCCTGTTTTTAATAAATTCCAGTTGTATAAGGTCTTTTTATACAAGTACTTTCGTCTGTTCACACAGACATCATCAGCTATGGAAATTGATTTGTTTTTTACATCAAGGTAATAACGGGACAACGAAATGTGTTATTGTTAACGGTAAGAAATTTTGGAGCGTGCGGTCGCAACGCTGAGGTTGACTTTTTTTTTAAATTTAAAAGTATGCGTTCTTTTACTAATATGGTAATAGGAGATTTCTTTTATTTTAGTAGTTTTCTTCAGTCGATGTGGCATGAACTAAATTGTTCAATAAATAGAGGAATGTATATATATATATATATATATATATATATGTGTATGTGTTTGTGTGTGTGTTTGTGTGTGTGCGTATGTGTGTACAGGGTGTTGCAGAAATACTTCTAACATATAACTCCCAGAAATACCATCGACATTTTAGTAAGACATTAGGTAGATGTAGGCACCATTGTCACTAATAGCTTTCCATTATCTGGGAGGTAATTTCTCGATGTATAGGTGGAAGATCTTTCTGTAGCACATTGTATATATAAATTCATTACGTGAAAAGTAGCATAACATTAATGAAAATTTGGAAAATCCGTACGCAATCGTTAAAACCTCCTGACGAATGGACGCAACAATTAAGGAAATTTCGACTACGAATCTCCGGACTTGTTAAGCTGAATATAACATCTAACATCTATCATCTGAGAGAAGTGTTATTTGTAATAATCTTATATATATATATATATATATATATATATATATATATATATATATATATATATATATATATATACGTGTGTGTGTTTTGTTTGTTTAAGTATAGGACAAATTTTATATAAATTTTATAAGTTTCAGTCTATATTTCTGAGATGAGGTATTATGTACACTTTACATTATTCGGACTATTGTCTTCATCTTTGACGCCATATTTATTACAACGTTTCGGCCGTTGTACGCTCCGGATTTCTTCAGGTGGTTGGGATGTCGAACTTAACCCTTTATTTCGCTCACTGGGGTAGACTGTTCTAGTTCCACGTGCCATTTTTAATGGATGTCAGTAATCAGATATCTCTAAGACATTAGGTAGATGTAGGCACCATTGTCACTAATAGCTTTCCATTATCTGGGTTATCTGCCTTAACCGGGTATTGAACTCACAACTCTTTGGTTCCTGTTACAGGAGCTAACTAACGCCTTTATCCACTGTGCCATGTGTGCTCAACAATACCTTGAGGACAATAGTCCGAATAATGTAAATTTTATAAGCCATGAAAATATTCAGAAAATTAATACCAATGAATTTCATCAGACGAAAACATTTTCCTCTTTTTCATTTTTCCCAATACATACAAACACACACAAACACACACAAACACACACACACACACACACACACATATATGTCATATATATATATATATATATATATATATATATATATATATATATATATATATATATATAATATATGTATAGCATGTTCTTGTATCTATGTGTGTGTGTGTATATATATGTGTTTGTGTGTTTAATTATATTATAGTCAGATAAAGTGATACAAATGTGATATATATATGCACATTCTACAGTAAATATATCTATATCTTAATCATATATACCATATATACATAAAATAGAGTATATCTGATATATTATATGAGATAGATAGATAGAAAATAATATCACATATAAGCTATTTTATGTATATATCTATGTATGCATACACATTTTCATGTCCATATAAGTAGTCATAACATCGCTCACGCATATAAATGCTCAAAGGTATTCTTCTATATAAACTCAAACACTACACAGGATTACTAAAAATGATCTTTTAAAATCCAACACGAATTTAAAATACTCTCTTAAATTTAAGAAATATTAAAATAAAGAAAAATCAGTTTTCTAAGAAACCTTGGAAGCCAGGAATGAAGTTTAGCTTAAGTCTTATTTCTTTTACCTTTCCATAGAAACATTGCTTTTCTATTAATTTTATTAAAAATCTATAAATTTATCCTTTAGGATTTATAGCAAAAGTCGGCCTTTGAATTCTTTGTTTAAATTTATAGAAAAGGATTTGAACTCGTATTGATGAAAATAATGCAGCATAATGCAATATCTTTCGCTAAAATTCCCTAAAAAATATTTTCGTTTTAAATTCAATGTCATGAAGCTCATTGAAAAGAGTAAGACCATATAATAGTTGTTTTGGATTTTGTTCAATTTCCGTGAGCGAATATATTGACGTTTTTTCACGAGAAACAATAAATAGACCAGTGGTCTCCAAACTTTTCAGGCCACCGAAACCTTTATGGAACCTTTGATTCCTCATCGACCCACAACCATGGACAAAAATATAAATAATAATATTTTTTTTTATTTAAGAGTAGAAATACTTTGTCGCTTTTACTTCATTATTTTTTTCCGTTCAAATTCATTTTATTTTAGGCTTTATTCTTCCTTTTTCAATTTCTATTTTCTTTTCGATGCTCGATGTTTTTGTTTGAATAATAATAATAATAATAATAATAATAATAATAATAATAATAATAATAATAAAGATCACAAACAAACAAAAAAAACTTCCTTATTGATATGGCAGTCCCTGCAGACTGCAATGTATCTTTGAAGATATTCGAAAAACTGTCAAAATACAAGGACCTTGAAATAGAAATCTAAAAAATGTGGCACATGGGAACATCAACAATCCCTGTTGTAGTTGGAGCCTTAGGATTGGTTGGAAAAGATTCCAGTAAACAAATTGAAGGGATCCCTGGAAGTCCATGCCTCAAAGAGATACAAAAAGTTATTCTGACAAGTACAGCCCACACTTTACGAAGGGCCTTATCTATGTAATTTTTTAATTTTTTTTATTTTTGCAGTGGAAAGTGTCACAATGCCATTTCTAACCTTAGGTCCCTGGGCGGGACCCGAAAAGAAATGTGTAAACGCCAGATATCAAAGAAAATAAAAACAATAATAATAATAATAATAATAATAATAATAATAATAATAATAATAATAATAATTTGTGTGCCACCACGCAGACCCGGTTACGGAGATAGGACAAAATCACACAGAATAATCAAAGCTAATCGCCCAGACATCGTTATTAGAGACCGAAAACAAAAAATGTGCCTCGTTATTGATATGGCAGTCACTGCAGATTGCAATGTATCTTCGAAGGTCTTCAAAAAGCTATCAAAATAGAAGGACCTTGAAATCGAAATCTCAAAAATGTGGCACACGAAAACATCAACAATCCTTGTTGTAGTTGGAGCCCTCGGATTGATTGGAAGAGATTCCGACAGACTCATTGAAGGGATTCCTGGCAGCCCATGCCTTAAATAAATGCAAAGAACGTTCTCACGAGACAACCCACACCTTACGAAGGGATTTATTTATGCAAAATATGTGTTGTTTTTTTTTCCGCGTTTGTTTTTTTCCTTTAATTGCTCAGTGGAAAATGTCATGTTCCCATGTCTGACCATAGGTCTCTGGGCGGGACCCGGAAAGAAATGAGTACATACCAGATATCAAAGAAAATAAATAAATAAATAAATAACTAATAATAATAATAATAATAATAATAATAATAATTATTATTATTATTATTATTATTATTATTATTATTATTAATATGTGTGTGTTTGTTTGTGATTTTTTCTTTATTTTCTCAGTGGAAAATATCAGGATGCCATTTCTTATTTTAGGTTTTGGGGGGTAATTATATTTACCTATAGCTGAGCCCTAATAAGTGCTACCATCCTGGCAAAGGTGCAACTGGTAGAACAGCAATTAATAGGTGTTTCCACGCTCCTCAAAATTCACAGAACCGAGACTTTACTGCAGGATGTAGTTATGGTTCCAGTTTCAGTTAAAATTCAATGTTCTCGATTTTAGTGAAAGTTTTATTTGCACGCATTATCACCCCTTACCTTACAATTCATTCATGTATTTATAAAATTGCGGGCGATACTGAAATGTATTCAGTAAGTTCCTTGTGTCGCAGTTAGCCATAATCTACAGTATTGTGGGACAATTTAAAGAATTGTGAATATATCATTGTCAGTTTCTAAATCGATGTTTCGCATCGCGTTTTCTACATATATATTTTTTTTCAGGTGGAGATATTTTCCATGTTTTTCTTTTGCTAAGACCTGCCATAAAATATGATATTCCAGGACCCGGAAAGAAATGAGTACACACCAGAAATCAAAGGAAATAACAATAACAACAACAACAACAATAATAATAATAATAATAATAATAATAATAATAATAATAATAATAATAATAATAATAATAAGACCTGTTACAATTCTATGGGACTACACAATACATACTGACAGAACAATCAAAGCCAACCTCCCAGACATTGTTATTAAAGACCACAAACAAAATAAGTGCCTCCTTATTGATATGGCAGTCCCTGCAGACTGCAATGTATTTTTGAAGATATTCGAAAAGCTGTCAAAATACAAGGACCTTCAAATAGAAATCTCAAAAATGTGGCACATGGGAACATCAACAATCCCTGTTGTAGTTGGAGCTTTTGGACTGGTTGGAAAAGATTTCAGTACGCTGATTGAAGGGATCTCTGGAAGTCCATGCCTCAAAGAGATACAAAAATTGTTCTGACAAGTACAGCCCACACTTTACGAAGGGCTTTATCTATGTAATTTTTTTAATTTTTTTTAATTTTTTTGCAGTGGAAAGTGTCATGATGCCATTTCTAACCCTAGATCCCTGGGCGGGACCCGGAAAGAAATGTGTAAATGCCAGATATCAAAGGAAATAATAATAATAATAATGATAATAATAATAATAATAATAATAATAATAGTAATAATAATAATAATGAACATTTAAAAGTACTGAATAATAGAAATTATGGTAAAGCAAAAAGCAAATTAATATAATATTTATTGAATTAGTTGACATCACTGATGGGAAGAATTTGTTTGGTGAGTCATAACAAGGTTATAGTTATTTGGTGAATTAAGCCGTTTCGTTTTATTATCATCCCAACCAGTGTTTACCCATCCCCTAACACCACGCATATATCACCCATCATTCGATAGGGTCATGAACACCACGGCGTCGATATTCACGACTCTGGTGACGCCTGAAATAGATAGAAACTAAACCTATAAACCAGCGGACAAATACAAAGAAATAAGACCGTAACGCAATAGTAATGTGACAAGCTATAGGTAAAATATCAGATTATACTGGCCTCTGTAGCCTTCGTGCGTTTCCAGGGTAAGTGAAGAAAAAACTCTAAATTCCACACTGTAGAGAAGGCAAAGGCAACTATTCCCCCATCCTTTCGAAAAATGCATTATAGTTCACTGATAATTAAAAAAAAGGAAGCCGTGGAGTGCTATGATCGCAGCCGTTTTTAGCACTAATAAAATTCGGTGTTACAAGTAAATACTGAAGTTCAAGAGCATGGAAACTTTCAAATTATTGTAAATTTCTATTAATTGTTAGCTTCTTCGTCTCGGCTTATCTACAGATCAAACATCGGCCTTTTTGTATTAATTTCATACGTAATTATATTTTATGGCAGCTCTTAGCAAAAGAGAAAAATGGAAAATATCTCCACCTGAAAAAAAAAATACAGTGCTGTTCGATAAAAGTGACTCACCTGATTTTTTTTTACTTAAAATTTTTTTCGCCTATTGTTTTTGGGGTCAAACTAATTTTTAATCTTACTAATATTTTACCACCTAGTAAAAAAGTTTACTAACCCTAAGGTATTCTATTGATAATTATAATTTTGGATATAAAAAAAGATTTAGGGAAAAACTATGTGCAAAAAAAGTGACTCACTTATTTCCTGCAACTAGTAATCAATACAAACATAACCGAACAGCTTTAAATAAAGAATAATAGAGGTACAATTTATTTATAATAGGTAATATAGTTCGAAATATTTAATAATCTATGGGTCCTCCTTTATTTTGAATAACCTTTTCAACCCGTTTTGGCATTGACTTGATTAGGTTCTGGCAAATCTCATCTCCAAGCATTGAATTCCATTCGGATATGAAATTCACAATCAAATGCTCTTTGTTGCTCAACGGCTTTCTCGAGAGCCTGTACTTTATAATGCTCCATAAGTTTTCTATGGGGTCGAGGTCAGGAGAATGGGGCGGCCATGTCATAACACTCACCTGCTTCTCATCAAAGTATTCCTTCATCAATTTTGATTTGTGAAAGGGAGCATTATCCTGCATAAAAATGAGCTTCGTGGGGTCGATTTGCACCCTTTCAGCAGAAGGGAGCAGACAAGACTCTAAAATTCTCTTGTACTGCTCGCTACTTAGGGTCTTTTCAATAGGTTTAAAAAACCAGTTCCATGAAAAGAAAAGCATCTCCATAACATCATACTAAACGGATGCTTGACAGTACTTACTGCTAAATTCAAAGAGCTTTCAAAGCTTCTTCGGATTTTAGATCGATTATCCTTTGAATTTAGCTCAACTTTCGTTTCATCGGAGAAGAGAAGATTTAGTAAAAAAAAAAAAAAAATCAGGTGAGTCACTTTTATCGAACAGCACAGTATATGTAGAAAACGCGTTGTGAAACATCGAATTAGAAACTGACAATGATATATTTACAATTCTTTAAATTGTCCCACAATACAGTAGATTATGGCTAACTGCGACATAAGGAACTTACTAAATAGATTTCAGTATCGCCAGCACTTTTATAAATACATGAATGAATTGTAAGAAGAGGTGATAATTCTCGCAAATAAAAATTTCACTAAAATCGAGAACCTGGGTATGACGATAAACTACGTCCTGGGTAAGACGATAAACTGCATGTGCGTCCTGGGTATGACGATAAACTACGTCCGTGTCTTGAGTATGACGATAAACTACGTCCAACAGCAAGGCCTCTGATCAGGGGCTTTTGAGGAGCGTGGAACCACCTCTTAATTGCTGGTATCCCCAGGTCCACCCTAACCCGGGGTGGTAGCACCTGTTAGGGTCCCAACTATGGGCAAATAGTTAACCATGAAACTGGGGTAAAAACACTATAAAAGTGTAAAAATAGGTTTTAATACCAGAAACACTTTGTAGAAAATTATTATTTTTGAAAAAAAACAAATATTACCAGCAATACATCACTGAAAAAAATATTACCAGTAATACATTTTTGAAAAAAAATATTACCAGAAATAGGTTTTTGACAAAACAAAATATTACCAGGAAAAAAAAACTTTCAGCCTTAAATAACCAATTGGTTTGATATGCGGTAAAACAAAACAAAACGAAACAAAACAAACTAAAATCGAGAACATTGAATTTTAGCTGAAATTGGAAATATTAACTACATCCTGCAGTAATGTCGCGGTTTTGTGAATTTTGAGGAGCGTGGAAACACCTATTAATTGCTATTCTTACCCGTTGCACCTGTGCCAAGGTGGTAGCACTTATCAGGGTCCCAGCTATAGGTAAATATAGTTAACCCCCCAAACTGAGGTCAAAACACTCTGAAAGTATAATTTGATTCTCGGTAAGAACCATCTTTACAAAAATACCGCAATGAAAACTGATCTACAAACTGTTTTTTTTTACAAAGAATAAATATTCTATTCATACGAAACTATCCTAAAATCTTATCGGTATAAAAGTGAGCTGTTGATATGCCATAAAACAAAATAAACCAAACCTGAAAGTATATATTTCGTTGAACAAGACAGACAAGGAAATTTGGGTGAGTTTTTTAATTGTTTTCAAAAGTAAATTACAAAGTTGATAAATTCGCTTTAAGGAACAAGACAAAAATAAACTAAAACTATCAAATTAAATATCTACTATGAAAAGTGAAAAATAACTAAACTCATTATCAGAAATGACACTTCATCAAGAAAATCTAAAGAACACATGGGTTAATCTATCGTATGATTTACACACATCGCAATATTGAATCTACATCCCAGTGTAATATTATCAAGAAATAATTTAAACTTTACAGAAATATACACACACACACACATATATATATATATATATATATATATATATATATATATATATATATATATATATATATATATATATATATATATATATATATATATATATATATATATATATATATATATATATATATATAAAAAGTAATTCATCGAGTTTTAGAAGAAAACAATTCTGTTGAGGTTTCTTCTGAAACTCGATGAATTACTTAATTATGATTATCTCAAATCCTCCTAACAGTTTCTTCTTATATATATACATTCTTATTTATAGATACAAATATTTAAGTAAATGCTCTGTTTATAATAAACAGTATTAAGAACATTTACCGGCCTGAATATCCGAGAAATTGTCATAGAAAATGTGCGTCCTCCGACAGGAATCGAACCTGTATCCTATACGGAACCGGCATATAGCCTGACGTGCTTTTACCGGTTTCGCCACAGAGGAGCGTCGATTTTACTGTCTTTAAACTACAATCTTCCATGATTCTCTCACGTACATTCATATCTGCTCGACGCGTATCCAAATGTAAACAAATGACGTCACACATGAAATAGACAAATCCGGCAATTATTTTTACTTCTGTTTTACCAGACTTGGGATTATGGCATTATGTGTCCTCCACATGTTTTGACTGATTTTTCGCCCACCTGATGTATATTCATGAACGTTATCAAATGTAAAAGCCCTAATAAACCATGGTACGCCTCGAAACACGACTGTAACTGTGTAGCGATTTTAACATGTTCTTCGATGTAATATCCTAAAGTAAAGAATATTGCTCGACTTTGTATTAAACCCTTTTTTAAAATTAAATGTTAGGAACATTGGAATTGTACTCTATTCATTCTCATCTTGCCTGGATATCTATCTATCTGTGATAATTTATTTATATCATTCAGTCTCAGACTTTTTATGTCTATTTTGTATGCATGAATCATGACTGAATAATATCTTTCAATATCAGATATTATATATTTTAATCTCAGACATCTATTTCTTTTTGGGTGTATGCATGTTCATGTCTGCAATGTGTGTGTATCTTGCACAAGCCTAATACATTCTGTTTGTATACTATGTATTAATGTCATTTGCATCTGTCAAGGCGAGGCGCAAAAAATAAAATAAGTATATTTCGTGTCCGTTAAGTTTTGCTGAATTTGTCAAATAATGTCACATAAACCAGGAATAAAGACGAGGATATAAAATGGAAGATAAAGCGGCAATGAAAATGAAAAACGATACTTTTGACATTGACGAACGTCAAGTTGAGACGATCTGATAAAAATAGCTTTCTTAAAACATTCAAATGAATGAAATTATCAAGATAATCCAGCATCCATCTATCTTATCTACATACATAAATCAATATATATATATATACATATATATATATATATATATATATTGAACAATAAAAATATTCAAAAATTAAAATCTTCAGACACACTGTGTTGAATATTAATATTCTTTCGTTTTTATTATTATTTCATTTAGATTCATCGAGTAGTGCCAGCCAACATGGCCATCATCAGGAGAAAAATAATTTTCTGTTTGCGAGTAGCAGTGAATTACAGAAATGAATGCCTTGATGGAGAAAATGAACTTTTGTCGGTAGTTTTCATTTATTTTTTTATTTTTTGAACATGAATTTTGGTCAGCCATTGTGTTGGTCAAACAATCTCTTTTAAGTTGTTATTTTAGATAAGAGCTGGATGGATTCATGCTGCTCTGAATTTCATTGGTCATTTTGACAGGTTTATTGGTTCCTGGTAAGGGGATGTGTCTCATTTAAGTGTGTGTGTGTGTTATTTGGTTCTTAGGAAGTGAGTGAGTATGATACATATATATATATATATATATATATATATATATATATATATATATATATATATAAATATAAAAGTGAACATAGACGTCAACTCTTAGAGGCGACCGTCTGTTTCATGCTAGATGAAATCGTCAGGCAACTGCTAACGATTGCCTGACGATTGCATCTAGCATGAAACAGACGGTCGCCTCTAAGTGTTGACTTCTATGTTCACTTTTATATTTATATATATATGTATATATATATATATACATATATATATATATATATAGAGAGAGAGAGAGAGAGAGAGAAAGAGAGAAAGAGATAGGCATATTTCATTGAATAATTTAGACAAGTTTTGTCTACTTATTTTCAATTAGATCCTTTCATATTCACGACCAAGCTTCTTAGTGTCATTATTAAAGGAAGAGAGAAAACTACCGTGTTGATACATATACATCAACAAGTTGTTTTTTTTTATTATTTCGAGACAAATACTGTAGTGTTCATCATCTCCAAAGTTAAAAATGCTGTGTTCATCAAAAAATTAATTCTTTTTTACTTGTGAAGTGAAGAATGCTGTGCTGAGAACTTTGACCGGATTGACTAACACTTCAGGGGAGGTAACCAAGTATGGTGTCGTCGTGTGTTTTTAAGAAACAAGTATTAAAACTAATAGTACAACCCTCAAACATTTAAACTATCTACTGCAAACATTTTAAAACATCTGTGCGGTATCCATAATTAATTTTATTAAGGTTTGGTTTCAATCTTTTAATATAGAGAGCTTCGAGAATTTTTAGCGTATGTTTATTATTTTCATGAAAATGTATAGATGTATTTTGAATGTGGTCAGGTATGCTGTTGTAAATGTTTAGGAATTATGGGTGCATTATTCAAACGAAAATTCAGCCGCCGAAATAACGTGGTTGTAGTGTCGCCAACATAAATATTATGTTTTCCGTTGGAGATACAATCTCCCAGAGGGTATTTAAATTTATAAACTATGTTGGCTTTCTGCAACACGTTAGTGGATTGTGAAGAGTCGTTACGAATGATTGCATTAGATATACTAGATTTAGTGGAGTATATAATTAATTTTATTTGTTATTAGAATCTGAGCTGTTACTTCATCTGAAGCGTTAGTCTAACCAGTCACAGTACTAAACTGAGCGTTCTTCACATCACAATTAAAAAAAAAAGTTTCAGATCAACATAGCAATTTTGTCTTTGGAAATAATATTTAACTCGAAATAAACAACACCACGATGATGACATAGTGCTAATGTCGAAATTACTTGGAATAAAATTATATATATCAACACGGTAATTTTTCTCTCTTTCTTTAATAATGGAAAATCTTGTCCGTGAATATGAAAGGATCCAATTGAAAATAAGTAGACAAAACTTTTCTAAATTATTCAATGAAACATGTCACAGTGAAAATATGCTGCCAAAATATACGCAATATATATATATATATATATATATATATATATATATATATATATATATATATGATGCTACTGATGGATTTATGTGTTCGTTTGACATCTGTAGCCTCTTCACTTGAGTTCCTTTATAGGAGATTTTTGATATTTGCAGCGATATGTTAGATCGTAGTAATTTAACTCCTCCGACAATACCTGAAGATGTTTTCATTGAACTCATGAAATTTGCCACCATTTCTGTCGATTTTAGTTTCGACAATATCATGTATCGTCAGATCGACCTTTGGGTCCTGTTTTGGCAAATAATTTTGTTGGTTTTTACGAGGAAAGCCTTCTGTTAGGTTCTTCCTGGCCCAAGTTTTACTTTCGTTATGTGGATGACACTTTTTGTGTGTTTAACTATGAATCGGATGTTGAGTATTTTTCTCCCTACTCAACGGTGTTCATCCTGCCCTTAAATTTACGGTAGATAGGGAGGCCAATGTTTCATTGCCTTTCCTAGATGTTCTGGTTCACAGAACTCCTTCCTCGTTCATTACTTCTGTTTATAGGAAGTCTACTTTTAAAGGTCTATATACTCGATGGGACTCTTTTTGTCCTAAACGACAATATATCAATTTGATTAGGACTTTGACCCATAGGGCGTTAATGATCTGCTCGGATAACACCTTGAAAGATGAAATTAGTTGTCTAACTTTTTTTTTTTTTTTTTTTTTTAAGCGTATCACCCCAAGCAAGGCCGGTGGCCACTATCACGCATGGGGTTACAGAAGGGTTGGAGGAAGAGCAGATAGGAGTGGTAAAGGAAGGGATGTGGAGAAAGAGAAGGGCGGAGGGTCGATCGAGGCAGGGGGGTTACGAGAGATATAGAGCGAGAGTAGATAGGAATGAAAGATGTCAGGAAGTGGATAGATCAAGGCAATTGGAGATGACGATTGACGCTACACTTAAACCGTTGGAGATTGTATTTGTCAGGGAAACAGTAATAGGGAAGGGAGTTCCATAGGCGAGATGTGCGAGACATCAAGCTATTGGAGTAGAAAAGACGTCTACATCTAACAGTTTCAACGGTGAAGGGGTGGGAACGGGATGCCAGCCTCGTAGGACGTTTAAATTCACGAGGTTTAGGGACAAGCGAAAGCAACTTCTCAGAGCAATTACCGTGGAAGTACTTGTAGAAAAGGCAGAGCGATGCAACATCGCGTCTGTGAGAGAGCGACCGCAGACGAGATGACAGATCAGGGCCAATCACATTGCATATCCGTCTCTGGATCTTATCAAGAACCCTGAGGCAACACGCAGGGGCCCCAGACCATAAATGGCAGCAATACTCCATGCAAGGTCGAATGGTAGACTTATAGACTTGGAGGATCGATTCCGGGGAGAAGAATTTCCTGGCTCGGCACAGGGAACCAACTTTTCTTGCGGTGGATGATGCAATTGACTCGATGTATTTGTTCCATCTCAGATCAGCGGACAGCGTGAGACCGAGCAGCTGCAGAGAGGAGCTCTCGAGAAGTTGGTCCTCAGACATTCTGATGGGATGCAGGCATGGGTCCTTGTGGTGGTTAATGGAGAGCAGTTTTGTTTTAGAGGCATTAAAGTTGACCATCCATTTCTCTCCCCAGTCCACAACCGATTGGAGGTCCTTTTCAATTTGAGCTGCCAGGTTAATTTTGTCCGCCTCAGTAGAATTGTGCTTGAGGCAGGAGTAAATAGTAGTGTCGTCAGCGTAGATACCGACTTGGGAGTCTATGGCGTCTGGAAGGTCATTTATAAATATGAGGAACAGAGTAGGGCCAAGGATGGAGCCTTGAGGAACACCAGCGGTAGTGGGATAGGAGTTGGAGAAGAATCCACTGAGAACAACCTTCAAATCCCGGTTTGATAGGAACGATTGAATTAGGTCAAACAATCGACCTGTGATACCATAACCCCGGAGCTTGCGAAGGAGGCTGACATGCCAAACCCTATCGAATGCTTTGGAGATGTCAAAGGCCACGGCACGGGCTTCGCCGTTACTATGGATAGCTTGGTAGACAAATTCAGTGATGGCCGTAAGCACATCGGCAGTAGACCGGGCAAAGCGGAAACCATACTGCTTGTCTGAGAGCAGATCGTGGGATATCAGGTGAGTAATCACTTCGGTGTTGATAATGGCCTCGAAGACTTTGCCGAAGATGGGAAGGAGACTGATAGGACGGTAATTAGAAGGGTTGGAGGGGTCGCCAGAGTTCTTAAAGACAGGAACAATGGTAGAGGACTTCCAGCAGTCAGGAAAACAGGAGTCCTTGAGGCAGCGGTTGTACAATTTAGAGAGGGCAGGTGCCAGTTCAGGTGCACATTTCTTCAGGACAATGGCTGGTATTCCGTCACCGCCGGTAGCCTTGTGGAGATCTAAGTTAGAAATAATGCCCAGTACCGACGACGGGGTTATGTGCAAGCCGTCCAGTAGGGCCTCAGTTCTGGGAGGGAAGTCGGGCAAGGGTACCCCAGAGGAGTTAAGCATAGAATTGGAAGAAAACTTTCGAGCGAAGCATTCGGCCTTGTCAGCAGAGGTGGTCAGGACCTCAAACTGATTGAACAGTGGAGGAATGGAGGGTTTGTTACTATTCAGAACGTTCTTGCAGAGGCGCCAATAGTCCTTGGAGCCAAATTTGCGGGATGCAATACGTTCCTTCATCCGAGCTGCAAATAGTGCCTTGGCATTGTCGAGGGTACGCTTACACTCATTGCGTGCAGAGGTAAATAGACGTCTGTTGGAGTCGGACATGTCACTACGAAAACGGTGGAAGAAGTGGTTCCTATGGGCAATGGAGGCTGAGCAAGCAGCTGTGAACTGGGGGAGGAGCGCGGTTTGACCTTGAATTTCCTGGAGGGGATGAAAGCTTCGATACCGGCTTTGATCCAGGAAGAGAACTCAGAAGCACACTCATGAGTGGGGAGCTTAAATACAGCATCCCAGGGGACATCGCGGAGGAAGTCCCGAAACGAGTCCCAGTCAGCCCGTTGGTAGCAGAAAGTGGTTCTGGTGGTAGGAGGTTCTTTGCAGGGGGTGGGGCTGAAGGAGATACTAACAGACACGACAGCATGATCGGAGTTACCGATATGACAGAGCTGCGTGGCACTACACGACTCAGGGATGGAGGTAAAACACAGGTCGAGGAGTGAGGGCTTACAGTCACGCGTGGGGAAATCGATTATCTGGGTGAGGGATTGAGAGATTGAAAAGTTGAGAGTATGTATGCCAGCGAGGTCAGTGGTAGCGTTCTGTAGCCACTGGTTGTGATGGGCGTTGAAATCACCAAACACAAATATGTGAGCGGACGGATGGACAGAGAGGACCTTATCTATGCTGTCAGAAATGACATCGAGTATCCCGCAGTCCTGAGAGGATGGAGAGCGGTAGAGGAAGAAAAGATAGCTTATAGCATTGAGAAGAGATAGGCGGAAACACAAGTAGGAATGATCCGGCGATTCGAGAGAGGTCTCTCTAGCCAGAGGGAGATGGTCCTTGACGTAGACACCCAGGCCATGCATGTGGGTTAGAGAGTCTTTTCTGGGGAGTGGGAGGTATCCAGGGATCGAGAGATCAGAGGAAGGGATAGAGGAGTCAAGATTGGTCTCACACAGGGCGAGTATATCCGGGCACATAGCTATGAGGAAAGACTCAACGCTTCAGAAGTTGGTTCTAATGTTAGAGAAGGAGATATTTAGAGGTTTGGGTGATTTTTGGAAGGCTGGTTTAGGTTTGTAATTCAGTTTTTTGTTATTCATGTTGGTAATTGGTTTTGGAAAGAGAGAGAAGGCCTGAGTTAAAGGAAGCCGACGGTTGATACACATGACGCGAACAGAGAGGGGGTTTGGCACAGCAAGATTCATAATGTGGCCTCAGGGTTGCCCACCGGAAATGACTGCAGGGACACCTATCCATGCGCGACATGGCACTACAGACACCCCGATATTATGCAACTGTTGATCAGAGCGGCCGCTCAAGACGCTACGCAAGTGTTAGGGCTCCTAACTACCAGTCGGAAACAGCAACCAGGTAACTGTCAACCGTGTACCCTCAGAATGAACAGGCAATGCCACAGACTGCGCGCATCATGGGAGAAACACAGCGGCACCAGTACAGAGGCCAGTGAGAGAGAAAGAGAGATATCCGGGAACCCCTTCCTAAACACGAAACAAGGTTTGGGCCTCTACTCGCGTCCAATAGAAGAGGTAGGAGTGTTGACCGGGCGGTAGGAAAGCCTAACTTCTCCAATTACATAAAACATATACAACGGTGACAGAACAAAACAGTGGGGGGATGAAGTTGGGATAGTTGCAGGGCTTATACAAGGGTACTGGGGGATAGAAAAGACATATGGTACTAAGTTTTAACTTAGTATAAGTCCCAGAGGCCTATATTAAAATACAAAATTAAAGAGAAAAAAAAGAAAGAAAAGAAAAAAAAACTGAGGAAAATAAGGTTAGCAGGCATTAGTTTTTAGCAAGAACCAGGTAAAAAAAAAAAATAAAATAAAATTAAAAATAATTATTAATAGAGTATTTACTCACTGGAATTCAATTTTAATATCGACGACATACTTCGCAAAAAACACAAGCGAAAGTGAACGGCATGCTCGACTCCCCAAGCGTCAAGTTACAAAGAACGCAGTGTTGGTGGCA
>OZ038475.1:13194313-13276813 GCA_964036315.1 Acanthosepion esculentum
TTGTAACAGGACCTATCTCCTTAAGCGGGTCTGGGTGGTGTTCATATCACTTTCTTTCAGTTTCCTTCCCGTAGAAATTGCAGATTTTCCAGTGTAGATATTGGCCCACTTTGCCATGCTTGGTTTTATACTCAGTGTGTGCTAATATCGTGCAACCTGATACAAGATGATCAATTGTTTCTGGATATTTATCACAGAATCTGCATTTTGGCCTAACACAATATTTTAGTGTATGTGCTTGATAATTCCTAGTTAACAAGCATTGGTCCTGTGCAGCAAGGATAAAACCTTCAGTTTCAGCTTTCAACCATGCACTACGTAGCCACTGATGGGTACGGGTTTTGTCTACGTCAGCTAGTTTGGTACGGGCAGAATATTGGTCATGAAGCCGTTTATCTTGCCATTGTTTCTGTATCTGGTCTGTTGCATCTGTCTTTGTTTTTTTTTAAATTATTTTGCAGCTTCAGCCGGTGTATTTTGCTTTACTTGTATTTCTGCGCCCATTTGAAACTCCATTTTGAATTTGTTGGCTTCCTTTATTACGGAGTAAAGACGCTTACTACTTTCATGTTCTTTGACACATACCATCATCCAGTTTCTGTAGTTTCCAAGTATCTTTGGAGGCCAATTGTTGTAGTTTTGTAGGGCTGTTCTAGTTGAACTAATCCCCTGCCTCATTCGGATCTGAGCACATACAGACGATCAACATCAGCTTTGGGATGATGAATACTGCAGCAAGTGAGAAGCTTTCTTGTGTTGGCGTCCGTTCGCTTAATTTCAGGTATGGTCCAGTTAAGGACATTAAAGCTGTATTGCACCACAGGGACAGACAAGGTGTTTATGGCTGATATTCTGTTTTTGATTTTAGCTCGGTATTTAGTACCAGACGTACACAACTACAGCACTCCTTTCTTACCTTTTCCTTCATTTGGGGGTATTATTATTATTATTATTATTATTATTATTATTATTATTATTATTATTATTATTATTATTTTTTCCTTGGATTTATGTTGTATACACATTTCCTTCCGGGTCTCAGAGTCCTAAGGTTAGAAATGGCTTCATGACATCTTCTACGCGTCATAAAAATAGATCCGACGCATTTTACATAGTTAAAGCTCTTCGTAATGTGTGAGCGGTAGTTTTGAGTACAATCTTTTGTATTTTTTTTCTGCATGTGATATCGGGACATTTTCCACTCAATCCGTGGGCTCCAACGACAACTGGATTTATTTATGTCATCATTTGACACATTTTTTAGATTTCTACTTCAAGATCCTAGTTTTCTGGTAGATTTTTGAAGATCTTCAAAGATACATTACCATACCAATAAGAAAGCATATTCTGGTGGAGTAATGGATAATGGCTCGGATTGAGGAATCGGAGAACTGAGTTCGAATTCCAGTCGAATCTTTTACATTCACTTACGTGCTAATACCCTTGGGTAATACCCTTATTCTCATGGGTACATAGCAGGACAAACCTTGAATGGCAAAGAAATGGCAACCTAATGCGGGAAAAAAATCTGCCTCGTCAGTCATGTTTCGAAATATACATGATCGCCTAAGCATGTATCACGCATGGCACATAACTGACTGAATGGTCTTTGATCACGAGATCTGGGTGATTAGCCTTCACTGTTCTATCTGTGTGTGTTGTTGTTGTTGTTGTTTTTCTTCTTCTTCTTTTTCTTCTTCTTCTTCTCCTCCTCCTCCTCCTCCTCTTCTTCTTCTTCTTCTCCTCCTCTTCCTCCTCCTCCTCCACCTAATTATTATTTATTTATTCTATTTATTATTCTAACTTACACTTAAACTTAAAATCAAAAAGAGAGATTGAAATTTTAGGACACAATGAGGAAAGAAGGCTAGGAGAATTTGACAGTCACGTGATATGTGCGCCTTTTGGGCCAAACTCAACCCAAAATTCAAACTCGTACATACCATCCATCACTAAAGATTCTAGAAAAATGTTTGGTTCCTGTACCGCCCCAGTAAGTACCTGAGTCCACCTGCTATCCTTTACCTTTACAAGAGCCAGAACAAGATGAAAATGGTGTAATGCTGCTATATATGGTCAGGAAATGCCGAGTCTTCATTTGTCCGTCTTCACAGAGTCCAAAATGCCTCCGTGTCCTTGGGAGTGACGAATTATTTTCCAACTTGCAATCCCTTTCCCACAAGCGAAAAATCGCAAGTCTGTCGCTGATCTATCACTATTTCCATGGAAAGGGTTCAGACGAATTACATTCCTTAGCGCCACAGTTCTATCCATCATGGTTAGTACCTACCATGTAACGCACCTTGCAGTGAACCATCCTCATGGTAAGTTCCATTTGAGCAGCTTTTCCCCACGAACCGCAGCGTTGTGGAACTGACTCCCATGAAGATGCATTCTCGCTCACTACAATCTTAATCTTTTCAAGTCTAGCGGCAACCGTTAGGTTTCATACATACCCGCATAAACCGTGCTTCTTGCTCTGTAATGTTCTGTCACGAGTGGCTCTTGAGCTTTGGACAGAGTGAACCTCTTTGTGAAAAAAAATTCTGATTATGAACATTGCTTTCATGTGCCAGTTTCTTGTTCTTGCCAAATTCTGCTAACGTAACTATTAATACGAATCTAAATAATGATTTGGCCTCGTTTGTTTTACGGCATATCAACCTCAATGGGTTTATGTAATGCCGATAAGATTTTATTGCTGGTAATATTTTTTTCAAAAATGTATTGCTTCTAATAATATATTGCTGGTAATAATTATTTTTACAAAAATTATTGCTGGTAATAATTTTTTTACAAAAAAGGATTGCTGACATTAAAACCTATTTTTACAATTTCATTGTGTTTTGTCCCCAGTTTGATGGGCGGGGGGAGAATTTGCACATAGCTTGGACCCTAACATGTGCTACCACCTTATGTCAGCATAGGTCAGGAAACACCAACAAAAACCTCTTGATTAGAGGCCTTGCTGTTGGATGTAGTTTATCGTTTTATCCAGGACGCTGATATAGGTTAATAGTGAATTTTAGTATGTGTCGCATCGCGCTAAATATGACTTTTCAAGAAGAGGAATGACTATCCTCTAAAGGATAAGATATCCTATATAAATGGCATCAACGACCAAGCAACAATTATTCTATGAATATTTTATAATAAATGTTTGCGCGTGAGAATTTATAACAAACTATTTTGCTCACCGTCTCTCTAATGCACATAAGCAAATTTAGAAAGAGAAAAAAAGCGAAGAACCACCACCCCTTAAATGTACGTAAATATACAGGGTGTCCACAAAATCACTGGAATCAAAATTGGAGTTTGATTACCATATTTAGCTGTGTAATTTCTTCGTGTTTGAATACACGACTTTGTTTCAGTAAAGCAACACATATACCGGAGTCATTGTCATCCAATTTTCGGGGAAATTCCAGATAATTTTTAATTGCAATTTAAAACATAAAAATAGCATTAATACCACTTAATATCATTAAAAGAGCTTCAATAACATTAATATACAAAAAAACAAATAGTTGCCTCCTCTTCTAAGTTTTTCGTAATGACTTTTTGAAATTGTCTAAAGACTTTGTATATATTAATTATTGTGAGAACCGCATTAATACGATGACGATTTTCCAAGCTAAACGAATGCGGGACTTTTGGTAAATATATTTCATTCGGCTTCAAGAGTAGAATCCAGATATTTTGGTGGAAATAAATATACCAAAATAATTAAAGGCTCTTGGTGTACACGTGTCTCTATCATCCTAATCATTGTTCTTTTATTGTCCTTTCTGCTAAAAACGTATCATCATTCTCTTTCACTCCCAATAACTACTTGCGTCTTAGTGGCTTTATCGTCTTGGGTTGAAATTGTTTACAAAATATTTCGGTTGCTACTGGTAAGATGTAACTCAATTCTACCTGCTATATCATCAACTAAACTTGTTCTGTCACAAGGGCTTTCTTGTAGGGGAGGTGGCTAGACACTCAGCAGGATTAAAATCAAGCCCTTTTAAAGGCCTAGTGAACTTCTTGAAGGGTCAACGGCCTTTTGTAACATAAAATAATGGATTCATAGTTATATTTGCAGTAAGGCATCCATGTGAAGAGAGCTTCTTAAAATCATATAAACGGTCAGTGACAATGTCCATCTTGAAGAGTCGCCTTTGTTACGCGACCGTGACGAAGGCAAGTCTTCAAGTTGGGCATTGAAAGCGGGTGTTCAAGTTGGACATTGAAGGCGAGTCTTCAAGTTGGGTATTGAAGGCGAGTCTTCAAGTTGGACATTGAAGGCGAGTCTTCAAGTTGGGCATTGAAAGCGAGTCTTCAAGTTGGACATTGAAGGCGAGTCTTCAAGTTGGGCATTGAAAGCGAGACTTCAGGTTGGACATTGAAGGCGAGTCTTCAAATTGGACATTGAAGGTGAGTCTTCAAGTTGGGCATTAAAGGCGAGTTTTCAAATTGGAGAATATCGGCAGTGATTTAACCGACTGTGGTATAAGCTCCGTCATGTCACCTGCTCAAAAATACTAAACATGGAGGAATACTTCTCCGGCTCTGAAACCAAATGTATGGAGGCAACTGGTTTGGTGCTTCTCAGTGTAACGGCCATACGGCTCACTACCGTTCATAGTACTGATGATGATGATGATGATGATGATGATGATGATGATGATGATGATGATGATGATGATGATGATGATGGTGATGATGATGATACACAGTCAAAACCACGCCTTGAATCTGTTTGATATTTGAAACAAAACGGCCATAAAATATTTCAAGCATTGTAATATCCAGTACTGGAATTATAAAGGTCATTACACTTAGAAACATGAATCGGAACATAATGCACTTTTGCTATGCATGCTTCACGCGTCAAAACATCCAGTTTTATCCGTCCTGGGTAAGAAGATAAACTACATCCGCGTCCTGGGTAAAAGCGATCAACTATGTCTAACCGCAAGGCCTCTGATTAGAAGGTTTTGAGCAGTGTTGAATCACCTCTTAATTTCCGGTGTTCCCAGATCTACCCTGACCAGGGGTGGAAGCACCTGTTAGGTTCCCAGCTATGGGAAAATAGTTAACCCCCAAACTGAGGTCAAAACATTACGAAACTGTAAAAGTAAATTTTTGAAGAACAAAATATTACCAGCGATACATTTTTGGAAAAAAGTATTACTAGCAATACAATTTTGAGGAAAAATATTACCAGTAATATATTTTTTGAAAAATATATTACTGGTAAGATTTGGAAAAATATATTAGCAGCAATACATTTTTGAAAAAATATTACCAGCAATAAAAATCTTGTCAGCATTAAATAACCCACTGAGGTTGATATACCGTAAAACAACACAAACCAAAACAAACCTACGTTCGTCTGATGTTTTTTCAGGCTTATCACCGTTTCTAAACTATTTAAAGACAAACATATTTCGGATTATAATGTATTTTCTTAAAGTATTCGGTGCATCCAAGCATTCCCTCATCTAAGTAGTGACAGGGCACGATACTGCTTAACTTCGGTGATCAAACGAAAATCAGTGTGATTTCATCTTAAGCTAAGACCTAGAAATGAAAATAATGCCATTTTTATACAATATTTTTTTAGATTATTTTTTTCTCATTTCAGTTTTTTGTTGCATTATACGACAATAATCTGACCGTTCAAACTCGAAAAACGGAAATAATGATATAACTTAATGCAGGCATCGACAATCGGAAAGGCGTGCGTGACAAATTGATTACTAGTTTCAGTTACCATTTAGCTACCAAGGTTCGCTGATGTTTGACTAAACTTGTGTAAATTTGAAACCCCTGCCCGAATAAGCACAGTTCATATTGATATAAGTATAAACTAGACATTTCAGGAGTAGCTGTTGATTTATGTCACTTCTCTTGTGAAAACATTAACTCACATAATAAACTCTGAGATACTATACAATCATATATAATACATTTTAGAGACGGGCACCTCGACGTGGTGTAATGGCTAGCAAGCTTGTCTTACTAGATCAATTAGACTGAGTAGTGAGTTCGAATCCTCACTGGGTGCCCCATACTTTCGGCCTTGGGTCACATCTAAGCCGGGCATAGAAAACCACTAATACATTGTTGAGACTTCTGTGAAAGAGGGCGCCAAACAGCGGCCTTTTGATTTTAGTCTGGTACGTGTAGCCTCTATTCTCTTATACCCTGAATTCCGACGATGGGGGTATAAAACAGAGTTTTTTTGCATTATTTATTTAAACATACACTTTGATTAATATGGCGGGAAACAGGTTAATAATGAAATAATAATATGGAATTATGGTTAAAATACGTTTTTGTATATTTCGATGCCAAATAAACGAGCTGGATAATGATGGAAAGTTTATACTTTACTTACTTGCAAATAGTATAAAACTTATTAAAGATCTCTGTGATGCATTCTCTAGAGTGAAAGGTGGAACCGTCTCCGAAACTGAGTTTGCTCTTGTGAGGTCAATCCTTATAAAAAGTTATTGGCTTGTCTCATTGTGAATATCACGGTATGATAACGAGTAATCGCGACATGTTGTCTGATTGAAACTGCAAATAGAGGGTAACCAAAAGAGCCCTTGCCGTTTTTTATTTATTAGATAAATTGTTGACATACCGTTAGTCCTCAAAGTAATCCCCATCGGCATCTAGGATCCTTTGTCAGATTGCTTCCATCTTCGCAATGCCCTGGCAGTAAAAATCAGTGGTCTTGTACGCAAAGTTCATGTGAGTGGTTGCCGTAAGTTTGTCTCATATGCGAAGGACTTCCGAATAAGGTGGTTGTCCAGGGAATAAAAGAAGTAGTAATCTATTGGCGCAAAGTCCAAGGAGAAGGTGGATGACACAGTGTCTCCCAGCCAAATCGTCCACTTGCAGCACATGAGGCCTGTCACTGACATGGAGAAACAGGACACGATTTTTTCAGTGTCTGCTGCATAGCTTCCAAATTTAGCGAGTACAGGTCCGCAGTGATGGTTTGGCCCGCTGGCAGCAGCTCATAGCGCAATACTTGTCGACTATTGCGTCAGATACAAACCACAAACGTGGGTGTAGAGGTGGTCTTGTAGTCTCAGGCACAGAGCCCTATGGTGTCAACCAGTGTCTGGCAAGCTTAGCAGTGTTATACAAGACCCATTTTTCGTCAATGGTGAGCACTTGATCAAATATTGGTACGTTGCATTGCCCAGAAAACAAAGAGAAACAGGTTGTCACTGAAATACGCCTTCCCTATTCGATTCAGGTGAAGTTTGACTTTCATCAGAAACTTGGAAGCGTTAGGCAAGCTCATCACAGGTTTAACCGTAATCCTCGTCTATGGTCGCCGTCAGGGCATCGTTATCCAAGACATGTGGACGGCCACTCCGGGGTTCATCACAAAGGGACAGATCTCTAGACCTGGACTTCCGGAACCAATGCTTGGTGGTGCGTTCATTTAATTATCCCCAAAAGTATAACATATTCGGTGACTTGATGATGTTGCGGGGAAGCCTACGTTAAAATCATAAAACAGACAACAGCGAAGGAGCTGCTTCTACGCCGCCATATTTCCTCACTGCTGCTCGAGGCATGTCCGATATATGTGCGTAACCCATCTGCATTGATCAAGAGAAAATCAGAGATACCAAAATCAAACAAGTGTGAAGATTTAAATATCTGGGAAATGTTTTAATAGATGAGGGGAAGTGTAACACTGAAATCCGAAGAAGTATTGGGATAGCCAAGCTGTATGGCAGTGAATGCTGGACGATCTCCTCAAGGAGACTTGAAGCAACAGGAACGTCGTTCTGCAGAAGGATGCTGAGGATACAGTGGACCGAACATGTGATCAACGACGAAGTTTTGGAGAAAATGAAAACAAAAAAGAAAATTGTTACTTAACATCAGGTAAAGACAGTCGAGATTACCGTGGCACATAATGAGAAAAGAGGGCTTGGAAAATCTGATACTCACGGGGCAGATAGAGGAACAGAAGAAAAGAACGTATAACATACTTAGTTATAGATACTTATTTTATTAATGTATATATATATATATATATTTATTGGTTTATTTCTTCTCTTCTGCCAAAAAAAAAAAACACCCTGTCTTGGCCGCATTTAGGAAGATCAAGCATACGAGATGTTCACTGTCAAAGACGACATCCTGTTAGGTTTACATAAATGGTTGCTATGCGACGATAACGGTCGCGGAATAGAAGAGGCAGGTCGTAAGTTCATACTGCGGTTCTATGACGTCGTACATGACCACGTGAGAGTAAGAAATCTTATCCACAGAACCATGTGTTTAAAGTCAAAGGGCATTTCAAACCAGTCATAACATATTACATTGATTCTAAATCTCTCTCTTCTCTCTCTCTCTCTCTCTCTCTCTCTCTCTCTCTCTCTATATATATATATATATATATATATATATATATATGTATGTATATATATATATATATATATATATATATATATATATATATATATATATATCTGTATGAAAAATTTATCAGAGTTAACCTGTAGAAAATCAGTACAACCAAGCATACCCGATCTATTACATCGAATAACCCAAGTGAAATCTTGATGAGTTGCCGTTTTCTGATGGAACTTATATAAAGCACGTCCTAAAGCTAGTAGCAAATTTTATTTTTGGTGCGGGCCGAATACTGATCATATCACCCATCGAAGAAGTCTGTTGGTTATTTAAACCCGAAACTTCTAGTGACATGGGACCAACAACAGCGACGACACACCTAGACCGGCACTTAAAGGTGTATTTTTAATAAGTGAACCTGTGAACATGGATGTTGGAACAAGACTTAGGAGAAATAACAGAAAGAAAAGTTTATTAACAGTTACAAGGGACAGGAAGATGAGGAGAGCCATTATCGTCTACATCCTAAGGAGACACAGTACATAAAAAGAATATATTTCAACTAAACGCTGTTGGACTATTCTAAAGGTCATTGGAATAGCGAAAGATCTCTTCCAAAAGTTAAAAAAGAGAATTTCGTTTTATATAAAGAGAACTGCGCTGAACAGTAATTTAATATAGTTCATTTTATATAGCCATGACCGACCTTTTTCATCACAGAAGAAAAGGTGAGCTATCAAACATATGATTTAATAGTAAGATACTGAGAATGCCATAAAACAAAACATGTGAGTAAGAAGTTTTATAGCATAGTTGCATTTACATTCAGAAAATGACAGTAGAAATATCTTAGACACATAAAGAGGAAAGAGGGCTTGGAAAATTTGACGCACACAGGACATAATGAATGTAAGAGGGGTAGAGTTTCAGATTTCCATTTGATTGATTTGCTGAACAAACCACCTGAGGAGACCTTAGTGGTCGAATCCGCGATAGTGTTCTGGTCAACATTCAAATTTAAAAAAAATATAAAACAGCTCTGCAAGACTGGTGTTCCAACTTGATATTAATCACTTTTAATGCATACGATTTTAACAAATATATTACTGTTTGTTTACTCTGGCGTATATATATATATATATATATATATATATATATATATATATATATATATATATATATATATATGATAAAAATATAGTTTTATGGTGTGCAATATTTATATATTAAATATATCAGGGACAGAGCGTATATAAATATAAAAATAGACTTCGAGATTAACACCCGCAGGCGCAGTGTGTTTACTGCTTAAACAAAGTCTTCAGGCCACGTGAGTTGTGGTTTGGCTCGACTATTTATATATGCTGGTCAATGAGGCATTATGGGTAGTAAGTAATCAATAATAAATAATATGTAAATAGTTAACAAAATAGCTATAAAATAGCTTCAAATAACCGCATTCATATACACAGTTAGTTCTACCTAATAGCCTTTAGAATAATTTGATATATAACAGTTTACACCCAAGCAATAACTGTTAGGTAATATATATATATATATATATATATATATATATATATATATATATATATATATATATATATGTATGTGTGTGTGTGTGTGTGTGTGTGTGTGTGTGTGTGCATGGAGATACAGTTAGAGAGAGAGAGAGACAGTAAGTGTGTGTCTGTGTGTATTAGTACATAGAAATTGACACTGACACTTCGTATGAAGATTACATCGAGGCTTGAAAATCTCAGTCAACATGCAGAGATGACTCATGGGCCAACTTTTCTATATTGATATTAAATACACTTCACCTATAAATATAGCACAGATCGATGACCAATATAATAAAGAAATATCCAAATGTTGGATACATTTTGTTTTTATTTTCTCTTGAAACTAATGCCATTATACGACGCTTGGAAAGGCTCATGATCAAACATCATAGACATTCGTTTTCTGTTATATTTAACTATATATATTTGAATAATGAGCTTCGGCTCCTATACATCAAATTCAAGTTACACGATGTCGCAGCATTAAACGATCCCAACATCAAGAAATTTCAATGGAAACTCATCAAACGACAAATATCCACACAAGAATTACAATGGCTCAACACTGAAATTGTAAATTAAAGGAATTAAAAAAAATCTTCTACCACCACTGAAAAATTCAAGGACATATTGGACTTATTACATAATACAACACTAGAGGAAAATGAATCCCATAAAAAAAATCATCCAAAAATAGCTAAACAAATTATATAATGGAAAAATACTTCTACCTAACACCAACAACGACTTTATTAACCTAACGGATTACAAACTCACCCCACATTAAATGGAATTCCTTAATCTTGAATCAAATTTTCATGTCGCACAATAACCTAATCTAATGTTTAAACAAACGCAGATTGAAGCTTTATACCAACAAATACTTCTATTGCCACAAGATAACCATATTACTACACAGGTAAGTTTAAAAGATTTACTTAAAGCCGAATCTATTAAACACCGATATCATAAAAATCCGAACAGAATTATAAACACTCCTTCAATAAAAGCAGCTAAACAACTAAAAATGACAACAGTATTGTTATCCGATAAGCTGATAAAACTAATATTTCGTTATTTTAAACAAATATGAGTATCACTAAAAATTACAGGCCATTTTGGATGATGACAATAAATTTAAAAATGTAACGTAACTCCCAACTTAAAAAAACATATCAACAAACGTATTACTGCTAACAATGCTGAAATAGGATCTTATAAACTTCAAAAGATTATAGGTGACTATGAACCTGGCAACCTTTAGGGAAATATAAAAATCTATGAAAAAGAGCATCACCTTCGACTTATCTATTCACAAACACTTACACCAGTATATATTACCTTTCAAAAACCCTTAACAAATTTATTACTCCCTACCTCCCAATTAAATATTGTATTAACTTCACAAATGAATTTGTATAAATTCTTCATGTTGTGAAATCAAAAAACCAAATAATCGCATCTTTGGATGTACAAAATTTATTTACTAATATCAGCGTTCATGAAACGATTTAACTCATTATCCATGATGTATACAATCACAAATCTCTCCGACTCATTAATATTACATCCACTATTTAAAAAACATATTATTAGCATGTACCACTTAAGTACCATTCCATGACCCGTTATGATATATTTTTTTTCTCTCATCTGGTCATGTATGACGTCATAGAAGCGCATTACGGATTTACGACCTCCGTCTTCTATTCTGCGACCGTTATCGTCGCATAGCAAACTTCGATGTAAACAAAACAATATGCCATCTTTGACGTTGAACATCTCTGTTGTAATGTCCATATAACCACTCTGATGATGTCTGATGATGGCTCATGTGAGCCGAAACCTTAGATCGACGACCAATATATTAAAGAAATATCCAAATGTTGGATAGTTTTTGTCTTCATTTTCTCTTGAAACTAAATCCATTATACGACACCTGGGATGGCTCATGATAAAACATAATAGACATTCGTTGTCTTTTATATATATATATATATATGTGTGTGTGTAAAAGTGAACATAGAAGTCAACACTTAGACGCGACAGTCTGTTTCATGCTAGATGCAATCGTGGCCCGACGATTGCATCTAGCATGAAACAGACTGTCGCCTCTAAGTGTTGACTTCTATGTTCACTTTTATATTTACACACGCTCTATCTCTGATATTGAGCACTTTATCCCATAAATATAGCACATTTTAAGACTATATTTCTTCATATATATATATATATATATATATATATATATATATATTGATGCATGTTTCATTAAATATTAAATATTCTATTTATTTTATATAAATTCCTTTCATATTGTCTGATAAGCGTAATAATATTATCACTAAAAGAAGAAAGAAAATCACAATATTGATAAATATTTTTTAATATTATGTAAGCTTTCGGCTTGCATAAGCAATTATCAAAGATGACCATTACATTACAATATAATAAGCAATACACGGACAAAACAATAATGATAGACTGTTTTTGTTTACATGGAAGATTTCCAAGCAACGACAAATACATACATACATACATACATACATACATACATATATATTTATATGTATATATATATATATATATATATATATATATATATATATATGTATGTATATACATATACATATATATATATATATATATATATAAAAGTGAACATAGAAGTCAACACTTAGAGGCGACAGTCTGTTTCATGCTAGATGCAATCGTGGCCCGACGATTGCATCTAGCATGAAACAGACTGTCGCCTCTAAGTGTTGACTTCTATGTTCACTTTTATATTTACACACGCTCTATCTCTGATATTGAGCACTTTATCCCATAAATATAGCACACTTTAAGACTATATTTCTTCATATATATATAAATATATATATATATACTTAGAGAGAGAGAGAGAGAGAGAGAGAGAGTGATAAATAGATAGGTAAATAGATATATAGATAGTTATCGCTTCTCAAGTGGGATTCCCGCAAACTGAGCGAACATGGATTTGTATGTTTCTGTGTCCGCCCAGGCAAAGAATTTGTGTCAATCATCATTAATTAAATGAAATTTTCTAATGAATGTGGCCAGCTGAGCGTTGCTAGCAGAAGAGTTTTCTGTAGAATTTGTTTCTGACTCAGCGTTCAACAATTTATATATAGCCACTAATTAATATAGAGCCTTTAATTAACAATTATACACTTGTTGGGATGATACTTTTGATGGAGAAGTCATTCATCAATATAATTATGTTGCAGGAAATGTTGGGACAGCAAGTAATCCTCTTGACCTACATTGTAACACTCGTCTCAATCCTCAGAATATAAATGCTGAAAAATGTTATGCTTATAATATTATTAGACATTTTACTTTTAGTATCTGTTTATATTTCTGAGATGAGGTATTATGTACACTATTTACATTATTCGGACTATTGTTCTCATCTTTGTCGGCATGTTTATCACAACGTTTCGGCTGTTGTATGCTCGGGCCTTCTTCAGTATCTGTTTATATTTCTGAGATGAGGTATTATGTACACTTTTTAAATTATTCGGATTATGGTTCTTATCTTTGTCGCCATGTTTGTCACAACCTTTCGGCTGTTGTATGCTCTGGACCTCTTCAGTATCTGTTTATATTTCTGAGATGAGGTATTATGTACACTATTTACATTATTCGGACTATGGTTCTCATCTTTGTATCCATGTTTATCACAATATTTCGGCCGTTGTATACTCCGGCTTTCTTCAGTGTCTGTCTATATTTCTGAGATGAGGTATTATGTACACTATTTCCATTATTCGGACTATTGTCCTCATCTTTGTCGTCATATTTATCACAAC
The DNA here is from genome assembly GCA_964036315.1 of Acanthosepion esculentum. Taxonomy (NCBI): domain Eukaryota; kingdom Metazoa; phylum Mollusca; class Cephalopoda; order Sepiida; family Sepiidae; genus Acanthosepion; species Acanthosepion esculentum. The sequence goes on from OZ038475.1 coordinate 13,208,088, forward strand.
GTTTCGGCCCTTCAGTATGCTCCGGCCTTCTTCATGTGGTTGGAATGTCGAATTGAAACCTTTATTTCGCTCACTGGGGTAGACTGTTCTAGTTCCGCATGCCATGTGTAATGGATGTCACTTATCAGTTATCTCCTGTTAATTCCTCTCTCCAAGTTCTCCACTGCCTTAACCGGGTATTGAACTCACACTCTTTGGGTTCTGTCACTGGATCTAACTAACGCCTTTATCCACTTGGTTAGATCCAGTGACAGGACACAAAACGTATGAGTTAGGCAGTGGGAACTAGGAGAGGGGAATTAACAGGAGATATATGATAACTGACATCCATTAAACATTTAAGTGCGTTTTTGAGTAATACGGCAATTGCCATATTAGTAAAAGAAGTACGCACCTGATCTATCTCTCTCTCTCTCTCTCTCTCTCTCTCTCTCTCTATATATATATATATATATATATATATATATATATATATATTCAAACATATATTGTTAAATATGACAACGAATGTCTATTATGTTTGAACACGAGCGCTGTTATAAGCTTTGTGTAGTGGTTTTAGTTTCGGGAGAAAAGAAAGACAAGAACTGTCTCTGGATTTAAGGTTTCGGCTCTCATGAGAATGGATATATGAATATGACAACAGAAATATTCACTGTCAAAGATGACATTCTGTTATGTTTACATAAATGTTTGCTATGTGACGATAACGCTCGCGGAATAGAAGAGGCAGGTCGTAAATTCATACTGCGGTTCTATGACGTCGTACATGACCACGTGAGAGTAAGAAATCTTATCCACAGAACCATGTGTTTAAAGTTAAAGGGCATTTCAAACCAGTCATAACATATTACATTGATTCTAAATCTCGCGCTCTCTCTCTCTCTAAATATATATATATGTATGAAAGGTTTCGCAGAATTAACCTGTCGAAAAAGACAATATTTATGAATGCAAAAGGCAATAGGAAAACTAACGTTTTGTCCAATGTTGACAATATGAATATACTAGCGTTTTCTAAATTCTTGCAGTTGCTAAGAACATTTTGTTTTATTAGTTACTTTGTTTTAATAAATTCATTTCGATCTTGCCTCGAGAAATTCCACATTGGACGAAATGCTTCGGCTTATATTACAGTTTTCCTATTGTCTTTTAACTATATATATATATATATATATATATATATATAGACAATATTAGTGGTGAATATACACATACATATGCAATTATATATGCACATACATATATGTATAAAAATAATTCCAAGAGGATATGATCCAGGTAGAACTCGATGTCCAGGACAGAGTAAGGATATAATAAAAAGACTTAAACACTAATATTCCATGGTCATAATTTATTCCATTGGAATCGCAAAAACGATCCAATTCATCAGACCTACAGATTCAAAAGATTTTGAATCTGTAGGTCTGATGAATTGGGTCGTTTTTGCGATTCCAATGGAATAAATTATGACCATGGAATATTAGTGTTTAAGTCTTTTTATTATATATATATATATATATATATATATATATATATATATATATATATATATATATATATATATATATAGAGAGAGAGAGAGAGAGAGAGAGAGAGAGTGTGTGAGTGTGAGTTCAATACCGGTATATATATATATATATATATATATATATATATATATGTATATATATATAATAAAATAGGCAGCATATATTTACATTACAAAGAGTCAATCATACCTTGAATCAATCACCAATACTGATTGATTCAAGGTATGATTGAGTCTTTGTAATATATATATATATATATATATATATATTACTATGAATTTAGCTAATCTAATATCTTTTTATATTATGGTTATATTTCTGAATAAAAATTCACTGTATTTCAATTTAATTTCAATGAATAATTATATCTTCAATTGTAGTTTTGATTTAATGTACATCGTAAGGTTTTGGTTTGGTTTGGTTTGTTTTGTTTTACGGCATATCAAACTCAATGGGTTATTTAATGCCGATAACCCTTATATTTCCGGTAATTTTTTTTTCATAATAAAATATAGTTGGTAATATCTTTTTTTCTAAAAATTTATTGCTGGTAATTATTTTTTTTACAAAATATTTCTGGTATGTGTTAAAACCTATTTTCACACCTTCATAGTGTTTTGACCCAAATTGGGTGTCAACTATTCGCCTATAGCTGGGACCCTAACAGGTGCTATCACCCCGGGTCAGAGTGGACAGAGGAACACCAGCAATTAAGAGGTGGTTCCACTCTCCTCAAAACCTCCTGATCAGAGACCTTGCTGTTGGATGTAGTTTATCGTCTTACCCAGGACGCGGATGTAGTTTATCGTCATACCCAGGACGGGTATATGGTAAGAGAGATTGCCTGTTATCATATTTTTCATCATTACCGCAATATCTTCCGTAATTTTAACACTATAAACATTTTAGAACGGAGGTGTGCAAACACCTCAACGAACTATCCATATTCGGAAATCCGAAGTGACTAACGTAAAGTTAAACTAAAGGTCAAAATGTTTGCTTTTAGAATTTAATTATGTAAGAAAGTAAAGAAGACATTGTAACAATTTCTATTTTAATTTCTACAAAATTCATGTATGTCATAAAAAGAAGCAGAAATAAGTCGTTTATTCTAAATTTCCATCAGCAATAAGGCCTGAACTACGCAGATCGGATTTATCAATTCCTACTCTATCTGATAATCTTGATTATGGAGAATGTCACACAAGAAATGCTGCACATAAACATGAAGGATTGGTTCCATTATCTTCAATCACTGAATTCTTTAGTCCGAAAGACCTCGGTCTCCCCATGGATGCTTCAGCGTTCTTAGAGAAGAGATTAAAGGAAAAGATTATATCGAAGAATATCTCTCACATAGTACCAAAATGGCGAGGACGAATTAGCACGATGCTTTCACTGAAGATAGATATTTAGGTCATTGCACTGATGTAATTGGGCCCATGCGGAAATTTGTCACGGATTACAATGGAAAAGAATGAATCCTATTTATTCTTGCAGAAGAATGCTGAAAAGAGGAATTTTTGAAAATAGGAATAAATATGTTTTTATATCCATTCCTCGTTCTTTGTAGTTAAAGCAAACATGCCATAATTTGGCAAATGTTCTTGAGAAAATTACTAACGATAAATACAGCGGTTGCACAAAATAATTGCAGGTTATATCTATGGTAAATACGTTTATTTATCTAATTTACTCTCTTTGTTTTATTTATTTTTAGAATATAGTAACATTTAAGCTAAATGCGTGACCCCTCCGAGTTCGAAAAAGGGCAAATTGTTGGAACTCGCATGACAGGAGTCTCGATCACTAAGGTTGATGAACTGTTTGGTTTTTCAAGAGCTACCACATCAAGAACTATGACACAATTCGAGAAACCGGGCAAAACCTCTAGCAACCATAGCAATTCGGGCCGGACTTGCAAACTTACTGACAGGGACCGACATGCATTGAAACGCAATGTGGCAAAAAATCATTGGACTACTGCGTCCAAAGTGACTGCTGAGTTGAATAATCATCTGAATAGACCAGTTTCTACTAAAACTGTTCGCCGTGAGCTCCATGAGGCTGCATATCATGGAAAGCCGCTGTGAGGAAACCTCTTCTCTCCACTCACAACATTCAGAAGAGGTTGAAGTGGTGCAGAGATCACAATGCCTGGTCTGCAGACCAATGGAAGCAAGTCATATTCTCAGACAAGTCCACTTTTTCTCTTTTCCCAACTTCAGAGCGAGTTTATGTGTGGAGGCAGCCCAAAGAAGCTTACAACCCTGACTGCCTTCTTCCAACAGTGAAGCATGGAGGTGGTCAGTGATAGTTTGGGCCGCCATATCATGGAAATGTCTCGGTCCAATAGTTGCCCTGCATGGTAGAATCAACAGCAAAGATTACCTGAACATTTTGGGAGATCATGTTCATCCAATGGCCCAGACTTTATTCCTTGATGGTGACTGCACCTTCCAAGATGATAATGCTCCAATACATACCGCTCAAGTGGTTAAGAATTGGTATGAAGAGCATTAAATTGAGCTATAACATATGGAGTGGCCTCCCCAATCTCCAGATGTCAATATTTTTTAACATTTGTGGTGCATTTTGGAGCGACAAGTTAGGAGCCGCTATCCTCCGCCGTCGTGTCTTAAAGAGCTGGAGCAGGTGTTAATGGAAGAATGGATGAAAATTCCTCTGGATGAAGTCAGGAAGCTGTATGCTTCCATTTCTAGACGTATTAAAGCTGTATGTGAGGCTAAAGGAGGACTAACCCCATATTAAATAAATTGTCTTTGAATTTAACAAGTGTTTCAATTATTTTGTCCAACCCCTGTATATTTGGCTCACAGGATTTTTTTATTGGTTTAGCAACTGCAGTACGCATTTATTTAAACTGAATACATTATAGTATAAAAAGAAATGGTAAGTTCAATCTAAGGGAAACGATAATTGAAACAAAGCAAGTTCAGTTGGCCAATGATGACAATTCCAGAACAACGTAACTATAAACACATTTTTTTTCTATCCTCTGCCAGCCGCTATGATGGAGAAAGCATTACGTCGCCAGTTTCGCGAGGCTCGTTCCTTAATTGAGACGCAATCGCGCCAATCCTCCGAAGGAACACCATCGAACGAGCCCTGAAGTCTCCACTGCCACAGGAGTAAAAAAAATCTACCAGCAAGAGAAGAATATTTAGCTACTTACGCTCATATCACGTTGAAACACCGGTTGTCGTCCGATCACCGAAGTTAAGCAACCTAGACAGGTGACTACTTGGGGATCGCAGATTCCGTAAAGTTGGATGGGGTGATGGATAACGGCTCTGAATGACAAATCGGAGAGCTGACTGAGTTCGAATTCCGGTTGAGTTCGTTCCATTCACTAACGCGCAAATACCAGTGCGAAAGGCATGAACACATCAGTCTCTATCCATATGTCGGTTAAATGGCAGGAAAAACTGTGCCCTATAACCTCGGTTGATAACAGGTCTGCTGCAGAAAGTAATGGCATCCTAGTGCCGGGATTCTTCTGGCAAGTAAGTCGTGAATCGTAAAAAGACATAATCACCACAGCGTGCATTATGCATAGCACCTAAAGAAGAAAGACTGCATCAGAATCATTTGTTAATGATTTTTAAATATATAAAACTCTTCATAAACTAGAAAGCAAGACAAATTACGAAATAGTACATAAATAAGAAATTAACATATTAAAAAAATCCTTTTATCACATGAAATAAATCTGGGGTGTTCTAGAAGGATTGAAATCTATACTATTCTTTATGGTTTTAAAATGATTAATCTGTCGAGAACACAGCTTGGCCTTGTCCCTAATAATAAAATTAATCTTATATTAATTGTAGAAATCTCTAATAAATGCAAACCTGATTCCTGCTTGAGAACGATCGTATTTCAGTATTCCGCATCTATGAAATAAAAAAGTAAAAATAATTTATCGCAAGAAGAATGCAGGAATGTTACGGATGTAACATAAAAATGTCTACTCTGCTCTTTTATGTGGTGTGTCCCTTCAGAACGTGAGAGAGATCATGTCTCCCTTAAAGTTTTGATCTTTTGTTCTTAGCAATGTCTGTCCATTTACTATCATTCTTATCCCATGTTCCGCCGTCCATTTAATCAAACCTCTTAGCTAGGTTACTCTCTGTTTCCTCCTGTTCCTCTTGCCTTAAACTGGCCTTATGAATTTCTAATTCTCACGCCTTCTTTCCTCAATATGCATCCTTGAAATTTCAACTCTCTTTATCTGATTCTAAATAATAAGTGTAATTTTTGTTCACATTGTTAATTGTACTAATAATGATATTGTTTAAACTAAGCTATTTAAGAAATATTAAAATAATGTAAATATTGAATTTAATAATACTTGCGCAAACAAACAATATGAGTGGATAATGAATCACAGAAGAAAAGAATATCTTATTTAAACGATGCCTCTTACTCCAGTTTGTAGCCTAATTGATAAAGTGCTGTTACTCAATTATAAAGTGTCAATGTTAAAAACTTCCTTCGTCTTTGAAGGTTTCTTTTTTATTATATGTATTCTGCTGACTTAACCGCCATAAATTTAGAAATAAAACTAATTTGAGTATTTCTATAATATGCAATAAAATCCAATTTCAAAGTCAATAGTAATGATAATTATCCAATCTGTCAGAATGTCTATTTCTACTAGATGTGCAGGTGGTGTAACAGTTACTGGCTTGGGATGTAAAATCCAGAACTATTTACGGAAATTACAAGTAATCTAGAACTACTTAACAAGAATGACAAAATGAAAAATATACTAAAAAAGTACAAAATAATTAAAAGCAAACACCAATCTAAAAACTGAAACATATATTAACCACATCCAAATTTAACCAACACAGGGGTCACAAAATGCAACAAAAGAGATGTGGGGGGTTGTGATGTCATTATCGAAGGGAACACCTACACCTTTGAAAAATCCAGAACTACATTTTCAATAAATAAAAAATTAAACTGTTACTCCAAAATTAAGATCTATGCACTCAAATGCACAAAATACACGAAGTCATATAAAGACATAAGCTAAGTACTTAACAACAGAGCTGCCCTTCACAAAAGCAACATCAAATTACCTGACTCCAGAAAACTTTTTGTATCGCAACACAACTACGAATGCAATCAAGGCAAATTTAAAATTATGTTAAGATACTAAACAGAAAATTACTCTTTCTTACAAATTCAAGAAAAACCTTCATACACAAATTTAAACCACTACTAAACAGAACATAATCCCACACACATGGACACAAGACATGAACACATGATGGCCAGATACACTGGTCGGACCGCACACAGACATACGCATAAGCACGCACAAACAGGAATCCATGGAGAACAAAATATATATATACATACACTGGAAAAAACAGATAGACTACTCACGAGCACACACATGAGCCCTACGCAAAACAGGAAGAATGTGTATGAGTATATATATATATATATATATATATATATATATATGTATATATATATATATATATATATATATATATATATATATATATAGTCTCAGAGGTGATGTGGGGATAGGAGGCATCTACCTTCAACACATCTGTCATCGCCACCACTAAAACCAAACTTCATGATGTTATTACCACTTAGACAGAAATTCACTTTTACCTAGAGTAGAAAAAGTGAGATCAAGGCTCACTACATATACAGAAAAGGAACAATGAAACATTAAAAGAACGTAATGAAATATTTTAAAGAAGGTCACGATATCAGAAACACGTGTAGCAAAAATATGAAGAATAAAATATAATATATACACTAAAACAAATCCATATTGTAACCAAAAATGTTTGCGGTGACTGTCTTTTTTTCTAAATGATACATTTTTCTCTCGTTGGAATAATTATAACCTTTTCTTATCTATCTATCTATCTATCTATGAACCTAAAGAGCCAGGCAAACCTACCTAGGTTTCACCGTCGTGGATCGTCAGGGTACGCCGGCCAAAGAGGTAATATTAGAACAGAATATAAATAGCCTACAACATAAACATAACCATAACTTTTTTTAATGATAACCAAAATAAGCATCAAACCAGTGAATCGTATGGTTTTAAGACCTATGTCCAGCCACCCCATAAGAAAGAACTATATAAATTCGAATCCGACTTAATCGGATTAATTAAAATAATAAAGTATAGAAAGATCACTAATAATATACAACAGCAGATTAATAAAGATTTGAAAGACATCAAAAACAACAAAAACTTTTTCGTAAAAGCTGACAAATCTAATTTTTTATATAAAATAAGTTCAAAGAAGTATAAGAAGATGCTAAACAAAGAGGTAATTAAGTGCTATAAAAAAGTCTCCGCTAATCTGGAAACTGAATTGAATAGAGAAGCTAGCTCATTAGGGAATAAATTTAACTTAGGAAACAGAATTGAAAGAATGAGCGTAAATAATTGTTTTATAACAATTAAAGATCCTAAAAGTAATTTTTTGAATAACCCGAATTTCGACATATAAACCCCACCTAAACACAATTGGGTAAAGTAGTAAAATAATATTGCAGGAAATATGTGAATCGTTAAGAACATTCTTAAATATTAATCAATCGCGCTCTACCTACGACTATATTAAATGGTTTAGGAATTACGATAAAGATAATAGATGTTCCTTTATTAAATATGACATAAAAGAATTTTACCCATCGATTACGGAAAAAACCCTTAATAAAGCCTTGCTATTATCCAAAGAATTCATATAAATTTCTAACGATAAAATAGACCTTATTAAACATTGCCGTAAATCATTGTTGTTCCACAATAATGAGTTATGCATTAAAAAAGGCGATAAAGGCAATTTTGACAATCCCGTGGGGGCATATGACGGTGCAGAGGTATGCGAGTTAATCGGATGCCTCTTACTTCATAATTTAAACAGTCATGTAGACCCTAAAAACCATGGTCTGTACAGGGACGATGGATTGATTATAGTAGACAAAAGCAACCCTAGGGTATGTGACATAATCCGAAAAAAACTCCACTGGCTTTTATAAAAATTCGGATTTAACCATGATATAGAAATAAACCTAAAAGTTGCCAATTACCTGCATATCGTATTGGATCTCATCGCTTCTCCGTCCCTGTGCTGGTGGTATCACGGCTACGACTAGCTTGGACCAGCTATGACAAGCCAAGACCAGCTATGACTAGCTTAGACCAGCTCTGACCAGCTTGGACAAGTTATGGCCAGCTAAGACCAGATTAGACCAGAGGCCCAAGTGAAACACTCGGGTCCCAACGTTAAAAACTGACCTTGTGTCACAACATGACTCAGTCGGGAGGTCAAGTAAATCTCTATCGTAGTGCATCTACGTGATGGTACTATTTCACCTTATAGAAAGGATAACCAGTGCCCGCAGTACATCAATGTAGATTCTATCGCCCGGCACATATCTTGAGGCAGATACCTAAAGGTATTAATCATAGAATGTCCACTAATTCATCAAATAATAATATTTTTAACGGAAATAAAATAATCCATGAACAGGCTCTAAAGAAAAGTGGACATAACAATAAATTAGAATATATTGATATGAATGATGACCCTTGAACACAAAACAAACACAAAATTAGAAGTAGAAATATATTATTGTTTAACCCCCACCATATAATTCAACGGTGAAAACTAACATAGGTAAAGTATTTTTTAGACTTCTAGAACAAAATTTCCCACAAACTAATACGTTATATAAAATCTTTAATAAAAACTATGTCAAATATGTTATATGCTCAACTTGGCTAGTTTAATTAATAGATACAACATGAGAAAAACTATGGACAAACCACGTACGCCCGCCTCCAATGTAATTGTAGGAATAAGAAAGCCTGACCCCTCCAGGGAAAGTGCTTGCAACAGTGCGTGCTATACCAAGTAAAAATATACAAGGATACACTGAGTAATACTTATGAAAATCCAAAAGTATATATAGGATCTAACCAAAATAGTTTTAAAAAACGATCTAATAACCATATTAGTAGTTTTAATAACGAAAGATACAAATATAACACCACGTTATCTACTTATGTATGGAAAATTAAACAAGCCTATAATAAAGACGCCATTTTAAAATGGGAAATATTAAAGAAATGCCACAAATATGAAGCCGGTAATAAATTTTCTCCTCTATGTAGAGAGGGAAAATTAGCCATGGCTTTGTATAAAGAACCCAACAATTTACTAAATCTAAAATCTGAAATCCTGAGTAAGTGTGGACATAGGAAACGCTGGTTACTAGAATAGGTTTGGTTTTCTTCTCTCTTTTTTTTTTTTTTTTGGTCACATGGTTGTTTTTATGTTTTATGTTGTAGGCTGTTTATATTCTGTTCTAATGTTACCTCTTTGGCCGGCGTACCCTGACGATCCGCGTAGGTGAAACCTAGGTAGGTTTGCCTGGCTCTTTAGGTTCATAGTTAGATTTGATCTACTGAGTGTATTGAGCACTTTACTTAGTTACTTTTGGTTTACTCGTGTTGGAGGTTTTTTTTTGGGGGGGGGGGTCTTTGAACTCTGAGCTTGGATTCTGGACGATAGTTTTCGCCTCAATTACATATTTTTCTTTCTTTATTTATTTATTCCTTATTTTTCCTTGGGTATTGGTTTGTTCATTTACAAGCCAATACACCTAAGGTTTTTTTTTAGACGAGTATAATATTTAAAAGATTATTATCTATCTATCTATCTATCTATCTATCTATCTATATATATATATATATATATATATATATATATTTCCCCTCACCAATAGCATGGCTCAAAGTTTCATGCACAACGCAGTCTTCAGGTGCTGATCATAGACTGACCGTTATGTAATTTAAATTTTAATAAAAATATTTCGCAATGTTGGAGGAGTTATATATTATACTGAGATTAATTTAAAAATATATATATTTGTCGTTTAAAATAAACGGAATTTGTACATATATTTGTAAAAATCTTATTTTACAGTTGTGAATATTAAGTTTTTATATTAAACACAAAGTGAGATTACTCATTCTTTAAAAAAACAATCCATAATTTACATTAAAAATTCATCTGGATCAGCGTATTTAAGCAGATATTTATTTTCATGCCTACAATAACCATCAATTCATTTCTCTTCTTTAATAAACGAGGGTTATTTAAATGTTCTAATTTTTTCAACAAGATGCAAATTACATTTATTGCCTTTCCGTTGAATGATTTGGCTCTTGCTACAAAATCCCATGTGATAATCTATGTACTAACACCATTCTTTAATTGCCAGAAATATTTAGAGAGAGCAGTGGTGTTTTTGTATTTTATATCGTTTTTGTTTATATATATATATATATATATATATATATATATATATATATATATATATATATATATATATATATATATATATATATATATATATACTGAGTAGCTGTGAAACAGCGAAACAGTCTGTCTGTGGATGACAAAAATATTGGCTCCTAAAAAATTAATTTCAGTTGAGCTCTTTGGTTTGAGGTGTGAGTTTGTAAACAGTGACTATTTAAGCTAATATAGCATGACTCTTCGGCAGAATTGAGTCACTGTCAGTCGCTGTGTGTTTATCTAAATCTGAAAAATAAATACGCTAAAATTCACATTCGTCGCTGACGTGGGCCGACAGCTTAGTGGTAGAAGATCCGACTGCCGCCAATTCAGTCGGGTTTCGATCCTAGCTAGAGGCAACCGGACGTCTAGCCACACTGATAAGCTGCGAAACCGTCTGTCTGTGGATGACAAATATATATATATATATGAATATATATATTTCATTAAAAACGACTGACAAGGTGCTTTTATTTAGTTTTTTATATAATTTCTCGTGCGATCTAATAATGTTTTTCTTTTCAGATGATAAATTATATAAAGACTGTCCGAATGTTCTTTTTATCCGAGCGCTTTCGGCTATACATTTAGCCATTTTCAAGGATTATATTTCAACTGTTAGAATTAGAAATATTTTGTTATGTGTATGTTTTATAAAATGTTTCATTGTTTTGTTTCAAAACACGATCAAGATATTATGTCCATGTTCAAAGTTAATAATAATGGAAGCCTTATTAATAAAAACAAACAAACCAACACTTAATAATATTAACTTTGAACATGGATATAATATCTGGACCGTGTTTTGAAACAAAACAATGAAACATTTTATAAAACATACATATAACAAACTGTTTCTAATTCTAACAGTTGAAATATAATCCTTGAAAATGGCTAAATGTATAGCCGAAAGCGCTCGGATAAAAAGAACATTCCGACAGTTTTTATATAATTTATCATCTGAAAAGAAAAACATTATTAGATCGCATGAGAAATTGTATAAAAAATTAAATAAAAGCACCTTGTCAATCGTTTTTAATGAAATGTGCATGAAAGAAGGATTGCTGCCTAAATACACAAATATATATATATATATATATATATATAAATGTGTGTGTGTGTGTGTGTGTGTGTGTGTGTGTGTGTGTGGTTATGAATCTAATGTCCCGTTGAAAACCACAACTTTGGAGCACCTAGTGTAAATAAAACTCACTAGTAATTTATTTGAGAAACTAGTTCTCCAGACGTTATATTTTTACGATAATCCTTTGGCATATGTTTGTATATGCGTATAAAAACTTGCGTTTTTATTTAAGTATCTTTCTACCCAAAAAGAATATATAAAAAAACAGTTGACTTTCGAAATTTTAGTATTTCATTTCCTGTTTCATAAAAATTTGAATAAAAAAAGTCGTACAATTGGTAAACTTTTTTTTTCTGTTGTTTTTATATTAGCTTTTTTCATTGTAAATCAATAATATTACCGGCATCTGGAGAGAAAGTTGTTGCTAAGACAGGGTAAATTTTAACTTGTTACTGTAATGATTGCTTGCTTTTATAACAATTAGAAAGAAAAGATAAAATCAGTTGTAGATATTTACAAATTTATCATATCCATTGTATATTGAGACCCAACTATATTTGTTTCTAAAAATTCAAGTGGCCTCATTGCTTAATTCCAAGACTTTTTTCCTTTAAAATCGTGTACAGTAAGTATAAATAGTATTTTGCTTTTCAGAAATAAGATAATATGTATACTACAAAATGAAGCGCCTGAAATGTTGCTTTAACTAAATTTTAATAAACAGGATTCGTCGTTAGCTGAAAGTTTGTCTCGAGACACAAATTCTTGAAGTTGCAACCAATTAACCTATAGCCACCTGATGTCAGCTTAAGTAGATGCCTTTTTTTTACCATATATTTTACCATATATTTTACCATATATTTTACCATATATTTTACCATATATTTTACCATATATTTTACCATATATTATAACAATTTTAACCAAGTTTATATTTTCTTGATTCAAGATGAAAACATTTAAATTTTCTAAAGTATTTCAGTGTTATTTTCATGTACTAAAATTGCACGGCCCAGTGGATAAAAGCGTTGGTCGAGTGATCTAAAACTGAGTTAACCCAAAGAGTTGTGAGTTCAATATCTGGCCGCAGTAGAGGGAATACAAACTTGGATAGTTGGTGTTACTAAGGGGAGTTAATTTATACTGACATATCCAATAGCATGGCACATAGATTTAGAAGAATCGACCCCAGTAAACTAAATAAAACTTCGAAATTCCAACGCATATCAGCTGAAGAAGGCCAGGGCGTACAACGAACGAAACGTAGTGAATATGGCAATAAAGATGAGGACAACAGTCAGAACAATGTAAATAGTGTAAATATTTACAATACGTCATCCAGGGAATGTAGACAGGTAGGTTATAATTATGGCTATAATTATAGTTTTTATATATGGAAAATAAGGAAGCTGGCAGTTTAGTCTACCATTAGAAGGATATTGTAAAAAAAATATTAAAAGTACTCCGATCAGATCTAGGGAAACCCGAAAACACCAAACACCAAGAAACTCTCAATGATGCTGACATTCCACCCTAATTGAAATAAAATGTTAGAAAGGAAACCTCCATCAATATTGGAAAGAAAGATAACAGCTACTGGACTTGAGAAACCTAGTTTCCTGAAAAATTATTTTAAGAGAGATATTTTATAAATTTTTACAGGACAGAAGAAAGAGCTGTTTGGATATTGAATGCCGAATGTTTCCTTATAAGGAAACAATAAATATCATTGCCATAACGAATAGAAAGAACTGGCGTCTTTGACATTATAGTCTGACAAAATTTAAGCAATTCATGAAAGAAAAAATTATGGCTTTTGAAATAATTCTGTTTAAATCATATTTTTACAATTGTCTTGACGCCTAAGTAAATAACATTTTCTTGTCAAATATTTTTGATATATAGAGATGGATTAGACTCTCCTGTACTAAAATATTGTAACGTTAAGGTGTGGTCCGGAAATTGCTCACTGACAGCAAACTACTCATGAATACAAAAAGTCTCTTGCAAGATTTTCCCTTTTTTTATCATAATATTCTTTATTAATAGGAATGGCTTTATCTGCTACTAATCAACATTGATTAGTCTAGCTGGTTTTTGCTTCATATATCTTACTCAAGTCTCTGCCATAAAGAGATTATTTTATTTTCCTTCGTTGTCATTCTCTAATGGTGAGTTAGAAATAAGGACACAGGCAGCCGATATCATAACGATGATAATATTAACAATAATTATAATAATACTATAAATAATAATAATGGTAATAATAATAATGATCGTAATATTAAAAAATGATCATAATATTAATAATAATAATAATAATATTAACAATATTAATAATAATAACATTATTCATAATGATATTATTATTATTATTATTATTATTATTAATAATAATAATAATAATAATAATAATAATAATAATAATAATAATAATAATAATAATAAATAGTTTTAACTCGTGTAAATTTCACGGTTTTCTTATTTTAATATTCTGTTGAATCTTAATTCATGTTAATAATTGAATAAGATAATGGCGAGTTCTACGACAATAAAATGTGTAGAAATTCTCCTATCGCATCGTTAAATATTTGATCTTAGCAACTTTCAGAAAATATTGCAATAATGATCACAAATATGAATGCTGATCTTTATTCTAAGAAGTGGAAACAAATAAAAAGATTTGAAATAAAGAACATTTTTCCATTTGGCTGCAACAGCCGTTAAACTCTCCTATCTTCCCTTCCTTACTTCCTTCGTTCCTTCTTTCTTTCTTTCTTTCATTTTCTCACTGAAAAAAGTAGTGTCTCTTCCCCTCTTTCCACGCGATCAAAACGAAATAGTCCATTATTTAAGAGATATTGGCTGGTCGTAACGGTCGAGCAAACTAACGAAGGGAGAAATAAGATCAAGTATATAATAATAATAATAATAATATGAATATGAATAATATGAATAATGATAATATTATTATTAATAATAATAATAATAACATAGCTTGAGTGCACAGAGAAGTGGTGCGTGCATTCACCATCTTCAGGAGTCGCGAATGAGGGAAAGAAGGGAATGTGGGGCGACGACAATTTTGACTGACGAGCGCATCGAGAGCAATTGCTCTGGTATCAGATTTGTGCACAAGGGCAATTGTGAATGGATCCTAAACGTGAAGGCAGAGCAGGAGAAAATACAGAGGTACCAGGACCTATCGGGAGAAACCAGAGAAATATAACAAGTAACAACTCAAGTTGTCCCTTCTTTGGTTGGCGCATTCCGGGCTACTTCCAGAAGTCCTTCTGCTACGCAGGACGGCTTGAAAATACTTGACATTATTTGGACTGCACAGGTGGCAACACTTCGTGTAACAGCTGAGATGCCGAGTAAAATGTCTGTAGGCTGCGGATAGGTGATGAAATGTGATCATTATCACGAGGCCGAAATATCTAAGACCCGGAGAGGATTTCAAATGAAATAATAATAATAATTACATGTTTACAATGTTTAGGAGTTGTTGAATGAATGGCTACAATCTCATCACTTCCTGTATGTGTCTTATTCGTTCAGGATGTGGGGGATCATGACTTTACACAAACCATTGAAATCTTTTAGCAACCTTTTTCTCTTTGCAAAGCCTCTTCCCCGCTCCGACATCCATTCATACAAGGCTCTTCAGGTATATAGGCGGGTGTCTTCCAATGTCGCTCTTGCCCTCTATAAGCTCTGCGTCTGTCAAAATTTGCAAATCCTACTTCATTATTACATACGAAATTTCAGCTGTCTCTTTTAGCAGTTTTCTTTTTGTTCCCATTCTAGAATTTGGTCTTTCCTCACATTTTAAACCCATGTTATTATTATTTCTGCACAACGATATTTCACTGTTTATTTTTATATTATTCGGACTATTGTCCTCACGTTTCGGCCGTTGTACGCTCCGGTCTTCTTCAGGTGGTTGTAATGTCGAACTGAACCCTTTATTTTGCTCACTGGGGTAGACTGTTCTAGTTCCACTTGACATGTTTAATGGACACATGGCTCAGTGGATAAAGGCGTTAGTTAGATCCAGTGACAGGACCCAAAGAGTTTGAGTTCAATACTCAGTTAAAGCAGTGGTGATCTTGGAGAGGGAATCAACAGGAGATAACTGACAACTGACATACATTAAACATGGCACGTGAAACTAGAACAGTCTACCCCAGTGATCGATATAAAGGGTTCAGTTTGACATTCCAACCACCTGAAGAAGCCTGGATTGTATAACGGCCGAAACGTTATGATAAATATGGCGACAAAGATGAGAACAATAGTCCGAATAACGTAAATAGTGTACATAATACCTCATCTCAGAAATATAGACAGATACTGAACGATATTTTTGTCCCTTCAAGTCACGTCTTCATCTGTGGGGAGATTCACAGATATAACTTTCAGTTTCAGCCCAATTTTCTATTCCTGTTTAACTAAGTGTTCTTCTTTTTTAGGGTTTTATTTATCTTTGCGAATGAATGTTTCACGAAATTCCTCATCGCATTTTCTATTGTCTGTTAAAAAGCTTCCCAGATATTTCAGATTTTACTTGTGAGATACTGACATCTCCAATACATACTTCCCATTTTTATCTGACAATAGTTCTTTGTCTTTTTGCAGTTGATGATTAGTCCCTTCTTCTCCCTTTCCTTTATCACCATATCTAGGAACACTTGTTTTTTTTTCCTGTGGCGACCGTCAACACAGTGTCATCTGCGTATCTTATTTCGCTGGATTACGGCAAGGTCATGCTGAAACGCCGGTTCTCGTACAATAAAATTGAGCTTGCTCAGTACCTCGACGAGTGACCGCTGGTGTGGGTGGTGTAATGGATAATGGATTGGTGTTGACAATCGGACAGCTGATTTCGTTTTGTTCGTTATATTCACCGACGCACAATTACCCTTGGGAAAGGGATGAATATATCTATTCCCCAGCTATGGGTTAATTAGTAAGACGTATATCACTAAATTATAATTATCTAAATAAAGTTCTTAAATCTAGAAATATTTCCTGGCTTTAAATAACCTTCAAAGGGTTGATCAGAACGAATAAATCAATCTTACATTGTTTAGATTGCGCCCACTAATGAGATTAGATTACAGACAAGACGCAATAAAAATTTGGTAAACCCAAGAATAAATAATAGTTTGTATAAATAAGGCTTAGCAAATAATTTAAAAGGAAAGATTTACTTACTAATTTTTAAAACGTAAGTCATAAGTTGAATGCCGAATTTCTAAAAATTGAAATCTATCTCAGTCTATTGATATCTATCTATCTATCTATCTATCTATCTATCTATCTATCTATCTATTTCTCTATATATCTATATCTATCTATCTATATTTATCTATATCTATCTATCTATCTATCTATCTATCTATCTATCTATCTATCTATCTATATCTATCTATCTATCTATATTTATCTATATCTATCTATCTATCTATCTATCTATCTATATATATATATATATATCTATCTATCTATCTATCTATCTATATATATATATATATATATATATATATATATATCTATATATATATATATATATATATATATATATATATAACTATCTATCCATATCTATCTATATCTATATCTATCTAACTATATCTACCTATCTATCTATATAGTATGATAGTCAAAGTAATTTCACTTTGTTAATCTTTTGAATCATAATGAATAACAATTTTCAAGTCTTATATAACGTTTTCTGGAGTCCTGTTGTCCGAGTGAGTGTGTCTTAAACTTCTTTGTTTCGTATGCGCATGTCCATTATAATCGGATATCTTTAACTTAAATCAAAACCGCATACACTTTCTATCAAAGTCCTTACTTTTCTCTTCAGCATAAAATTCAAAAAGTCCCGGATATGTTCTTTTCATCTGTTCACAAACAATTATTGTCCCGATTACGCGAAGTCTCAATATGATCTGATTAATATCAACACCTGATCTCAAGAATGCTCTTCAAATTAATCACCTGAACAAAAAATATGAACCGTATTTTGTCCATCGACTTTGAGAGTTTATCAATGTTCTTCATCAGTTTTCGCGCCATTGTTTCTGAAAAGTGATATATTCGTTTTGTCTTTTCAGGGGAAGATAGATATCATTGGCAATTTTCCTCATTCTTAAAAGCATCGCATAAGCGTGGTGACGTTTGTAACTTAACTGTTGTGGGGTAGACCCCTTTTACACAAGATGGACTCGTCCAAAGTATACTTATACTGACAGAGAGAATACCTGGGGGTTGAAATACGTTGAGTCAGCATGAGAGATACAGAGACAGTACACAGGATGTTCACAGAGAGTTATACGAGAGTCCGGAGAGAGAGATAATTACGGCTTCACTTACAGAGACTTGTACATATACTTTCTACTAACCCGCATTCCTGGACTACTAATCTTCACTTCAAGTCTGTATTCTTACGTTTAATACACTTATTTTTCTATCTCAATTACTGGCGTTGTTTATTTATTTGTGCAGGATTCCATCCCCGGAATCCACAAAACCAACAAAAAAAATTCGATGGAAATACGAATGTTGAATGCTCATGTGATATAAGTCTTTGAAGCTTATTTCAATTTTATTTTATTCGTCATTTTCACGCAATAATTCGAAAACTGATTGGACCTGAATTGAAGATTATTGGTAAGGAGTAACCACATATATAAATGAAATATTTATCGATATTCACTATAACTATTTGACATGGATTTGGCGTTTTAGCCTGTCAAAGTAATAAGGGGGAAATGCTTGCATTGAAATCAAGAATTTAAAAGCCTACCAATGTTAATGGTTTGGTCTAAAGCCATTTATGAGGAATTAGAGATGAGGTTGGAATAAACACGCAAACACATACATGAGCGCATGCGCGTGTATGTTGTCAAAGTACACCAGGAATACATATTTGCTTAATAGATTTTTTTTTCATATATTTCAATATCAATGTACTTAACAGAACAATTATGCCTATATCTAAAGACCTGGCGAATATTTTGAAAATGTATAGAAACGTTTAATTAATGCTGATGCCATGTAGCGAACTAATTGATCCACACACACACACACACACACACACACACACACACACACACACACACACACACATATATATATATATATAAATAAAAAAATAAAAGTGAACATAGAAGTCAACACTTAGAGGCGACAGTCTGTTTCATGCTAGAAGCAATCATCGTGCCCGATGATTGCATCTAGCATGAAACAGACTGTTTACTTCTATGTTCACTTTTATATTTACACACGCTGTATCTCTTATATTGAGCACATTACCCCATAAATATAGCACACTTTAAGACTATATTTCTTCATATATATCTATATATATATATATATATATATATATATATATATATATATATATATATATAGAGAGAGAGAGAGAGAGAGAGAGAGAGAGAGAGAGTTAATGTGGAAAAAATTGTGACTTAACTGATTGGCTTTATATCATTCATGCCGATCTTGAGTTTCGAGGGGCATTTTAGCATCTTCAGGGCTAGCTGAAGCAATACAATTAAGTTAAGTGATAAGTTTCTCCACATTAATTCTATTAACACGGTTTTTAAACGGTTATACTGACAATTATTATAAAACTTTTGATATCGAGTATTTTATAACAAAAACCTGCCGACATAAAATGCCTTTACAACGATAAACTACGGAAAATGAACCAGCAATTTTGGAAAATAACACACACACAAACACACATAAATACACACACACATATATATATACACATATATATACATATGTATATACATACATGGATACATATATATATATATATACATACATACACATATATATACATATATATACATACATATATATACATATATATATACATACATATATATATATACATATATATACATATATATAAATATACATATATATAAATATACATATATATATATACATATATATATATACATACATATATATACATATATACATACATATATATATATATACATATATATACATATATATGCATACATACATATATATACATATATATACATATATATGCATACATACATATACATACATATATATACATACATATACATATATATACATACATATATATATATACATATATATATACATATATCAATACACATATGTATATACATATATATATATACATGTAATATATATAATAGCTGGCGACTCGTATTCGAGGTTACCCGACTACTAGGACGGCTAGCCAATCCCTAACTTGTTCAACACTCACAGAAGCCACCTGTAGTTTATACTGCAACTATACTGATCAGACCTTAGTTATAGTTTCTGGAATAAAGTGTATTATCTAGATCATCAATCTGATCAACAATCTGAACAACGCCAGAACTCTCAAACCCTCGGTCACGATGACTTGTGATTTCGTGCGAACACAAATATCGACGGACCCCAGGGGTTCCGTCCATCCAATTTCACTCACAAGGCTTGGATCAACCCGTGGTATGCTTTTCAGCCACTTTCCAAAGGTGCCGCACGCTGGGGTCATCTCCCTCCAGACCGAAAACATCCCAAAGTCTCCTTCCTGACAAATCAACCATGGTGAAATTCTAACCCGTGGGTCATGGCCATATATATATATATATATATATATATATATATATATATATATATATATATATTGCTGAACAAATGAATATAATTATATTTGATTACAAACATGAAATTTAGCTGTTATTTAATTTTATTCAATAAAACCACCACTAGCATCAATAACTGTCTCTACACGAGGTCGAAATCGGCTGCAAGCTCTGATTAATTGGTCCTTATTTATGTCAGACATTACTCGAACTATTGCATCTTTAAGACAGTCTTTGGTGTTATGAGGCTCTTTATTAACCGCCTTCTCAAAAACGCTCCACACATAATAGTCTAGTGGATTGAGATCTGGAGAGTTAGGAGGCCAAATGATAGGTGTGATGTGGTCGTACAAACGGTCAGCCATCCTTTCTTATGTTCCTAGAGCCTTGTGGGATGGAGTCGAGTCTTGCCGGAATATGTAAGTCCTGCCGTTTCATATGTTGCCAATCCAGGGCTTGAGGACATTTTCTAGAACCTCAATATAAGCAGCAGCATAGAACTTGTGGAAAAAATGTGTGGTGGCATAACATGTCCTTCATTGCTAGCAACATCCAATACAATAACACTTGAAGGAGATTTTGTGCGCATCACTCTTAGCACATCAGAAGGATCTGAACAAAGCCATCTGTCATTTCTTCTGTTAAGATTTTGATCTTGATCAAAATTTTTCTCATCTGAAAAAACAAACAAATCACACCAGCTTCTGAAGGATTTTTAAGTTTGTTTAAAAGCCATTTGGAAATGATTTTGTTTTTTCAGACATAAGGTAACCTCTGTTCATCGCGTAGGACTTGTATCGAATGTCTGCATGAACACTCCTTCTGACTGTTTTATTCAGCCACATGCAGCTTTTTAGCAATTGACCTCATTGATTGACCTCGGTTTGCATCAATTGTCTGCTTGACTTCCTGAATAAATTCGGATGTTCTCACTTTATCAGAACGTGCAGAATGTCTTTTACGTTTTGATACAGGCATTGGGGAACTGTCAGCGCCTTGTAACTCTTTTCGTATCTTGTGGACAAACTGTCTTGCAACTTTGAGAAAACGTGCAATATCCAAATCGCCATGATCAGCCTTTAATGCCACAATCACAGCATGCCTTTTCATTTCATTTGTTATCATAGCATTTGCTATTCTTGATTTTTGAAAATTAAAAGCATTAGAAGTTGGTGGGAAGCGGTATTAATCGTAAATCTGTATGTCCTCAAATACCAGCCACACCCTTTGTATATATATATTACATATATTTTATTATGTATCATATTTTTTCTTTAAACTTTAACTAACTACAAATACACTGAAATTAACACGCTTGTACACACTCTCTATCTCTCTCTCACACACACACACACGCACACGTGCGCGCACACGTGCGCGCACACACACACACACACACACACACACACACACACACACACACACACACATATATATATATATATATATATATATATATATATATATATGAAGTGAAGGTAGGTGTAAACGGTTATATAGCCAATTATTATAAAACTAATGAGTAGATATAATTGTGTGTCAGAATGCAGTTATTTATAGCTATTGCATAGTGCTGTTTGTGTAGCGTTTTTTCTATAGTATTATATATATGTATATAGGCACCGTGGAGTAATAGATAACGGCTTGGATTGAGGAAGTTCGAATTCCAGTCGAATCCATTACATTCACTTACGTGCTAATACCCTTGGGAAAGGTGTGAATCCTCTTCTTCTCCCTCCAACTATGGGTAAATAGCAGGACAGACTGGGTTCTATAGCCCTGGATGGCAACTAGTCTAGGAGAAGGACAACTCTGAATTCAAAACCTGCGGAGGGTCGTTTGGGGACCTTGTGGCATCCGTTGCACCAGGTCCCTGTATTCGTCCCTCCAAAAAGTGTGGATGGCCCTGCACAAAGCCTTCACCACTATAATCAAATCCTGTGTGGGTGTCGGGCTTTCAGTTTCTGGGAACAGATCTGTCTGACCCTCATACGTTGAGTTCGACGGGAGAGTCCATCATATATATATATATATATATATATATATATATATATATATATATATATATATATATATATATATATATATATACAGAAATATAGTTTTAAAGTGTGCTATATTTATGGGATAAAGTGTTCAATATCAGAGATAGAGCGTATGTAAATATAAATATAAAAGTGAACATTGAATTCAACACTCAGCGGCGACAGGCTGTTTCATGCTGGACGCAATCGTCAGGCGATTTATAAGCAAAGTAGTGACAACGTTTTAGTCTTCCCCAGTTACCCAACGACGGTTGACACTCCACCATGGACTTTTGAACAGAAGTCGAGGTTTAGGTGCATTGACTAAAAAAAAAATGAACAAGCATATCTTTTGAGTTAAGGTCAAGAACTTTTCACCATTTTGTTAACAAAATATTTGTGTAGATATTTACAAGGAGTGATCAGGTGCGGCCTAAACTGGAAACTTTTGTTACGTCACTTATCCATCTGGAATCGGTATTTCTTCCTTAAAGGTCAGGATTCTGAATCTTCGTTTCGTGTTATTTTTCAAACTTGCCTCGAACGCTGATGACATGTCCTTATGAGAAGTGCGCAGCCTTCTGTGTCATGAAGGCAGCTCAATTATGAAGCATCGTGTGGTTGGGTTGAAGCTCTACTTTCGAAGAACTGTTTGCATAATGATTTCATTATCGTCGCTTCTCCTCAATAGGGACACCTACAAATGTCGTAATCATAAGGCTATACACGAAATACCTTAGCATCACTATTATCTGTAATAGCAAATTAAAATAAAAGGCTTACGTAAAGTAGAATGAATAATATCTTCGTTGTCATTTTTAAGTGCATTACGTCTTTACAAATATTCTCTGTGCTCTGATTTTTTAAAATGTTAGAAACGGATTACAGAATTGAAAAAAAAAGTAATGTGCACAAAATAATCGTGCCATAAATCATGTCTCTTTTCTTTTTTGGCAAGGCAGCATTAAAATCGAATTTGGTAAATGATAAAGGGTATCGAGATGTGTCGGCTGGCAGCAGTATTGGTCTCGAATTGTTAGTGAATTCAAAATAAAGACAATTTTCCTTACGAGGAAAAACAATCAGATGTTGAAAGTGATGCTTTATAAATTCGTTTGGTTAAAACTTCCATGCAGTCATCACTGCAGTTGGTTGAGAAACGTGGTCAAACGTTCAAATGGAGTATAACAATAATAATTTATATGAACATTAATAAGTAGTTTCGTATTCTACAAAAATAGTAGTAATATTCATTGATGACACCGGGTTGGTATTTAAATAAAATTAAATAAAATGTTTTTGTTACATTTCAGTGAATACAAGAGTTTGTAAAAGTCTTTTTGCGAGATGCTAGTTTTATTTGGTAATATGTCCTATGAATAAGAAAAAGGCGGTAGAAAGTATGAGAGAAGTAAAGGTGGGGGAAATGACGAGACAGGTGTGAGGAGTGGTAGTGGTTGTTGAAGCCGAGATTCCTTTGATGTATCCGCTCACAGTTTTAAGTGTTTCTCTCTCTGCGCTACCTTTGTGTATCTCCTGTTGGAAATTCTTTTAGACAGGGGTGTATTTATATTGTTAGCGAAGATGAAAGTGGCTCCGATTAAGTTGTTGCTTATTTCAAGCGCGCTTACTTCTTATTGGTCAACATATATTTATTTAGGATTGTTATTAATCAACTTCAAGTGGAAGTTATGCGTGGAGCCTATTGCACAAATCTCGAAATATGTTATTATGTTTTAAACTATGAAAGAGGTAACTTCCCTTTAATATCTCTACAAGCTCACGCTCAATCTCAAATGGAACGCGTATGGTCAGTGCCATCGCAAAAGAGGCAGGAAGAATGGTCGGTTATTTGAATAGCTTCAGAAAATACCTAACTCCTGCTACCATGCTCTAATTTTACTAGATTCAGATTATACCAAGAATGGAATATTGATGTCATATCTGGTCTGGTGATGCCCAGTCTTCACTGTCAAGCCTCGAAAAAGGTCAAAAGCGCTTACGCGGCCTTGTGGGTGATGAATTATACTCCACCATTCAACCCTTATCCCACAGGTGAAGATTCAGCATCCATTCGCTTCAATATCGCTATTGTTATGGCAGATGTTCGGACGAGTTTCCTTCTTTATTTCCATCAGCTCAGACGATTACAACTAGGACCTGCCACATCATTCTCATGGCTATAAACAGTCTCCATTCCTTTCATATTCCTTAGATAAGAGGTAAGTTCCTCACAAACAGCTACTCTGTAACTGCGAATGCTTCCCAGATAAGTGGAATCTTGGTCTTTTTATATCCAGGGTCAACCTATATTTTCCTATTCGCCCACAACATAATACACTCATCGCTACCTTAGGCATTGTATAGCGTGAACTACCAATAAAAAATACCTTCGGATCATTTCGCCGTTAATCTATAGCCTGCTTCCCAACTAAGGCAGGATGTGACACGTAGGGGTCTCATACACATGCATATGCATATGGGCAAAAGTAAAAAATTACCCGATCCCTACGTGCACTGACAGGATTGCGTCGATATTACACCGACACAATGTAATATGGAAAGTGTTGCCGCGGGACTTGAATCTCCAGACCGGGCGCCACGCCCCATCTAACATGAGGAAAACCCATTGCCAAAAAATGAACTTCTTTACCAGGCGTATATATCTACGCGTCAATATTGCAAAAGAATGCGACACAAGGTCGGAATTTGATATGGGAATTTTGTTAATACCGTAGAAAAAATTTCTCAAGTGCCCTCGTTACGTTTTTAGGAACCCCTCAGGCAACAGGTAATGATCCCAACCTCTAGCTGGAGAGATGGTGCACTGTTGTTTTTGAGCTAATATTATTCTTAACTTCTCGAGCAGAAGCGAATTCCTGTACCCGGTAAGTGTATCCTTCGCTGTATAGGTTAATTAAATCCAGTAGGAAGATATTTCCTTGTCTACGTCTTTTTCTATTGACATTTGCTTTACTCAGTTCCTTATCAGACAGTAGGTAAGTGTGACAGAATGTCTACTTAATATCAAGGAAATCCTTATTCTGATATAAATGTATCTGGTTATTGTTCCTGATCGAATGATTGGGATTGTTCTACTTTTGAGACTAGATATTTATCCAATAGGTCATTGGCTTGCCGTTGTTGTGATGTCTTCATTCTCTTCCTCCTTGCAATCTGCTGTTCCGCGTCCTTCGATCACAAGTCTCGTTAATCTTGATCTCTCTTCCGGCGAAATCTACTATCAGATTAGTTCACTCAGCAGAGAAGATTAATACGAACTGTTTTTATTTGCCAGTGCTCATACGACTGCACCTGTTTGGGGCCTTGAGGATAAGATTTAGACTATGAAACCGTAGAAAATAAAATTAAAAAAAATAATTTTCATATCACTTAATAACTAAATACCACCTACTGGTACTGATAAATTTAGATATTTCAAATATGTAGAAGGTTCTTAAAATGTAGTTAATCTTTACTAAATTCCAACTAGATTTGTTACGATCAACGCACAAGCCATAGAGATATTGATCAGTAGTATTTCTTATAGTCCTATTCAAATTTATATTGATTGCAGATGATAAACTGTTCGTCTGTTGCCTTCTTTTATTCGAATCGTGTTCGATATGTAACTTGATACATTCCAGAGATTATAAGACATCATTTTTTCGTGTGGATACTTTATAAAATCCTTACACCTTAGTATTAAGTAAATTGTTGTTGTTGATATTATTCTATGCGCTATTTTCCTACTCATTGCTCTCCACAGCTTACAAATTCTTTATAAATCTCAGTTAGGCTTTGTCTTTTAAACATGTCTCCCGGGTCAAGCATTTACACAAGTTTGTTGGGTTCGTTATCACTGTTTTCCTCTGTCTCACTTGCCTTTATAACTCTACCTTCATACTGTAGTCTGTTTGAATGTCCTCCCACAAAATATTTTCTCTTGCCTCTGTGTCTGCGTGAAATTCTTCACTCCCTCTTTCCTCATTATGCGTCCTTCAAATTTCAACTCTCTCTTGATTCGAAATATAAGTGTCCTTTCTGTTTCTGTTTAATTAGTGAAGTGAATTCGAAATTCGGTCATTGCTTCTCAAAAGGAATGCATCTATCTGTTTCTATTTTATTGACACTTAAAAATTCCACGTCACTGGTATGCCACGAACGGGGAAATAAATATACTCTTCAGGAAGTCATTTTTAAATTAACCTTGAGCATTCTATATGTTGGTAACTTCATTTGTCAAACAAAATGTTTGCACAATTACTGCAGTTCTGATAATCAGACAATAGTTACATTTTGCGTTAGTGTTGTCGTATCCTACTATGTCAACAGGAAAAGGATAGACTGAAAATCGATGTTGCTATTGTAGTTGTCTGGCCACTTATACATTATGGATGAAATAAATATAAAGATTGCAGAGTGATAAAAGTTAAACCTCACGTTCCAAATTAGCAGTGATAGAAATGCCTTAGCACCTTTTAACAAGGGTCCGTCAAATCCACATATTCATGTTTTTTCTTTTTTACTAAAGGCCTTAATAAAGAATTATAAATCACTATATACAGATCTTCGCTGAGCACGGAACAAGGCTAAATGAAAGAATAGATGTCTACATTATTGTTATGGTCCGATATCCTCGCACCACGTTTATGATCCAAGGTTAGGACCAAGGAAGAACAACACGAACACAAGAGTAGAAAATCACAAAGATATATTACGACAGAAATATAATACAAGAAGTTGAAGGTGTTAGTATTAACTGTCAGTCTGGTTTAGAGTGAACTAATATGTCTTGACTCGTTAGGTCCCAACTCATCCCTCATTCCTTTCTCTCAGAGAGGCGCGGTATTTATAGAGTCAGGAAGAGTCCATTATCGTTATAGGTAAGTTCCCGTAACAATTATGCAAATCTAATGCACAGAGAGTGCTTGTTCTGAAACTCATCATCATTGTTTGAAATACTGATCCCTGGTACGAGTAATAAATACGTAACTATTTCAGCCACAAGGAAGTAGAAGAACGCAATCAGTTTCTTCCAACGTCGAGAATATAAAAAACTATTAACTGGTTACTGGTACTCTTGTAATTACTGACATTATCGATTTCAATCTGGCTAGCAATGACTGCAGACACTTGCCTCTCCCCTTTTATAGGTAGAAGCATACAAATGCTTGCTAAGAATTTTTCCTAGCCAATAAATTAGGCCGGTTTGCAGTTTCACCTGACTCAGTCCCGATCTGTCTGGTTCGAACTTGCTTTTGTGTATCAACGCCATTTCTTAATTTGTGAACTTTTTGCCATATTGGTTTTACTTGCATATGTAATTTCTTTGCTCTGAATTCTTTTTCATCTCTTCCCTTTTCTTACTCTTGTTATTGCTTATTGTAAACTTTGTCAATTCTGTTTATTGTTCCGATCTTACATTATTTACATTATTCGGACTGTTATCCTCATCTTCATTGCTATCTTCACAACGTTTCGGCCGTTTTACGCTCCGGCCTTTATGCCTATATCTCTCTATATATCTGCATATATCTCTGAGATGAGGTATTATGATTATTTACATTATTTACATTATTCGGACTATTATTCTCATCTTCATTGCCATATTTGCAACGTTTCGGCCGTTGTACGCTCCGGCCTTTATGCCTATGTCTCTCTATATATCTGCCTATATCGCTGAGATGAGGTATTATGATTATTTACATTATTTACATTATTCGGACTATTATCTTCATTGCCATATTTGCAACGTTTCGGCCGTTGTACACTCCGGCCTTTATGCCTATGTCTCCCTATATATCTGCCTATATCTCTGAGATGAGGTATTATGATTATTTACATTATTTATATTATTCGGACTATTATTCTCATCTTCATTGCCATATTTGCAACGTTTCGGCCGTTGTACGCTCCGGCCTTTATGCCTATGTCTCCCAATATACCTGCCTATATCTCTGAGATGAGGTATTATGATTATTTACATTATTTACATTATTCGGACTATTATCCTCATCTTCATTGTCATATTTGCAACGTTTCGGCCGTTATACGCTCCGGACTTTATGCCTATGTCTCTCTATATATCTGCTTATATCTCTGAGATGAGGTATTATGATTATTTACATTATTTACATTATTCGGACTATTATCCTCATCTTCATTGTCATATTTGCAACGTTTCGGCCGTTGTACTCTCCGGCCTTTATGTCTATCTCCCTACATATCTTTAAGATGAGGTATTATGATTACTTGCACCATTAACATTATTCGGACTGTTATCCGGATCTTCATTGCTATATTCACAACGTTTCGGGCGATGTACGGACGAGCCCTTTATTTCGTCTACCGGGGTAGTTGTGATTTCAGTACCAGGCTACAGCAGTGTTGAACCAGAAACTTGGAGAGTTGAGTTAAAGTGAAATAACTGAGACATTCTGAAGAGGCATGGCACGTGGAATTAGAAAAATTTACCCCCGGTGGACGAAAAAAAGGCTTCGTTTCGAAATTCCAATCAACTGAAGAAGACCGGACCGTAACAACGTTGTTAATATGGCAATGAAGATGAGGATAACAGTCCGAATAATGTAAATAATACAAGTAATCATAATACCTAATCTCATACATTGTTCCTTTATGTCATTTATTTTTGCATTTGACTATGGCTACTCACTCCACAAATGTTAAAACTGTTTGATTGATTAGTAAGACAAAACACGTGGCATTGTTAATTTAGGTGTAATAAAATGTTCTGTTCAAACGTGCTCTGTGAGAATTCGCTGTTTCATTGCAATGTGTTTTAACATTCATTCGTCAAGAGTTACGAATAAATTATCGATCAGTGGTAAGCTTTGGCGCTTGAAAGATGGTGACCAATTGAAATTCACAGAAATATGAAACCTTACGACCGCTGTAACACCGCCTTGGCAGAAAATTTCCCTTAAGGAGAATATCTTTTGCACCACGACAATTCACGTTCTCATTGCTATCGGCAAATTGAATACAGAGTGGAATATCAGAAATTCAGTGTCTTTGAATCCATTCCGAAAAGCCTGTGTTTGGATCTGTGGGGCTTCTTCTGGAACCCAAGGAATTTAATTGCCGTTGTTTTACATCCGATGCCGAAGTTGAAGATACTGCGCGTAACTGGTTAAAAACTAAACCAGAAACTTTATGGATGGAATGAAACTGTTCTTTGAATATGTTCAAAAATTAAATCGTAAATTTATTTGAATTGAATTTCGGATGGGATAGGTAACTTTCGACGTTTAAAGACGTTAAACACAGTTAAAGGATTTAGACAAATTCTTAGACAGCTATTTGTAGGCTGTCGTCTTTAGTCGAACTGCCCCTGAACAAACTTGTACTGTGAAGGCAAGAATATTCAGGAAAACCATCATATGGTGCGATGGACCTTCGGGCAAGTCGCTAGTGAAGCCGTGCTGATCAATTTAGATCAGTTCAAGGCTTCCGATAGGGTTGACAATCAATTTCTGGAGGATGTCATTTCGGCGGTCGGTTTCGGGTCGTAACCTGGATCCGAATTCTGTATGTGTCTTCCCGTGCGCTGGTTGAAGTGAATGGGGCCCGATCGCAACCTTGGGAATTGTCCCGCTCAATTCGTCAAGTTTGTCCGCTTTCGCATTTGGTGTTACTTTCTTGCGTTGGAGCCTTTCCTTCGAAAGTTAAAGACGAATACGGCCCTATGCCGAATTTCCCTACGTGGTGCTACCACCTTGGCCAGGTAATCCGCCTATACCAGAGCCGAGATTGACAAAGCCGGCAAGGAAATCAGAGGGTATGAGACGGTTGTTAGAATATGTTAAAAAAATGTGTATTATTAAATCGTAACTTTATTTGAATTCAAACTATTGAAGAAACAGATTTTACTCCGTTCTGAGAGCATTTGCATTATTCTACAGGGTGTTGCAGAAATACCTCTCAAAAATACCTCCTAAATAACAGTAAAACATTGAGATATAATTCTGGGAGGTGTATGTAGAAGATATTTCTGCCGCATCATCTACTTGGTCTGAGACTTAAAAGTTGTAGATTATCCTTGAGTCAATTTCCGTTAGTTTTGAACATAATTTTAAATTTATTCAATTTCGATGTAAGTTTTATTGTTATACCATATTTAAATCATTTTTTAAGATTGAATTGCTTATATGCCAAGTGACATCATTTTAAAGAGGAATAAATTTACTTCATTTTAATACTAATTTTATTATTCTATCTGTTGTTAAAACTGGAGATCTTATTCATTAATCAGTCTTTATTGTACAGTTTTTTTTTATTCTACCTTGAATTGATGGGCGTTCTCAACGGATTCTCCTCCAGCTCCTATCCCACGAACTCAGGTGTTCCTCAAGGCTCCATCCTAGGCCCTACTCAGTTCCTTATATTCATAAACCAGCTTCCTGACGCCATAGATTCCCAAGATGGCATCTACGTGAATGACACCACAATTTACTCCTGCCTCAAAAACAAATCTAGTGTCGCTGACAAATTTAACCTGGCAGTTCGTCTCGAAAAGGACCTCCAATCGGTTGTGAACTGGGGCTGGTTAACTTTATCGCCTCAAAAACAAAACTGCTCTCTGTTAATCACCACGGGGAACCTTCCCTGCTTCCCATTAGAATGTCTGAAGCCTAACTTCCCGAGGGCTCCTCTCTGCGGCTGCTCGGTCTCACGCTCTCCGCTGACCTGAGATGGAGCAAATACATTGAGTCAATTGCTTCATCCACCGCAAGGAAAGTTGGCTCCCTCTGCCGGGCCAGGAAATTTTTCTCCCCGGAATCGATCCTTCAAATCTACAAATCAAACATTCGCCCTTACATGGAGTATTGCTGCCATATATAGTCTGGAGCCCCTGCTGTTTGTCTGAGGGTTCTTGATAAGATCCAGAAACGGGTATGCAACGTAATTGGACCTGATCTGTCATCTCGTCTGCAGTCGCTCTCTCACAGACGCGCCGTCGCTTCTCTCTGCCTTTTTACAAATACTTTCACGGTAATTGCTCCTATGAGCTGCTTTCGCTGGTTCCCAGGCTTCATGAATTCAAGCGTCCTACGAGGCTGGCATCCCGCTCCAACCCTTTCACTTTTGAAACTGTTAAATGTAGACGTCTCTTCTACTCCAATAGCTTCATATCTCGCACCTCTCGCCTGTGGAACTCCCTTCCTTATTCCTGTTTCTCTGACAACTATAATCTCCAACTATTCAAATGTAACGTCAATCGACATCTCCAGTTGCCTTGATCTATCCACTATCCTTCTCCACATTCTTTCCTCTTTCACTCCTATCAGCTTTCGCTCCAAATCTTCTGTAACCCCTTGCGCGCTAGTGGCTTCCAGCCTTGCTTGGGGTGAAAAGCTTAAAAAACAAATCTAGTTTAAAACAGGCTTTATCGGATTTGAGAACTGACATCAATCATTCCTTGTGTTATCGTCCTCTGTTTTAATATTGATTGAACTATTAGCCTTAATGTCTCAACCCCCACCGTCTTCGTTGCCCGCCCTCGCGTTTCTCAGTCCCTCATCATGCCGATGATATGGCATAACCTTTCTGATACGAATTTCATTCAGGCATTCCTCAAGGGCATTTATACGAATTTAAATTCTTGTTTAGCTTCCTTATAACAATGCATAGGAAGAAAGCCGGAAACTAAGTCTCTTCGTATTCTATCCTATGTTAGAGAAATCTTAGTTGTGTCTTTGGTTACTTATTATATAACTCTACTCTAATATGGTCGTGTGGTTAGACCGTTGGCATTCTGACCATAAGACCCAGGTTCGAATCTCACCATGGTCGATTTGCAATAGGGATTGGCTAGCCACCCTAGAAGACGGGTATCCTCGAAGACGAGTGGCCAGCTATACATATATACTCTACACATAACTCTACCTTCATACGGTGGTGTGTTTGAAAGTCCTCCCACAAAAATTTTTCTTAAAATTTAGCAAGTGTTGATTCTAATTTTCAGGATTAATCAATTAGATTTCTGAATACATCTTTAAATTTCTACAAGTAGTTTTTATTTTTAGTCATAATTGTGTTAATTACAATCATATTTACAAATGACCGTAAAGTATTCGTAAAGTCCTGTAATAATATTATTTACACTATTTACATGCTGATTGTTATCGTTATCTTTGTTGTTATCACAACGTTTCGGTCGGTGTGCTCTTCCTCAGGGGATTCCGAACTTAAAAATTTTATTGCTTTAATTCTTTTTTTTTTCAAGTTTAATTATAAATGAGTTCATCTCAGTAGTTAATTTCAATTTTTTTTGTTTATCCTGGTTTATCCAATTTTTCTTTTTGTATTCTTTCATTTTGTATTTTCTCCCACAATAATTGAAAATGCGCTTTTAAGCAGGCGCCCGAGGGGGTCGTCAGTGATGTTTTGACATAGTTCATCAGGGAGTTTCGGGTCTTTCAACATCATACTCCCCATCACCAAATCGACCCAATCAGGGGAGATCAAACCCTGTTTCCCCCTCACAGTGAAACGCTAACAACTACTCTGGCCTTTTTAAAGAATTAGACGAAAAAAGACCACGTATTCCGCACATCCGATTGGATGTTTGTACAACCAATCAGTTGCGCGAACTATCTTTTAAATGGCCCGCGGTGGGGACTGGCTTCTTTTCTTTTGGTGGATAGCAGTTTCAATGGATAACGGAGGAGGTAATCATAATATTCCTAAGTTTAATCCCTTCCCTAAGTAATTTATCGTTTAAATATTTGCCGTTTGTATTTGCGTGCTGATTCTTTTTATTTAACTTATATTTTTAGAATAAATCTATATTTTTATTTTTTTAATCATAAATATTTCTCAGTTGGTGTTTTCTTTTCTCTTATTTTTCAATTCCTCTTTCTCCTGCTACAATTATTATTTTTACCCGCTTATTTAGTGTGGTAACTTAATTTCATGAGATGGCCGTCATAAGTCGTCGGTCTGTGAGAAAGGACCTTTTCGGGTTAGCTTCTAAGGCAGACCCACCCGATAAAAAGGAAGCTAGTAAACAAGTGGAAGTAAACACGGAATAACTAATTAAGGAAAAGAATGTGTTGGACAAAGAAAGTCGCACAGAAAATAAAGTACAGACCAAAATTATTATTGACCAGAATGTGCCGAAAGATATGGAAGCACATGACAAGAACACAACCGGAGAACCGCCTTCATGTCGGATGTCCCACCACCCAATTTTTATCATTTAAATTGCGGAATTTTTGGAAACGGCAAAAAGATTCAAACATCTTATAAAAGAAGATGGACTTTTAGAAGACCCCCCAAGAATTATGAAAGTTCGAAAAGAAAATGCTGCCAGTCTTCGTGGTAGACAAGCGTACGCGCGAAATGAAGTCACAGAACGAGTAAACAAGTAATATATTGAAAAAAAAAAAAGCGAATGAAGCAAGAATAGGAATATATTCTACATTTCGTGTATTCTTCAAAACTGTCAACTAAAATCTATCAATTGCTTCCATCTATGCCACACTTGTTTACTGGCTAAGAGTTCTGATAATTTTGGTAGTATGACCAACTGTGACTAACTTAGACAAGGTTTTACCAAGTTAGACAAGGTATGGCCAGCTAAGACCAGCTTAGATAAGCTTTGATCAGCTGAGACCAGTGGCCCGAGTGAAAACATTTGGGTCTCCACGTTAAAAACCGACCTTGTGTCACAACCTGTGTCAGTAGGGGGTCAAGGTAAATCCCGGACATAGAGGGGCAAAGAAAAACATTTGGATGCGTGAATAATGCTTATAGGGATCTATTGAAAATAAACAATATTGCCAAATAATATTATATTGTTTTTCACTAATATTTGTATGGGAACGACAAGAAGACATATTTACAATACAAAGACAACACACAATGAAGAAGGAGGTTTTGGAAAATTTAAGATTTACATGGCATACAAAAGACAAGAAAAGCATAGGGCAAATGTGAGTAAAATTCTTAACGCAATTTATCTGAGTGGAAATCGATTTTTTTTAGTAAAAACGATAAAAAACGATCATTTTTGACACATTTCTAAATAAAAGTTAATTCTGGGTTTTAAAAATCATGCAAAAATAAAAAATATATATTTCTAAAACGTTATTTGAGGAAGATTAACAAATTTAATGTTAAATTAATCTGATTTGAAACAAATGTCACTTACTTAAAGCGTAAAAAGTTGTATACAAACATTTCTTAACTACGGGGTCTTCTTTTTTCTGACGTGTTAAACGATTTAATGACAGTCGATTGACAGCCGAACGTGTTCATAGTTAAGTAAGGTGGAGCAGAGGATAAAGATTATAAGGGATTATAACACGTTACCTTTTAGTGATAGCTTTATTGGTTTGTACAGCCATACTTCAGGAAAGCTTTACAATATATGATTAGTAAATATAGTTTTACTTAATAACAATAATTTCTAATTACTACATTGAAAATGAATTTTAAAATCTTTATAAATTAGTCAATTTAAAATTGTAAAAAAATGAAATCAAATCTTGTAAAGTTCCTTTTTTATCGAGATTTATTTCTTCAAACAATATTGTCTTTGATATATATTATTCATAAATCAATTAAAAGCTTCGTTAATTAAATACTGTCTTAGTTTTATTGCGTTTTTTATTTTTCGATTCAGAACTGATTTTCAGTAAGACGGGGTTCGATTTTGCAAAATAATACGGTAATTTAAATTCTTCAAAGTATTCTGCTTTTAACTAATGTTGTTATCATGTAGAATTTTCCAAATTTTCATAAAATTAGGTAAGGGGCAGAAAGACACGTAAAAATATGTTTACCGAGGTTTTCTAATAAAAAATAAGAAAAGATAATTTTATTCATTTGTGAATATGTTCTGAAAATTTAATTAAAATCCGACAATTATTTGTTTTTTGCAAGAATTTCCAAATTAATGCGTCTGTCACCGCAAAAAGATGTGGCAAAAATTTGTTAAAAGTTAGTACAACCGCTAACGCAAAAAAAGTTTTAATCAAAATTTCAAATGTTCTAAAAAGGAGTAAAATATTAATTAAATAATCAAAAATTAATTTGATACTTCCTCTTAATAATGACATGAACAATTTTATGATAAAACTATTTTCAATACATTTGGAGCAAGTTTTCGTCATGGTATTTTGATTTCTTACTGATTTCGTGGAATTGCCTAAAATACTAGTTCACTATCATTAACTATTCCAATGAGTCGTCTAATTTTGGTAGCTTAGCAAGAATGGGCTCTCAGATCCTTGCCACGCCCACAGAATCTATATTTGGTAAACGTACCATGATAATTGCCTCAGATGAAAAATTAATCGACTCTCTCTGGTTATCACTGTGGTTCCATCTTATACGTTGTTCGATCCTCGCCGGGTGTGACAAACATGAAGACATGTATTCTATCAAGTTCATCTTAATAAAATATCATATAGCCTTATCACTGCATATTTTTTATAAATCCGAGATCAGAAGATGTGTACATAGGCTATCTCGGAGATCTTTTTTAATTTGAGCGAGAGTATTTAAGACACTGCAAGACAAAATCGAGAGAAGAGACGAAGATTATATACAGCACTCTCTGTACCTCTAGTATCGATCCTTATTGTCAGCTATCAAACGATTATTGATTTTCAAACGGTTGATTAATCAATTTGTCATTACATATAGAAGCAAGAGAGAAAGTTGTGTTCAGCAGAGATAAAACAATATCTATAATCGATTATGGGAAAGAAATACAATTATGAAGGATTTTGGTTCACCCGACATTAGTACGCCTCATATGCAGATGGCAGAAAAGAACACAAGAAGATATGGGTTAATCTTACAGAAAAGACCATAGGAAGATATGGGTTAATCTTATATATAAAATATAGAGCATGTGTGTGAGTTTGTGAGTATGTGTGTGTGTGTGTGTGTCCAAGCAACTCCTCTCCTCCCACTATCCCGATTTCAATGATTCATAGCTTATTCAGAGACCCTTGGAAAGTTATGCGCAGGGAACGATTTTCGTTGAGTCAGGGTTGCCAGATTATGCGAGGTTAAAAATATACAAGGGTCATTCAATGAATAAAGTGAATTTTTCGGTAGAAGGATTCTAATACAGATAGAAGGTTATTCTTTTGTGTTTTACTTCTTTTTCACATGGATTTAATTTCTCTTGCAGATTAAAATAAACTTTGAGAGTTTTGGCGATTAACAAAGATGGCCGACTAAGAAGCATGCTCCAGGATTGAACAACGGTCAGTTATCAAGTTTTTGGTTAATGAAGGGTACAAACCAGCTGAAATTCATAGGAGAATGTCAACTGTGTATGGTGCCACATGTTTCAGCCAAACAAATGTCTACAAATGGGCTAAATTGTTTAAAGAAGGACGATGCAGTGTTGAGGATGAAGACAGGCCTGGGGGGCCTACAGAAGTGAGATCTCCTGAGGTGATCGAATCAGTCAATGACCTCATTCAGTCTGACAGAAGGGTGACAGGGATGACATTGCAAGGACTTTGAGCTTATCTGTTGGGACAAACGCAGGTGACATCAGTCAGAAGGAGTCATCTTGCATCATGACTACGCAAGGCCTCACACAGCAGCCCAAACGGTGCAGGCCATCAACAAGCTGGGCTGGGAACTGATCCCTCATCCCCCTTACAGCCCAGACCTTGCCCCTTCAGACTTTCATCTGTTTGGTCCCTTGAAAGCGTTCACGAGAGGCACGAAGTTAAAAAGTGACGATGAAGTCAAAAGTGTTGTGAGCGACTGGCTAAGACATCAGTCCAAAGTTTTTTACGCTGAGGGAATACGGAAGCTTGTGCACAGATGGGAAAAGTGAGTGACAGTACTGGGAGACTACGTTGAAAAACAGTAATCTCCTAACTGTATTAGAAGTCTTTATACCGAAGAATTTACCTTATTTATTGAATGACCCTCGTATTAATATATTATGCTAGCCATTATCGTTGCTTTCAGTGTTCAAAGAGAGTAAGTCTTATTTTCCTTTTGTATCCAAAATTGCAATGCACGTTTTATTATAAACTAGCTTAAAAGGCGCACTATTGGGCGGCATTTAGGCTACCTCTTGGTTTGTCCATCATCACAATATCTAGGGGCAGTAGATACAATAGGCATCAATAAACTACAGAAGAACTCAAAATTGATCGCCGCAGTTGAGTACTGAATTAATGTTTAAGCTTTTAAAAGTTCAACGATAATTCTTTTGCCGCCACTTAATTTACAGACGATTTGATATTCGTAGATCCTTATTTTTCGTACAATTATTTTTATTCGTGGGTGACAGAACAAGGAACAATATATAAGATAAAATTAATACAGCTTAAAAATGGGAAAATAGAAATTAAAATTAGTTATACATTCAACGAGTTAGAGAAACATAATAGCTAATTAAGCAAACAAAAACTATATTATGGAATCCATATAAACAAATGCGAAATTGGAGCCTAATTATCCAACGAATTCGGGGGTTAAAAAGCTCCAACCCCTAACTTATAGTAATTTATCGGGTGTTTACTCGTTCACCCACTAGGACGAGATGTGTCACAAGGTGTTTTTAAAGTGGGGACCCGACGCGTGCACCCAGGCAAGGGACTAAAATTGCCCAAAGCCCCCGCAATGGAAGGACGCGGCCTCGGGCAGCTGTTCCCCAGGGCTGGGCACCTCTCAGTATAATTATCTCAGGTGTCCCTCTGCCCTTTGACAGAGAAGCCTCTGAGCGCACTCTGTCCAAGGACAGAGACGCAACTGAGAGATGATAAATAATACGTATAAATTACTTCATAGCAATTTACACGGTGGTTACTCATTCCCTCACGAGCATGAGATGTGACACAAGGTCTTTTTAAAGTGGGGACCCGAGCGCGTGCACCCGGGCGGGGACAAAAATTGCCCACAGACCCCACAATCGTCGGTTGCGCTGGCCTCGGTGCCAGCACCGATCCCTCCCTCTTGTGCAATGGGAGGGCGCGGCCTCAGGCAGCTGTTCCCCAGGGCTGGGCATCTCTCAGTATTATTTTCTCGGTTGCCCCTCTGCCCTTAGAGAGAGAAGCCCCTGAGCGCATACTGTCCAAGGACAGAGACGCAACTGAGAGATGATAAATAATGTGCACAAATTACTTTATAGTAATTTACGCGCTGGAAGCTAAGTATCTGTATTATATATTATCTACTTCTAGGTGATATCACTCTTCAGATTTAACTGATTTGCATACTGATTTTAAAAGCATATTTCATTAATTAATTGTCTTTCATTAGTGTTCTTTTATTTAAGGATCATTGATTCAATCTGAGAACAAATATTTAAACAGTGTCGCTATTATGGTGTAGTTGTGAGAGTCATGGAACACGAAGTGGATTTAACATCTTTTAGAATATTTGACGTCATAAGGTGCGTCAATCCCGCTAGCTTCAACTGTTCTAGGATTTTGTTTTTGGGCAGCCACTGAAAAGGTTACACCATTTTGAAAATTAACTGAAACAAAACAAATAATTCCGTTGTTACTAATAATTTTCCATATTTTTCCAATGAAACATGACCCAGTGCACATGTTAGTACTTCGTATATCCATTCTACAAAGTCGTTCCTCTCAGATTGACCACAGATTCTCGATTGGACTTAAATAAGGATAGTTTCCAGGTCAGTCGATAGTACTTTGATTTGCTCACTGGTAAGGCTTGCCACTGTGTTCGTGTAGCGTTACAAGTTTTGTACGCTTCCTTGGATTAACGTTCATCGGAGACAATGGCCGTAGGACAACTAATCGACAGTCGAGATAATATGGTCTGGGCGTGATATAAATTTGATGCAATCATGGATGACGCAATATTTTTTAGGGCCAAAGATATTTCAACATACACCTTGAAAATAGATCAATGTTATTGCACACCAATGCAAATGACCAAATATAAGGGGAAAATAGAAATCGATTACACCATGTCACCCCAGTAGGTCTAACTGACTGTATGTTGAAAGAAAGGAAACTAAAGCGGTCGTTTCAATTAATCTGTACAAGGGTTTATATTCAGAATCCAAGGCAGACCGTTCAGAGCGCGAGGAAAATGCAAACGCGTGCAAGTGGGACTAAAACCTGCATGCGGCTTGAAAAACAAGAGGTGGAAGATTGCCAGAAATCAGATCTCATTTCAACGCTACTTACATTCAACCCTCTAGTCAACGCTTTGTAAAGTGTAATTCCAAGTCAGTGATCAAAAGGGCGTCGTTTGCCCAGGTGGCTCAATCGGGTGAACTTACTGGCTTGTAAAATTCAATACGGCCAAAACCAAATCAGTGACGTTCTACAACAACCGCGAAGCAGACCCCAAACTTTCACCTATTATGACGGATGGATCTTCCCAGACCTCAGGTGGAACTATATATGCGGTATATTGCTAAATATGCTGGGAACATGGTCGAATCTCTGCACTACTACAGTAAGCTTATGATTCTTGCTATATTCTAAATATACAAAAGCCAGATCAGACTAAAATGGACTATTGCTGACATTTGTAGTTTGGAGTTGCCCAGTCCCCACTTTTGAGAGAGTTTAAGACTGGCTTAGTGAGTGATGAATTATTTTTCAGGCTACGACCCCTTTCTCCCAAACGAAACGTCGCGAGACTCTGGATACTCTATCTCTATTTCTATGACGTGTGTTCTGACGAAGTACAT
Source organism: Acanthosepion esculentum (assembly GCA_964036315.1). NCBI lineage: Eukaryota > Metazoa > Mollusca > Cephalopoda > Sepiida > Sepiidae > Acanthosepion > Acanthosepion esculentum. The sequence continues at coordinate 13,248,451 of OZ038475.1, forward strand.
TCCTTGGTCCTACCAGCTTGGACACGCTAAGCCACGTACACGAGAGTGAATCATCCCCATTACTTTCCCGTTCCATTAGTAAGAAGTTCCACTCGTACCGTTTCTTCCCACGAACAGTTACTTCTTGGAATAAACTCTCGGTTACCTCAATCACAACAATTTTAACCTCTTCCAGTCTAGGGTTAATCGTCATCTTTTCCCCATACTCACATTAACTTAATTTTTTGCCTTTTTCTATCTACACCAAAACAAAAGCAAAACTACAATAATTAGCTTCCCAGAAGAGTCCGTGAAAATGGCCTCAAGGCGTGGCTCTTAGTTGCATTATCAATAAGTTTGTAGTATAGAACGAAATGATTACATCTTTTGATAATTATAGATAAAAAGGAGATGTAAATGTACTGATATTCAGTGAGGAGAGCCAAAGATGTTTATGGTTTGGTTTGGTTTGGTTTGTTTTACGGCACATCAACCTCAATGGGTCATTTAATGCCGACAACTTTTTTTTCCTGGTAATACTTTTGTTTTGTCAAAATTCTATTTCTGTTAATATTTTTTCCTCAAAAATATATAGCTGGTAATACTATTTTTCCAAAACGTATAGCTGGTAATACTATTTTCCAAAACGTATAGCTGGTAATACTATTTTTCCAAAACGTATAGCTGGTAATACTTTTTTTTCTAAAGCGAATAGCTTATGATGATATTTCTTCAAAAATGTATAGCTGGTAATATTATTTTTTCAAAAAACGTATAGCCGGCAACACTATACTTTAAAAAAAAACGTATAGCTGCTAATATTTTTTTCAAAAACGTACAGCTGGCAACATTATTTTTTCAAAAACGTATTATCAGAGGCTTTCCTGTTGCACGTAGGTTTATCGTCATACCCAGGACAAGATCTAAGTTTGGGGATGCTGTTGGACGTAGTTTATCGTCTTATCCAGGACGCAGATGTAGTTTATCGTCAGACCCAGGACAAGATCTGGGTTTGGGGATGCTGTTGAACGTAGTTTATCGTCTTACCCAGGACGCGGATGTAGTTTATCGTCAGACCCAGGACGCAAAGATGTTTATGTAACGATTAGGGCGAAATCTTTTGAAAGACCAACTGCGGTCGAATCATGGTTTTCGAGTACTGTTATAAATCTTATATTCATAATAATACTCACTCTAGCTGTTCAATTATTGCAGTTGTTTTAGAAATTTGTGATCACTCAAGTTGTGGAGAGAGTTGACTATTTAGCGGAAATTCCCTTGAACAGGGGGAGGGGGCGAGACTGTCACCATAATTCCCAATCATGCATATCCATTGTTTTCTGCATTGGCAATTTCATTTGTTACGGGACAAGAGAAAGCAAACAGCACGATTAGAATTCGAGAATGATACAGGCAAAATGAGGAAGAGGTGGAAGCGAAAAGATTCGAACAAGAAGGATAGCAAGCTGTAATAGTAAAGGCGACATTTTTATTCGACATGATTTATTTACCGGCTTTTGTGCATATTGATTGGCCAATAAAAACGCCATCTTGGGACGAGAGTCAGCGAATAGACAATACAGTGATATGCAATGATACATTTGAATGGAACTCCTGGCTTTTGAATTGTTCTTGGTGCTAGAACGAATGCATATGCTTTTATTTTATTTTTTTTCTTTGGCAATTTTTGTCTGAAATAATGTCTGGAATTCAGTGGTGAGTCTTTGTTATTAATCCATGAGGTATTCGGACTAATATTTGCGCCATTGTTGGTTCATCATAGTACTTCAGCTCAGTCATTTATCGGACTCCTATGTTAATTATTCTTTAGATTTTTGAACAGTCATTGCTATTGTCACGTGAAAAATTCCGATTAATATTCTCTTCCGGCGTTCATAATTGATGATTTCCTATTTGAAATGAGTTATTGCCCTTTGTTATGTGGAGCTTTCCACATTCTTTCTACCTTTTCTACCTCGTTCCTCAGCATTATTCATTTCCTCGTTGTTTGGACTACACAGGTCGGGCTCTACTACGGATTATTTATTCACCTGCCCAAAAGAACTGGACAAGTGAAACCTCTGTTGACTTGAGTCTTATTGTCATTGACAAATCTCACTATTATCGATATTTTTTTTCAGACAAGTATTTACATTTTATTTATTTCCATCCTTGCCTTTTCAGCAATATGGTATCAGCCTTCTTCCGATTATAGTGCGTTAGTTAATGTTTTATTTTCTGTAATTCTTCATTATAAATCTGGCTCTCAAATACTATGGCAGTCAATTCATTTGGGTAAATATGTCTAACTGATAAGCATATGACAAAACTAATATCTGTATATATTAGGTATGTCCAATTTAGGCCTTTTTAGCTTTTTTTTTAGTTGTTTTTTTTACAGTTGAAAGACACATTAATTTGTAAATTCTTGTAAAAATTAAGTACTTGTTGGAATTTAATGAAATCTTCAGAACTTATTCAGAAATGAATGAACTTATTTTAGAAATGTTTGTCTCTTTGAAAGTCATGGTATAAATATTTTTTTTTATATCTGTTACCCCCCTCGAACTTAATTTTATGAAAACTCAAAAAAATTTTATTTGCAACCTGAATTTTTTTTTTTAATTAAATGCGCAAAAGTCTGAAAAATCTAAATCATCGATTTTTTTGTTAAAATATGTCCAAGATTGTCCAAACTTTTACCTCAATTGTAAAAATACAAAACCCAATAAAACTAAGACAATATTTAATTAAGAAAGTTTTTAATGGCTTTTCTGAATAATATATACGAAGTTAATTATTATCTGAAAAAAAAAAATTTTTTGATGAAAAATGAATTTTTACATTAATTTTTTTTTGTTTCAATTTTAAATACACAATAGTGACAATATGACAAAAGGTTGTTATATATTTATAAATTAAGTTCTTTCTGCAACCTTATGGAAATGATATATTATGTTCTCTACTTTTTAAAGATCATAAATTTGAAAGCTTATTAAAATCTGACAACCAGTGATATTTTTAAAATAATTTTTAATATTCCAAAATTGTATTTAAAATTGTCTCCAACGAAAGTATGGATGCACACTTTGAAATAATGTCACGTGAGTAGTTTTCCTTGATAGAAGCAAGTTTTTTTTTACTTCAGAAATGGCTTTGATTCGTTCAGTAACAACAAAACAACGCTTGTCAAATTTTCTGAATATCGTCGTATTATTTTCAATTTTTTTCTTTTTCTATTCAAAATCGAATAGTGGGATAAAAGAAAATATCGACTATTTACAATTACAAAAAAAAACGCCCTTGGAAGTCCTTCCAAATTTTCAAGTTTGAAATCGAATGCATAAATTCTTTGTACATTACTTTGGAATTATTATCCACACGACAAATTATCAATTAAAACGATTTTTGGTGTTTAAATTTTCTGGAGTTAGCGCGCTACTACTAAATACTTGTTGAGTCAAAAAAACCAACATAGCATGTTAATTTTATTAATAAATAAAATAAAACTCATTACTGCCATATCATAATTATTAATAAATAGAAAAAAATCTGCCTTAATAAAAAGAAATAAAATCTCATTTCATTAAGTTAACCCGTTTCAATTAATGGTGTTTCATGTAATTTTTATATTCTCAGAAAAATATTTCATGACTGAAATAATAAACCTCAATTTAAAAAAATGTATTTTTTTTACTGTTTTATTTTTACTTGTAAAATTTCATTTTCTTTCATAATTTAAATGTTATTTTCAGTACAGAACTCTTCCTCAAACGTAAGATAAAAAAAAAAAATTGAAAGTGAATTTTTTTAAAAAATCTACTAACCAGATTCACTTAAAATTAGAACGAATTATATCACTTCTGCGCTACCGTCCGATAAATTCCCCTGCCGTAAGTTGTGAATATATTGACGTACATCAATTAACGCCTGTCAAAATAGACCACCTCGGTTGGAAATATCTCTCTTAAAAAATTTTCTGCTAAAAATGTAAGTAATGTTTCTTTCAAATTACATTAAGTATACTTTAATCATTCTAAATTTCCTAAGATAACAAAAGAAAAAGGTGTAATTGATTTTTCATTTTTTAACTAACAAACTATGATCTTTCGACAGAAATGTCGATAAGTTCGATTTTACGAAATTATTTTGACTCGAAAAAAAACAAGATTTTTAATAAAATTTTTAACATATATAGGAAGGATTAAAAAATCTGAAAAAATATTCAGAAAACACTTTGGTCTTTCCTCTTTAATAACAACATAAATATTTAAACGTTAAAAATTGTTTTATCAATTTGGGGACCTTTTTTCGTCAAGGTATACCACTTTTTAGCGAAATATTGGACATACCTAGTATATATTTATATATGCTAGCAATGCCTTATTTCAGCTACGGACATTGTCATTACCTAGATGGATGACCGCTTGGGAATATCAAGTGCTGTGTGGGTGGGGTAATGGATAATGGCTCAGAATTGATAATCAGAGTTTGTTTTTTTTTGCTACAGATTGTAATAATCAGTTTCTAAAAGTTATGATACTTGCCTATTTTAGACATTATTCCAAACGTTGTATTTGTTTATTTCTAATTTCTTTGTTTGACTTAGGAATCTGTATTGTTTCTTTTAGACTGTACAGCTGGCCACTCGTCTGCTAGGGCGGCTAGCCAATCCCTATTGCAGACGCTTTCTCAGACACATCTTCTGTTTATTCAGCACTCACAGAGTCCACCCGTGGTTTATACTGCAACAATGCTGAGCTGACCTTAGTTGCAGATTCTGAGAAAGAGCGTTTTACCTAACGTGATCAACAATTTGAACAAGGCTATGGATTTTGACTTCATGCAAGTACAGCTATCAAAGGCCCCCAAAGATTCCGTCTACCCAATTTCATTCACAAGGCTTGTGTCGACCCGTGGTATGGTACTCAGGCACTTTCCAGTCCGATAACATCTTTACTGACAAGTCGACTATGGTGAGATTCGAACCCGGGTCTCATGGTCAGGATGCTAACGTTCTAACCTCTCGTCCACTCTTAGACTTAATACTTAATATATCTCTATTTGAAAGTTATAAATTAGTAATACATTTGGGTTCAAATCGGGTGAGCAGCATTCTCATTAAAACAGCTGAGTAAAGCACTGATACTTCTTCGAGTCCTGACTTTCTCTACACACGGATCTAGTTTTTTTGGTCATAGCAGAGATCAATTGATAACAAGTCTTCTGAAATCACCCAAATCATTTCCCGTAAGTTGATAAACAGATCAAAGTAACATTAGGAGTTGGGCATTCCCAATTTATCTCTTGAAATTCTTTATAATTTAATCTCAATTCTAGTAGTTTTATTGCATAAAATATATTTCGGAAAATCTTCAAGTCCAATTCCTGGTTCATACATTTAGTCTTTTGCTGCTACCAAGTCATCATCCAGATAGATGAATTCTCCTGCTTTTGATATAGACGCACAAGAATTTGTAACTCCTTCTTCGGATTGCTTCTTTTGCTCATCACAAAATAATCGATCTTTTCAAAATTAGCACGACCTGATCGTGCAGATTTCTTGATCGTTTTAGAAAATCTTTGGTATAATGACCGTCATTCAAACGTAAAAAAAACCGTTAGTTAATTCATATTTTATAGGCCATATATCTTCAAAACTTCCCCTACTTATTAGCTAATATTTGTCTCTTTATCATTCACCTCTATTCTGTAACCCACTGACAGAGACTTAGGTGACTCGCTATTTGCTCCTTTTCTTAAAATATGCTGTAACTGCTAAATTGCCCATGCCCTCTTTGCTCTGAAAGAACTGTTGACATTTTTATAACCTAAATTGGCTATTGATTTCAACTGTTTTTTCTTCTGATTCTATGTATGTGTCCATTTTGTTTTCGCTTCACTTAAGACTTTCTTGTTACTCAAATATTCCGCCTATGCTGCTCTTAGTATCTATTTGTCGAAAAACATCTCTGCTGCTTCAAATCTCTTTTTCAGGTATTAACTACCATACAGTAGGGTTAATAATATTTAACATTGCAAAAAGGTTATTAGAAATATTGAAAATAAAATAGATAGGTACTGAAATCTCGTTGCTTATCAATAAATATGACAATGAAAAGCTACGTCTAAAGAAGAATTTGCAATTTTATTCTTCATGACCTCATATCTCGACGTCAGTAATTTTTTTAATGTTGTAACAAAGATTCCTCTGTATTTGTTCTATAGATATTTTCATGGGTACTCTTCTGATGTGCATTCTCTTTGGTACATTGACTTTACGGGTTTAAGCGCAGTACTAGACTGGCAGTTAGGCCTCATCATTTTAAATTTTAAATTAATAGAGGTAACCATAAGATCTATGCTAACTGTTACTTCTCTTGCACTTCTCGCTTGTAGAAATCTCTTTGGGGTTCTTGCTTTCCAGTCAACTTTGATCTTCAAAATGTAAAATGCTATGTCAATCGTCATTTTCTTTGAATCCCAGTCTTTTTATTGTCCTATATCTTAAATAATGTTTTTTTTTTTTCGTTTGTTTCACTCTCGTTAATCCCTTCTGTTTTAGTGACTATATCGCCTTGCTTGGGGTGAAATGATATAAAAAAAAACTGAAACTCATTTTTAAAAACATCGGGCATCTGCTGCCTTAATTTATGATAATAAAACACTTCACTTACCAATCTTGTGGGTGATTCGTTATTTTCCACCCCATAACCTCTTTTCCGCAGAGGAAGCCTTGGAGGATCTGAAACTGCTATTTGCATGGAAATATTATACATTCCTTAATTCAGTATCTGTCTATATTTCTGAGATGAGGTATTATGTACACTATTTACATTACACGGATTATTGTCAATATTTTTGTCGCCATATTTATTACAACGTTTCTGCCGTTGTACGCTCCGGCCTTCTTCAGGTGGTTGGAATGTCGAACTGAACTCTTTATTTCGCTCACTGGGGTAGACTGTTCTAGTTCCACGTGCCATGGATGTCAGTTATCAGTTATTGCTTAAAGGACACATGTCACAGTGGATAAACGTGTTAGTTAGATCCAGTGACAAAACCCAAAGAGCATGAGTTTAATATCTGGTTAAGACAGTGGAGAACTTGCAGAGGGGAATTAACAGGAGATAACTGATAACTGACATCTATTAGACATGGCACGTGGAACTAGAACAGTCTACCACAGTGAGCGAAATAAAGGGTTCAGTTCGACATTCCAACCACCTGAAGAAGGCCGGGGCGTACAACGGCCAAAACGTTGTAATAAATATGGCGACAAAGATGAGGACAATAGTCCGATGGAAGGAACTTTCTCTCAAATAACTTCTACCCGCCAACAGCTAAATTGGGTAACCGACTCCTAAGAGGATGCTTTCCAGTACACTACAATCTTAACCTCTTCAAGTCTATGTTTAACCACTGACTTTCACATATACCGTCATAAATTGAGTGACTTACCTCTTACACTTACCACTCATACGACAACCTTATTCAAGAAACCTTTAAAAGGGGAGTGGAGCACAGCGTTCTCTTACAGCAGTTAAATATTCAAATTTGTAAAGGTGGGTCTACCGAGACAATATTTTGCGCAAAACTGCCATTTTCTAGAAGAAACTCTTGCTTAGTTTCCTCTCTGAACTTAACAATGTTTTGCTATACTGGTCAATTTTGTGTCATTATTTATTCTACATATCCTCATAACCATCACGTATTAATACCTTCACTTTAAGTTATAAAGACAGCTCATTAATCATATCTATATTATTAGTAACCCTCTAACTTGTGTGACTCTAAAGATTTTTATGAGGCAAATTTCAGAATAAAACAATTGTTATTCACACTTTTTATATTCGGACAATTGTCTTAATTTTTGTTGTTGTTATCATAGCGTTTCGGCCGTGGTACTTCTGGCTTATATCTATCTGGATAACCTACGGGAATGTCTGAACTCAACTCTTGATTTAATTAACTGGGGTAGACAGTACTCGTTCCACTGCCCATGTCTAGGAATATCGTCTAATTCTTATTTTATTCTGTATTTTTTTTGTTATTTCTCGCCAGTTTCCGCTGAGTGCACACTGCCCGAGCCAGGCATTGGACGTACAACTACTATGGCACCGAATTCACAAACCAACGTTTTTAGCAACCATGCCATTGCTTCTCAAACTATCTTATATGGTAGACCGGTATTTTTTCTCTCAATGTGTCATGTCCGTGTAATATTTCGTGGTACGAAATATATATAATGAATATAATAAAAGTTGACTATTTTTTATCTTCCATTTATTTTGCAAAAAATAATTCAATATCACAACATATAAAAAGTAGTAAAAAAATAAGATTAACAGAAAAAATAAAAATTATATAACCTTAATATTTACAAATGATTCCTTACCATGGCCTGGACACTGGCTGCGTACTGCTATCTGATGGTTTGCGTACCGGCGCCTGTCCGCGGACCACTACTTTGAGAAGCACTGCACTAGACCATTGTCTACAGGAGAAAGATGCGGACAATAGCCAGAAGATAGTGTAAGTAATAATAACTACTGATCGCCACCAAAAATAAAATTGTTTCTCAAAAGTACAACATTATATTGAGAGCAGAGAATATACATATGAAACAAGCGTTATTATTCCATGTATACTTTTTCTAAAACCAACAAGCAATTTTTGGAACAGACTCTCACGTGGGTCCTTCCTCGAAGACTACAATATTAACTTAATATTAATTCAAGTGTTAATCTTTACTTATCCACCTTATTTCACTTTCGACTACATTTTTCCATTCGTATCACGCACCTCATAATTAGTTACTTTTTAACTGCGACCCTATGAGAATCGCTCAAGCATTGTATTGGGTGAATCTTAGTATAAAAGTATTAAAAAAAATATTGAAGCACAATGTCATCCAATTGATTTCAGCTGAAGCCATACACAATGTGCATTTTATGGCCGAGTCGAAAGTCGATCGAAAATGTATGATCGGAGCAAATGAAATGCCAGAGTGTTCACTGAACATTTAGCGTTATTGATTTTCTTACACATAATTTGTATCTTCCTCTCTGAACTCAGCTGACTTGCCTTGGAGTTAAGAGGGGCTGGCATGTTGTTTTTTTTCTTCTCTATCTCTCCCATTTCTTTCGTTTTAGTGATCTTTGCGCCAGGCTCTCGGCAGAGCAGCGCACTTCCCTTGACATTTTATGAAACCTCTTGAAGAATAAACAAACTTTTATTGTCATTCACTTTGAATGTCTTTCGTACAATCGTATCAAGAAAGAAGAAAAGGTTCCTTAACCTACATTTACCTAAGCATTTAAACGACGAAACACATGATCATCTCTCTCTATCTATCTACTTACCTATCTATCTTAATCTGTTTATACATTGATATATATATATATATATATATATATATATATATATATATATATATATATATATATATATATATATACACACACAATCCTGAGCAAAAATTTAAGACCACTTGAAATTTTTTTTTAAAAAGACTGTTTTTCATGGAAAATTTTTTAAAATTTCTTACTTAAAGTTACTAATTTTATAATCTAAAAGGTTATGTAGACAAAAAATTATAATCCGAACATTTTATTGAGAAATTGACATTTTTATAAAATGAGGCGTTTTACACTTGATCAAAATTATAAGACCAGAGACAGAAAATCTACGAAATTAACTAGCGAGGAATATTGCTCCAGCTTTTGAAGATAATTTCACGAAGTTAATTTTTTGTCGAATATTTTTGCCATTTCGATAAACATCTCTTGCCATCCATCCCCAAACATTTTCAATTGGGTTCAAGTCCGGTGAGCATGCAGGATGTCTCAAGAGATGGACCCCATTTTCTTGTAGAAAGGTCAAGGTCCGGCATGCAGCGTGGATTGCAGCATTATCCTGTTGGAATAACCATCAATCCCCACAAAAACGATGGCCCTCCGTCACCAACGATGCTTTTTGTAGCATGTTAACATAAACAGCCGGTGTCTGACGACCCTGCACCACCTGAAGCTACATCGTCCCTCAGTAAGAAAAGGCACCCCATACTATTAGGTACCTTCCACCACTATGATGTGTGGATAAAATTTCAGGAGGCATGTTTTTCTCATGCCAATATCGCTGGAAGCCATCAGGACCATCTAGATTGAATTTTTTCTCATCAGAAAACAGGACTTTCTTCCACTTCTCAATGTCCCATGTTTGTTATTCACGACCAAACATTAAACGGTTCACTTTATGACGTGGAAGTAATTTGTTTGCGCTTTTTATTTACGATGCCTTTTTCTCGTAAGTGTCGTCTGATCGTTACCGGACTGCAATCAGCATCTGTGGTTGCCTTAATTTGACTAGTTTTTGACAACAACCCGTCTTATTCTCCTACTCAATGCCGGAGAAAGTTTTGGGGACCTACCAGTAGACTTTGTGTTTCCATAATTCGCACTGTCCTTTAGAAAGTTGTAAATCACAGTTTTACTGCGATTTACCTTAGCTGCGATCGCCCGGTGTGAGAAACCTTGATTATGGAAATCTAGAATTCGAGTACGCTCAACTTCCGTAAGTTTGCTTGCTTTAGGCATGGTGACACTTTTACGCAGTGATTGCTAATCTCTAACTGAACTAAACACGTTGGAATTACTCTAGATCTAACAATTTATATCCCCTGGTCTTATAATTTTGATCAAGTGTAAAACGCCTCATTTTATAAAAATGTCCATTTCTGAATAAATTGATCGGATTATAACTTTTTGTCTACATAACCTTCTAGATTATAGAATTAGTAACCTTAAGTAAGAAAAAGTTTATAATGTATCCATGACAGTCTCTTATAAAACATTTTCAAGTGGTCTTAAATTTTTGATCAGGAGTGTATATATATTTATCAGACTCTTTATCTATCTATCTATCTATCTATCTATCTATCTATCTATCTATCTATCTATCTATCTATCTCAGCCTCTTTCTATCTATCTATCTATCTATCTATCTATCTATCTATCTCAGCCTCTTTCTTTCTATCTATCTATCTATCTATCTATCTACCTATCTCAGCCTCTTTCGATCTATCTATCTCAACATCTATCTATCTATCTATCTATCTATCTATCTATCTATCTATCTATCTATCTATCTATCTAAGCCTCTATCTATCTATCTATTTATCTATCTATCTCTCTCTCTATATATATATATATATATCTAAGCCTCTATCTATCTATCTATCTATCTAAGCCTCTATCTATCTATCTATCTATCTATCTATCTATCTATCTATCTATCTATCTATCTAAGCCTCTTTATATCTATCTATCTATCTATCTATATGTGTGTGTGTGTGTGTGTGTGTATGTGTGTATTTAGATCGATAGATACATAGATAGATAGATAGATAGATGTAATGCGTGTTTCTGTGCCTATCTCTTCGGTAAACTGAAGTTGAGATATATTGACTAGAATTCGATTCTACAGAAAAAGAATAATCTATAGAAATTAAGATATTTTATTTCATGTTTAATCTAAAATCCGCCAAATCACTTGCCATTTATCGAATCGGAATTATTTGCAAATAACAATAACTAAAGAGAACTATTTTCTTTATTAACCATTTTAATGTTTTAACTCTTGAAATCATTTTGCCTAAAATGCAAGCACTGATTTGGGAGATACACCTCTTTGTAGATTGCCTTATTATTCGCTGATATAGAGTTTTTTGTCTCATGCCTTGGGCTGTAAGGGACAACTTCTCGGACTGAAAAGTCGGGGGAGCCGATTTCGAATTCCAGTCGTGTTCGTTACATTCACTTACACGCAAATACTGAAATACTTAAATGGAGTGCGGACTCTCAAGAATTCTAGCTTGACAGTCTGGCTCCTATAGCCTTGCTTGGCAATGAGTCTACTGCAGAAAGAAATGGCAATCTACCGCTGAAAATCATCTTTGAATCGAAAGACAGGGTCATCCAAGCGTGTATCTCGTATGACATTTAACTGACTGAACTTCATCTCTCTACTCCTTAACAAATTCACCATTAGAATATAGGCGTTGAGCAAGAGCAACATTCCTTTCTTTTACAATGATGTTCACCCTGTACAAAGCCTTAAAAGCTACTTGAAGTGGACGGTTATTGATCAAGAAGCAGTGAATGGCGTTCGACGTTTTATCTGTTGAAAAGTCATTGTAATGGCGGTCAATAATGAATTACCCAGTAGCATGCGGAGACGTTTTGGACTATATCGAGACTGGAAAGTGAATAACTATCGTTTTATCAGCTTCCTTATTGCATCCTGTTACCATTGGCTGCTGGCCATTTTTATGTCATATCCCTGCAGCTTTCTTGCTACTTCATGTCGTAGGCGATTACGACTCTCCATAAATTCCTTTTTTATTGTCTGTGGCACTAAACCAGCTTCAAAATGATAGAAAATATGTTCATCAGATTTATCAAAATAGAAAAGGGTGCAAGACAAGGACTTATTCAACTTAATACAGCCAGGAAATTCTGAGAGAATAAGAAGTCCTATCAGGATTCATTATTAGCAGCCGAAATCTTAAGATATGAAGATGGTACAGTGTTGATAGTAGACAAAAAAAGTAAACCAAAAAAGCTCCTCCAGGAGGCAGCGAAGGAAAGCCAGAATAAAGGACTAATTATAATCTACAAGAAGACAGAATGTATGGTTATCAGAAAAAAAAGGGATGAAGCCAAAATGCAACTTACAAATCGGGGAGACTAAAATCAAACAAGTAAAAAAATTAAAATATCTGGGAAGTGTTCTAAGAGGACGAAAAATGTGACACTGAGATCGGAAGCCGTATTTGAATGGCTAAATATGCGTTCCTAAAGCTAAGCAAAGTATTAAGAAACAGAAAAACTTCGTTAGAAACAAATAAAAGAGTACTGAACTGTTACGTGATAGCTGTCTTCCTTTATGGCAGCGAGAGCTGGACAATCTCAAAGATAAAGAAGAAACTTGAAGCAACAGAAATCTGGGCCTACAGAAAGATGCTCAGGATACAATGGCACGAACACGTGGGCCACGGCGAGGTTTTGGAGAAAACAGAAATGAAACTTAAACTTAACATCAGGAAGAGGTAGTTGGAATTTATGTAATGAGGAAGGAGGGCTTGGAAAGTCTGATATTCACAGGACAGTTTGAGGGAAAGATGGACGGAAGACAGCAGCGCGTAACAGACTTGATGAGCTTGATCTAATGGAGGGCAGAACAAGGTTTGGGAGGAATAGCAAAAATAAAAATTTTATTAAGAGATACAACAGACAGTAAGATGTGGAGGGCCATGATCGTCTACACCCTGAAGGGACACGGTACATAAAAGAAATAATCTTTCTCTTAGATTGATCGCCATTCAAGCAGTCTACCCTGCTATTTTATATCATAGGAGTGGGTAGAAAAGATGTAAACATGTCTTTATGCGAAAATGAACGGCGTAGCAGACCGAGTAGGATTTTGAACTCTGATGGGACGTGGCCATTTTCTCTGCCAACCGTTTCGCCATCTGTCCCCTATCTGGCTATTCATGATGAATTTAACTGTTTACTTGCGTTATATATATATATATATATATATATATATATATATATATATATATATATATATATATATATATATATATATCAATGCGTGTGTATCTGTGTGGTGTGTATGTGTTAATATAAGGCAAATAATTGGAAGTTCTGCTTTAATAATGCAATTGAGACAGAAAAAGTTAATTGATATTCATGAATTTTTATAATTATCTATAGTTTCTAATTGATTAATTTCAGTGAATAATTAGAATTTGACTGGTTGAATATATTTTCATCACAAGCAAAAAATGGACTAAATGCGGGTAACAGAATAACATTCCCCGAACAAATTAAAATCGAGGAGACGAGTTCAAGTTCAATACTACGCTGTTACAATAGCAATCAATTCTACTAGCTATGAGTTAAGCAACAGGCTAGACGAAGTAACTAGGGTTACAGCCAAGATCTGAAAATAAGAAGACCGAACTACTCCACTGTATTTCCCAAGAATACATGAAAATTCACAGGAACTTGTGGAGGCCAATTACCGCCTGAGATATAGCATTAACAAAATATATAAAAATAACGGAATGTAAGCGAGCTCTTCGTTTAACCCGCCCCATCTATAGACGACACACCAATTTACACCCGTAGACCCATATATAGGCACTCCCCATACACACATCTATACGCATGCACAAACTTCCATACTCACACGCAACTATTTCCACGCGCAGCACACACACGGGTAAAATAGATGTGGCTCGAGGCCAAAAGTGGGGGGCACCCAGTGAGGATCTCTTAAGTATATATATATATATATATATATATATATATATATATAAAGAATCATAAACGCTTGAATAACAAAAATATATATATGGAGCCTTAAAGTGGCCTGTTTTTCTTTAATATATATATATATATATATATATATATATATATATATATATATATGTATGTATACATATATATATATATGTGTGTGTGTGTTAAGTATTATATATATAAATGTGTTAAGTATTATATATATTTATATATATATGTGTTAAGTATTATATGTATGTGTGTGTGTTAAATATTATATATATATGTTAAGTATTACATATATATGTTAAGCATTATATATATATGTTAATTATTATACATATATATGTTAAGTATTATATATATATATATCTTAAGTTATATATATATAATTTTTGTATATAATACCTAAGATATATATATAATACTTAAGATATATATATATATATATATATATATATATATATATATACATATATGATACTTACGTTTTATATAAATAAGATACTTAAGATATATATATATATATATATATATATATATATATATATATATATATATATATATATCTTAAGTATCCTGTATATGTTATTTATTATAGATATATATATATATATATATATATATATATATATATATATATATATATATATATCTTAAGTATTATATATATATATATATCTTAAGTATTGGTTTGATTTTCTTTAATACATATATATATATAAGTATTATATATATAAATGTGTTATGTATTATATATATTTATATATATATGTGTTAAGTATTATATATGTGTGTGTGTTAAGTATTATATATATATATATGTTAAGTATTACATATATATGTTAAGTATTATATATATGTGTTAATTATTATACATATTTATGTTAAGTATTATATATATATTTTTGTTAGGTATTATATATATATCTGAAGTTATATATATATATATATATATATATATATATTATTTTTGTATATAATACCTAAGATATATATATAATACTTAAGATATGTATATATATATATATATATATATATATATATATATATATATATATATTAAGTTTTATATATATATGATAAATAATATATATATATATCTTAAGTATCCTATATATGTTATGTATTATATATATATATATCGTAAGTATTATATATATATATATCTTAAGTATTATATATATATATATCTTAAGTATTATATATATATATATCTTAAATATTATATATATATATCTTAAGTATTATATATGTATATATATATATATATTATTCTACCAACTGATCAGTCACGAATATTTCGTGCCTTATTAGTTGCTAGAACAACAAAACTTAAGTCGCACTCCAAACGTAGTTATAAGTATATTTATTAATATATATTTCTTAGCTCAGTCTAACCGTAATGAGCACTCTTTTCTTTACACTTTAAAGTAAATATTTATTTGCTTACCTTTGTATGCACTCTAACACGCGCATATACGGTTGCTAATATCTAGTTATTTGATTTACATCTCATATATATATATGTGGCCTGACGATTGCATCTAGCATGAAACAGACTGTCGCCTCTATGTGTTGACTTCTATATTCACTTTTATATTTACACACGCTCTATCTCTGATATTGAGCACTTTATCCCATAAATATAGCACACTTTAAGACTATATTTCTTCACATTCAGCTCCTGATAATCAGTAGAGCACTTTCGCTACATTTATAACACAGTATGGACATAGAAAAAGTTAGCCTCGACTACTCCCTAAAAAACATACCCATCCCATCCCCTTCCATATATAAGCTAAAATTATTTGAAAAAAACAGAAAGTTTCATAAAAAGAATGAGATGGAAAGCCAACTTTTTAAACCAGGACCTTCCCAATCAAAATACACTCAAGGAAAAATACGGCTTCAAGACAAAAAAATGTTCCCGCAACAAAAAGAATTAGATGACTTCGAGAAAGACTTAACTGACCTAGTTAGAAACATAAAATTCCATAAAAAACAAGATGCATTTAAAAAAAAATTAAAAGAAGATATAACTAAAATAAACAATTCAACAAATGTATTTATTGCAGCTGACAAAACAAGAAATTTATACAACTTAAGCCCTCCTAAGCACAATAAATTACACAAGGACAACAGAACCAAAACATACAAAAAGGCACCAAAAACAATAGAACACGATATCAATAAAGAAGCTTAAGCAATCGCCCAAAAATTAGACCAGGTGGCCTGACGATTGCATCTAGCATGAAACAGACTGTCGCCTCTAAGTGTTGACTTCTATGTTCACTTTTATATTTGCACACGCTCTATCTCTGATATTGAGCACTTTATCCCATAAATATAGCACACTTTAAGACTATATTTCTTCATATATATTTATAGATATATATATACACATACTTTGAATAATTGATATGTTTATGAGTGCTGAATAACGTTGAAAGATTTATTGATATAGACAGTATGCATACAGAAATGGACACAGCATGTTCACGATCAGTTTATGAAATATTTATTGGGGAGGTGTTCTCACTATTACAGATTCAACGTTTATAGGTGTAAACAGAGAAATCAAAATTTCATGGTGACACACTTTCACGCCTCAAGTAACCTTCAGTTCATCTTCAGAAGTATTTCCGATTCAAATTGAAGTGTATTTAACTCAACAAAAATCAAATTAAAACTTCGATTCTCAGTGTATCTATAAAGAAAAATACAGACATTAACATTAAGCAAACGGAATCTGTCTGTCCAATGAAGAATACGGCTGTCTCTTAAATAAACCTAAATGACCGAAAATAGAGTTAAATTCTTTGACTTCATAACTATTGAAATATTATCTTAATTTCAAGTTTTAATAAGCAATTTACACCCTTGTGCAAATTAATTGAAACAACCGTTTTAATTTCCTTTCTTTCACTATAAGGTCGGTTTTAGACCCACTGGAGTGACAGGGTGCAATCAATTTCTATTTTTTCCTCAGATTAGGATATTTGCAGTGGTGTGTAGTAATATTAATCAGTTTTCGGGTGTATGATGAAATTTGTTTGGATTTGAAAAATATTGCGTCATCCGTGATTGCATCAGATTTTTATCACACCCAGACACTATTGTCTCAGCTGTCGATTAGTTGTCCTCTGGCCATTGTTTGCGATGGACGTTTACTCCAAGGAAGTGTACGAAAATTGTGACGCTGCATGAATACGACGACAAACCTTACCAGTGAGCAAATCAAAGAAATATAGACTGGACTGGATGTTCTCCTGATTTAATTCCAATTAAGAATCTGTGGCCAATGTGCAAGGAGCGATTTCATGGAATGAACATACAAAATACTAACATGTTCACTGGGTCATGTCTCAATGGAAAAATACGAAAAACAGTAAATAATAACAGAATTATTCGTTTTGTTTCAATTCATTTACACAAGGGTGATATATGCAGTTAAACTCCAACGGAAATAGTTCGTTATACACGAGAAATAACTGTTATAGAATGCTCCTCACTCTTTGCCCATGTGCCATGTCTCTTCATTATATGCACATTGTTCTTCAGCGCTTCTTTTTTATTATGAAATGTATGTATTTGTATAACTGGGCACTCGTATTCGAGGATACCCGTCTACTAGGGTGGCTAGCCAATCGCTATTGCAGACATTTTCACAGGCGCATTTATGTTTATTCAAGACCAACAGAGTCCACCAACTATGCGGTGAAGACCTTAGTTACAGTTTATCTAGCGTGATAATATGAACAAGGCCGTCACGCTCAGGCCCTCAGCCACGATGACTTGCGACTTTGTTCTAGAACAGCTATCGACGGGTCCCAAGGATTCCGTCTACCCAATTTCACTAACAAGGCTTCAGTCAACCCGTGGTATGGTTTTTAGGCACTTTCCAAAGGTTGCCGCACCCTGGGATCGACCCCCACCCTGTCCGACAACATCAGGAAATCTCCTTCCTGACAAATTGACCATGGTGAGATTCGAACCTGGGTCTCATGGTCCGAATGCAAAGTTTCTAACCAATGATGTAATACCATAAGATAAATCTCAAGAGCCACTCAGGGTTACTGAATGAGGTGTGTGATATGAATGCAAGAGAAGGAAGCAGGAAGTGGAGTTTATGCTGATAATAGGTGTATACAATGATTGTCCCTTGACTTGAAGAGGTAAAGACCGATGGAAGTGGCCATGAAGAAATCTGTTCCACGTGGTAGAATATCTTCGGTAAAACTGTATGAGTGAAACTTCCTTGTAACATTTGGAATACGGAAGGAATATGACTGATTTGACTCTGTGGTTATGGGACTGAGAGTCTTATCTGTACAGGTCTGAGCGGGTAGGTCTCTCGTTGGGAAATTTGTTATGGGTGTAGTGCTTCTCGGGAAGGAGATCTCTCTGTGGAACTTGTTTTTACCAATGGAATATAAAGGGAATGAGGATGTTTCGACCATGTGTATGTGGCATGGTGGTCTTATCTGTAAAGGTGAACTGATGCAACTAAATATTGAAGCTCATCTAAAATTTTTCCATTGAAAAAGCGGTAGATTAGCAGTAAGCTGAAAATGTAGATTCTGTGGAGAAAGTGGCTTACTTTAAAATCACGAGTAAAAGATTTTGAATTCTATGAACATTGTAAAGTGATGATTGTGCAGCTCAAAGCCAGTTATGATAACGATACTCAGTTTTCGTCTAATCTATCTCTTGTAAACGTGAAGCATAGCGGTAGGAGTTATAGTCATTAACATAGCGGTAAGAGTTATATTAATTTACATAGCGGTAAGAGTTATAGTCATTAACATAGCGGTAAGAGTTATATTAATTTACATAGCGGTAAGAGTTATAGTCATTAACATAGCGGTAGGAGGTATAGTCATTAACATATCAGTAAGAGTTATAGTCATTGACATAGCGGTGGGAGTTATAGTCATTAACATAGCGGTAGGAGGTATAGTTATTAACATAGCGGTAAGAGTTATAATCATTATCATAGCGGTAGAAGTTATAGTCATTAACATAATGGTAAGAATTATAGTCATTGACATATCGGTGGGAGTTATAGTCATTAACATAGCAGTAGGAGTTATAGTCATTAATATAGCGGTAAGAGTTATAGTCATTAACGCAACCGAACGGCGCTGTTACTTCACTTTTTAACATTGTCAGTTTCTCATTACTGTTGCTGTTTGTCTTCTTGGGAATATTTTAAGGAGACTAACCTGCTTAATATCTCATCATACTATAATAAATAAAAAAAAAACCTTTTGGGTTTTTAACAAACTAAGTTTTATGGATTTTTTCAGGTTTTCTTTTTTTCATGTACCCTGCTATTTTATATCCTCGTTGGCAAATCGGTGTTTTTCTCTAGCACTTCGTATTACTGGTTCCCATATTATATTTCTATGCTTGCCCGGTTTAGGGGATTTTTATAACTTAGAATATATGTGCTGATTCCTTAAGGTTTCGTATTTTCCAGTATATGTCATGCCACAGAGGGCGTTGGTCTCCATTTTACCTCCATATGTATTCAACTACGCCTGATTTATCTATTACTCCTCGTGTTACGGTTTTACAATGTTGAATTTTTGTCTTAAGGGACCAGCTTGTTTCACCTTTATATTTCTTACCACAGCTCCACGGGATAACGTACACAAAGTCCTTAGTCAAGTCTTCCCCTATGGGAGGCCTTACCCAGAATAGGTGATTACGAAGTGTTGAACAACTTTCGAAGATAGTCCTGAAGTTATATTGACCACAGATACTTTGTATTTTCTCCGATAATCCATTCACATCTTAAAGAAGATGAGGATAACAGTCCGGATAATGTAAGTAATCCTAATACCTAATCCCAGAGATATTTCTTATCGCATCTTGTGTCTCACAAGTATCAACGTTCTCTTCTTGATTGTATGTATAATTGTCCTTTTATTTTTCCATATTCCTTCCAATTTCTCCGCTGCTTACGCGCTCTGTCCCTGGTACTCTAGACATACTTCTGTAGAAATATATATTTGTCTTTTCATCTGTGAGGAATCCTGTCAGCATTAAGTGCCATTATTTCAACCTCATTCCACAGAGGGCGGAGATCTCCTTTTCTCCTCTATATATAATCAGCTACGCCTGATTGTTCTACTTCCCCTTGTCTTACGGCTTTACGATGTTCTTGCAGTCTTACCTTAAGTTTATATTTCTTTCCACAGCTGCACGGGACGGCGTACACACATGTTCACCTCTTACTCGGAAGAGATTTCAAAAGAGGCGTCCTGATGTTATATCGACTACAGATGTTTTGTATTTTTCCCGATAATCCCTTCACAACAGTCCTAATAATGTAAATAGTGTAAATAATTACAATGCCTCATCTTTTACAGGCTTTTATCATATTAGCAAAGGAAGGTATAAGAAAAAGACTTATTCAAAGATACATACATGAAAAATAATATTTGAATAAAAGTATTTATTATGTTGTGTAATAAGTAATTTCCGTTTTTTGCTAACCAGTTGTAATACGAATGTATCACTGTACATCCTAATTATAGGTCGTAGTTAAGGATAAATTTGGAATACATTAACATAGATTAGGCGTTTTACAGCAGTGGCAGTGTACAGAGTGAGTTAATTTAACTTTATTAAAGCCACTTATGGAGGGAATATAACTTCATTTATGTCCGATAAATCTTATGGGCATTCAAAAAAGGGAATTATGTTATGTAGATATGTAGATTAATATGAAGTGATTGAATTTTTTTACAAAGATTTGTTGCTGTGAAAAAATCCTTAAAAGATAAATCGTAGCGTTCACGGGATCTTGATATGGAAGGAATATGACTGATTTGACTCTGTGGACATGAGATAGGGAGTCTTATCTGTACAGGTCTCTCGTTAGAAAATTTTTCATGAGTGTAGAGCTTTTAGGGAAGGAGCTCTCTGTGTGGAACTTCTTTCTTACCAATGGAATATAAAGGGAATGAGGATGAGGAAAGTCATTAGTAAAAAAAACCCAAAAAAAAACAGTTAGCCGCAAAATACTCGAGAACCATATGGGCACGTTGAGATTCGGGTTCGAATCATACCATGGTTTATATTTCAGGAAGGATCCCGACGTGAAGCACCTTTGGAAAGTGACTGAAAATCATACCACGGGTTGCCCCTAGCCTTGTTAGTGAAATTCGGTATCTGGAACTCTTGGGGGCTGTTGATCGCCGTTCTAGCTCGAAGTCACAAGCCTCGTTCTGGCCTTGTTCAAATTGTTGATCACGCTAGGTAACACACTCTTTCCCAGAAACTTTAACTAAAATCTGCTCAGCATAGCTTCAGTGTAAACCAAAGGTTTTGAATAAACAAAAATGTCTATCTAAATTAAATTATCTATAAAAACATCTGTTTCAATATTTGAAAAGTGAATTATATTATTTGAAACGACAGGAAGCATCTGCAATAGGGATTGGCGAGTCGATTTAGTAGACGGGTACCTTCAAATAAGGGTGGCCAGCTATACATACTCAGGAACCAGAAAACACATCGCAACGTACCATATGCCGATATGTAGAAACGGTTTCGCTAGGAGCGAAACGAACAAAGCAGATTGTTAAGGAGCAAAAACGGAAATTATAACGATTCATGTGCTTGATATTTGCAGGGAGTCCTTTCATCCGTCGTTTGTATTTTGTTGGTTTGGTGTCGTCTAGATACTTCTCCTCCGTATAGGTCTCCTCGTGATATTATGCACATGATGCAAGTTATAATAAAATCGGCTCGGGCCAAAAACCGACAAAGGTCAGTAGCTACTTATAGATACTGATAGCATTGCATAGGTTGTATATAAGATATACAAATTTGGCTTTGGTATCATTTCTTTTATTAAAGCATTTAACTAAACTTAAGTAGTCTTGCTACAAATCTAGTGTTCTGCTACTATCAAGTGACATTCAGTCATTTAATCAATATCACTGGAAGTTGGAAAGTTAAAACGCTTTCAGAAAACACGCATTGTATAAGATGCCTGTTCCGATATATAGATATTTTATTCGTTTAACCACGTCATTAGAAACGTCGTTACGTAAGACTCAGTCAGCCACTCGTGATTAACGCTTGTGCGATCATGTATCTTTTGATACATGACAGACGAGGCAGAAGATTTTTTTTCCGGCAGTAGGTTCCCATTTCTTTCTGAGGTAGATTGGTTGTCAACCAAGGCTAAATAACCCAGTCTCTCCCACTATTCTGCCCATGGAAGAGAAGAGATGGATGCATACCTTTGTGCGTAAGTGAATATAACAGACTTGACTGGGATTCGAACTCGGCTCTTCGAGTTCTCATTCAGAGCCGATATGCATTACGCCACAACGCACATCCGAGTCCACAACGCACATTTAAATCTACTAAGATTTTGTTAAGATTGGTACAGCAGGAGGCCTTTAAAAATTCGATAATTTTTGCTTAGAGCTTAAACCTTAAACAATTCAAATGATTTCCAGCTATTGTAAGAAACGCGGCATTTTCATGATATTGTCAGATGGATAACAAATGGACAATGAAAGAGATTAATAGAAAATGATTTAAAAATGAGGAATAAACCGTTGCAGAACGGATAGAAAGATTTAACCTAACGTGATATCAGGCACAGGATATGCAGGTTAGCAGCTCGGAACAAGAGATCAGCGGGCCGCGTTCGAATACCATTTGTTCACTTTCGCGTAAATACCTTTGAGAAAAGTACGAATCCATCTCTTCTTCCGGCTCACGGCTATAGGCGCTCCACATCTACTACATCGACAGCATGAATGACAAGACAGCCTAACGGGGCCCAGCTCTCTTCAGTTTGGTTTGAATTCAGTTTACCTTCAACCAAAGCTATAGGGCTGAATTTCTCATGCAATTTACCCATAGCTATTGGGAGAGAAGGATTCCTATATTTCCTAAAGGATATTAACACGTAAGTGAATATAATGAATTCAAGTAGAATTCGAACTCGGCTATCCGATTCTTCAATCCAAGCCGCTATAGATCACTCCACCGTGCCTCTCACTAGGCATGAGTTAAATAGGAGGACAGATTGAACTTTTTAGCTTTGGTTGGCAACCAGTCTAGGTGAAAGAAAACGCTGTATCATGTTGTTCATAAAGTCTACTTGTTTCAAAACCAAACCAGCAATGGCAAACATACCATTATACTCAACAAGGGATTTTAAAAGATTTCATAAATATGTTGCGCACTGTCTTAAGACTTATTAAGCGTATAATATGAAGTCTTTTCTTAGCAGCTTCCAATATGAAAATAAAAATGAAAAAGGATGAATTGAAACAATTTTTATCTTATAATATTTTTACATTTTTCAGTCGATTTGGACTGAAACTGATTAGCTGCTGCTGCTGCTGTTCAAGAACGCATTCCTGAATTGCAATCATTCAAAATACCATGTTTCAAATTCACAGGCAATTCTTTCACATCTATCATTTTGTTGTTATTGATGCCCGGATTAAAGTGCACAATGCAGTAAAATTAAATTATTTTAAATTGATTCAGTGAGTTACTTGTTTTTTACGGCTTATCAACCCTTGCAGTTTTTAAATTCTTTTAACTCACTGGGGCTCTGTGATATACTACTTCGTCATAAGATATACATTTCATGAATTTTACAAATGATTATATTCTTCTCTCATACGGATCATTTTGTCC
This sequence comes from Acanthosepion esculentum, assembly GCA_964036315.1. NCBI lineage: Eukaryota > Metazoa > Mollusca > Cephalopoda > Sepiida > Sepiidae > Acanthosepion > Acanthosepion esculentum. The sequence goes on from OZ038475.1 coordinate 13,272,468, forward strand.
TTACCAATTTTTAATGTTGTTTTTATAATTTCGTTGTATCGAATACAAGTTCGGGAAATTGATTAGCAATATTTATTCGACGGCCAAGATAATACTATATCATTTATCTATTAAAAAAAACATCTGTTTCATTATTTGAAAAGTGAATTATATTACTTGAAACGAAATTCTTTGTCCTACACAGAAATTTTTGACTATATATATATATATATATATATATATATATATATATATATATATATATATATATATATGTCATTCACAGACATTACTGTTTCGCTGTATTACAGCTCCTCAGTGCGACTAGACTTCCGAATGCCTCAAGCCAGGATTGAAACACAACTAATTTAGTGTCAGCCAGAGGTATCTTCATTCGGTAGAGTTACACAACTAAATCTAGCGTATTGTTTTTACAAATGTAAACAAATGCCAATCAGCCAAAGTGCTCCATTCATTTTACTGAAGAGCTTTGCATTAGTGCAGGTGGCTGTTGTTTATAGAATTAGCTTATCACTCAACAGTGCTCAATTGAAATATATTTTCAAGAGCTAAATTATGTCATTCACAGACAGTACTGTTTCGCTGTATCACAGCTCCTCAGTGCGTCTAGACTTCCGAATGCCTCAAGCCAGGATTGAAACACAACTAATTTTGTGTCAGCCAGAGCTATCTTCACTCGGTAGAGTTACACAACTAAATCTAGCGTATTATATATATATATATATATATATATATATATATATATATATATATATATATATAACCCAGTAAATTATGACCAACAACAGGTGAGAAGAATGACAATTACTGTCTCGTAACACAATTGCTAGTTATGTCCGCTTTGAATATGTCATTGTTGTGACTTGAAATTCATAATTGTAGAAAAATATTTTAAAATTCTTGATAGAGTTCAAAAGCATCTCCCAGTCCTTTAATGGGGAAGAATTATTTTACACCCTCCGAAGTCTCTCTCACAGGCGTGAAGTGGCGTGCCTTTCACTGCTCTATCGTTATTCCATCGAAAATACTTGTACGAACTGGATTATTTAATTCCGCCAGGCATTAAACATCACGTCGAGGAACTGACATGCCTGTTACATTGTATCAATTCACCAGCATTCCTACCGTAATCCACCGGTTAGAAGTAAGTTCCACTCAAACAGCTTCTTTCAGCGAACTACTGCTGTGTAGAATAAATTCTATCACTAAAATCTTAATCTGTTCAAGTCTAGAGTTAAACATTATCTTCGCCTCCTATTTATATTAAATACCCCTTAAGGTAACCCTCTAAATAGAGTGCCCTCGGGCCTTATAAAGTAAGAACCTTGCATTAAAAAATTGATAACTGACAATTTTTTATGGTCAAAAGACGAACTCAGACAATTTCCAAAGTAGCAGATTTTGATACGGATGATAGGGTAAGTGTGTCCATTACTGCAGGAATCACTGTGAGAAAAACAAAAACAAAAATGAACGTCAGTGTGATGCACTTTTTGATTATATTGCTAAGAAATATTCGGTGAAGCGCGTGAAATAAAGGGTTCAGTTCAACATTCCAACTACCTGAAGAAGACCGGAGCGCACATTGGCTGAAACATTGTGATAAATATGGTGACAAAGATGAGGAATCCGAATAATGTAAATAGTGTACGTAATACCTCATGTCAGAAATATAGACAAAAAAATACAATTAAATAAATAAATAAATCGCACTTTTAATATGGCATCATTCCTAAAAAAGTTACAAATAAAGTCACATTAAATTATTTCAAACTTCCAACTTCCCAAAGAATACGAGAATGTAGGAATTCTATCACACAAGCAAAGTTCTTGATAATGACTTCAATGATTGAATGTACTTGAACCGAAAAATAACAAAATATGGACTTCAGACAATTTATCCAGAATTTCTTTCACAACATTCAGCACTTTATTCGAAGTTTGGAAAAATATAATAAAAAATTAGACAGACATTGTTGTTTTATGAAAAAGATTAAACTTGTTTCTCTCTCTCTCTCTCTCTCTTTCTCTTTTATATATATATATATACATATATATATATATATATATATATATATATATATATGTATATATATATATATATATATATGTATATATATATATATATATATATATATATATATATATTCATATTCGTTCGTTTATATATATATATATATATATATATATATATATATATATATATATATATATATATATATATGCATATATATATATATATATATATATATATATATATATATATATATATATATATATATATATATATATATATATATATAGTTGGTATGACGTTTGCTTGATAACGTAACTGTCCGGGTTTCAATTCCTGGTAGTGGATGCGCATTGCTGATGAGTCCCAAATATAGGAAGAAACGGCCGTCCAATGCTTTCTGCATTCTGTTGAGGTTTCGTCTAAAAACTCGATGAATTGCTTAATTATGATATATATATATATATATATATATATATATATATATATATATATATATATATATATATATATATAAACGAACATTGAAGTCAACACTTAGAGGCGACAGGCGGTTTCATGCTAGACGCAATCGTCAGACTACCATATATATATATATCATTAGTATATATATATATATATATATATATATATATATATATATATATATATATATATATATCATTAGTATAACAAGGGTCTATTCCTGTATGTACGTTTCTTTGTAATCGCAGTTGTGTTACCAATGTTGGATTAATTTCCCACATGCCAACAAATAACGGTCATGATCCGCATGCCGTGATTATTATAAGATTGTCAGAAGCTTAGGTGGTTTAATCCAATAGACTACCGGCGTCTTGGCCACAATTATTACCCGCAACAAAAGTTGGCAAGTAATTTTCTCAGTCCCATCTGTCAATGTATTTGCAAATCTATCTCAGGACTTGAAATTTTTCTTCGTAAAGATGCCAGTTTAGACCCTTACGAGTAATGATTCATTGTATTTCTGGCAATATTTTCGGCAGAAATTAATCAATAGGCAAAAAATATCTTGTTCAATAACCAATTGACTATCACCACATATATACACGCTAGATAAAAGATTTGGGTACACACTCTGGATACAAAAATGAACTTTCCCTTCCTTGGTTAATGTTGAGGGATCTCCCCATTTTATACAAATGGACTCACCCAGGGTATACATATACGACTGCTACTGAATACCAGAGGAGTAGATAGACAGAGTCACACAGAGGAGGGTAGTACAAGAGTCACGATAACGAGAACATAGACTCAGTAAGAAGTCATACAGCGATAAGTCGATACCAAAGAATTTCTATATATATTTGTCTACTAACCCCGTATTCCTGGAACTACTAACCTGTATTGCCAGGTTGTATTATTACGTTAATACATTTATTTCCTATATTCATTATTGGCGTTTGTTATTATTTGATACCGGAATTCATCCCGGAATCCACAACAGTTAAATTAACCGCAACTATGATAGGATGCTAAAACTGTTTAAGCCATGAGTTCCAGTCGAAGAACGTTCCAGAAAGCGTGATACATCAAATTAAAAAAATTCAAAATCCTTAATATTATCATTAAGCAGTTTAGGCAAAAAAGCTCACTTTTTAAGGAAAGTTTCTGCATTAGCGGCTTTATTATTACTATTACTACTACTATTATTATTATTACCACTAATATTACTATTATTATTACTACTACTACTATTAATATTATTATTACTACTACTACTATTATTATTACTACTACTACTATTATTATTGCTACTACTACTATTATTATTATTACTACTACTACTACTATTATTATTATTACTACTACTATTATTACTATTACTAGTACTACTATTATTACTAATACTACTATTATTATTATTACTACTATTATTATTAATACTACTACTATTACTACTACTACTACTATTACTAATACTACTATTATTATTACTACTACTACTACTATTATTATTACTACTACTACTATTATTACTACTACTATTATTAATATTACTACTACTACTATTATCATTATTACTACTACTACTACTATTATTATTACTACTACTACTATTATTATTATTACTATTACTACTACTATCATTATTACTACTATTACTATTATTATTATTATTACTACTACTACTATTATCATTATTACTACTACTACTACTATTATTATTATTACTACTACTACTATTATTATTACTACTACTACTATTATTACTACTACTACTATTATTATTATTACTAGTACTACTATTATTATTATTACTCCTACTACTATTACTACTACTACTACTATTTTTATTACTACTACTACTACT
>OZ038475.1:13281813-13289313 GCA_964036315.1 Acanthosepion esculentum
CAGAAATATAGACAGATACTGAAGAAGGCCGGAGCGTACAACGGCCGAAACGTTGTGATAAACATGGAAACAAAGATGAGGACAATAGTCCGAATAATGTAAATAGTGTACATAATACCTCATCTCAGAAATATAGACAGATACTGAAGGGCCGAAACGTTGTGATAAACATGGCGACAAAGATGAGGACAATAGTCTGAATAATGTAAATAGTGTACATAATACCTCATCTCAGAAATAGAGACAGATACTGGAGGAAAGAGTGCTTACAAAATGTGACACTATCAGGACATATTGAAGGTAAGAATAAATGGTAAGCGAAGCAATGCCGAGGAGAGATAACAAAAAGACAACATTTATTAAGGATGGAAGAAAGCTGCGTATAGCATACCTAACGATCTTGTGTAAATGCTTGGGGGGACTTGGATTAGGATAGATAACGAAAAGACAAACTTTACTAAAAGCTGCAAAGTACGGAAAATCGTGGAGAGCCATGATACGGAAAATAAAATATCGAAAGAAATTATGAATATCTAAAAAATACCTGCCTTATATTTCGATTGCTAATATACAGCGTCATCTACTGCAAGGAAAGTTGGACCTCTGTGTCATGCCAGAAGGTTTTTTCTCGTCTGAGGACATCATTCAAATGTAAAAATCTACCATTCGTCCTTGCATTGAACACTGTTGCCCTGTATGGTCTGGTCCTCCCGCTGTTCATCTCGCGGTTCTCGCCAAGATCCAAAGACAGATATGCAGTGTGGCATCTTGACTGCAGTCACTTTCTTACAGACTTGATATGGCTTCTCCTTCTTTTTTTTTTACAAATATTTTCATGGCAACTGCTGTGATCAGCTACTTTCACTGGTCACCCAACTGCGTGAATTTAAGCGTGCTACTAGGTTGGCATCTCGGTCCCACCATTTCACTGTCGAAACAGTTAAATGTAACCGCCTCTTCTAATTTAAAAGCTTCTTCTCTCGCACTCCTTGCTTACTTCGCTGATGGCTCTAATCATCATATATTCAAATGTAATATCAATCGACATCTTCTGATGCCTTGATCCTAATCCCAGTTCTTCTCTATATCCTTTCCTCAAACACCCCTCTTTAATCTTACACCCACTTTTTATAATCCCGTGAGTCCAAGTGGCACCCCCCGCCTTGCTTAGGGTGAAATGCTTAAAAAATATTGGGATTGAGAAAGGAGAAACTACCGTAGTGGCGAATATATGGACAAACAACAGAAAAAAAATCATGCTGCTCAAAATGTACTGGAGTTCTGTATATATAAGAAAAATAATCTTGGTGAAAACATGAGATGAGTACTCTATTTACATTATTCGGACTAAATGTCCTTATCTTTGTCGCCATATTTATTACAACGTTGTAGGCTCCGGCCTTCTTCAGGTGGTTGGAATGTCGAACAGAACCCTTTATTTCGCTTACTGTTCTAGTTCCACGTGCCATGTTTTAATGGATGTCAGTTATCTCCTGTTAATTCCCCTCTGAAATTTCTCCACTGCCTTAACCAGGTATTGAACTCACATCCTGTCACTGGATTTAACCAACGCATTTATCCCCAACGATAGAAAAGTTGTAATAAATATGGCGACAAAGACGAGGACATTAGGCCGAATAATGAACATACTGTATACAATTGATAATAGGATGGTTCAGAAAGCAGACAAGATAAGACATGACTAAGTAAGTGATGTGATCGCTTGGGAGGCGTTTAGGCACAGTAATCTTATATCCGGAAGTAATCTTATATCCGGAGTAACCTTATATCCGGAAGTAATCTTATATCCGGAGTAACCTTATATCCGGAAGTAATCTTATATCCGGAAGTAATCTTATATCCGGAGTAACCTTATATCCGGAAGTAATCTTATATCCGGAAGCAATCTTATCTCCGGAGTAACCTTATATCCGGAAGTAATCTTATATCCGGAAGTAATCTTATATCCGGAGTAACCTTATATCCGGAAGTAATCTTATATCCGGAAGTAATCTTATATCCGGAGTAACCTTATATCCGGAAGTAATCTTATATCTAAAAGGAAGAATCCTCCATGTTAGTTTTTGTTTCTACCTGTAGCAATCACCTGACATATTTCTCGAGGTTTATTATGATCTTGAGCAAGTGTAATTAGTACATGTCACTGATTAGTAAGTGACCAAAGTATTAGGCTAATCTCCCACCTCTATTTTGGTATTCCCCTACTTCTTGTTCCATACATCTTGCACTCAACATACAATATAGCGATCTTTGCTCTCGTTCCTTTAATTCGTCCAAATATTTTCAAGGAGTTACTATAAATGTTAACTGCAGGTCAAACTGTGTGACGGTAGTCGGAATGCAATCAGGACCCGTGTGCTGACTGGGAAAGCCTCGCCCCCAACCCACCTGGAATGTCACAATGACTCACACAATTACAAAAGAAATAAGTGTACTAGTGGCTACAGCGACACAATTACGGAAACTGAATAAACGAAAGATATATACTGATTTATTTGTCGATATATTTTATTCTTTTCAGAAAATTAATTTTTAACTTTCCACTGAAATCATTTTTAGTCCCAGAAACAAGAACACATATTTGTTTTTTTTTGTTTTTAATTTTCTCATCTAATATTCATCATACACCATATTCAATAAACTAAAACTGCAATTGCATTTAAAGTATGCACAAGTGGGTATTTCTATGTATGTATTCCTAATTTCATCAGAAATATATAAACTGTCCTTCTTATGTAAGGGGGAGCAATGGCACTAAACAAGTAGAGGTCATCTACTTTGCTTGGCTTGAGACATACGCTGATCAATTTTCCTTGAATGTGATGACCTGCTCCACACTGGTGAGGCATATACTGCTGGGGAGTAGCAAAGGGCTAGGTCTGTGGTGCGGATTTTATCAGCATGGGAACACCATTTGGTGTATATATAGGTAACATGATGGTCACCGACATGTAAAGTGGAATCCGCTAGCCGAGTTCGATTTCTTGCGTCCTCATCTGTGTTCACTTCACATCAATGCCTTTGGGAAAATCATGGATGCTTTCTTCTTGTGGGGTAAATACTTGGATAGACCGAACGCTTCTAGAGGTGGGGATTCTGTAGGGCTGGGAGATAGAGCGTGTGTTCCACGTTGTTATGGTGACTGCACCACAGGGACAGACGCTGACTAGGAGAAATGTTGTTTAGTGGTTCTTCTGAGTGTAAAAAGATCTGTCTTGACTTGAACCTCTTTGTCATTGGTTCACAACCGTCGAGTGTATATCGAGGATCAGTTTTCTGCTTTATGTTCTCGAGTGAAACAAGAACACATAATTGTTTTTTGTTTTTTTTTCTCATCTAATATTCATCATACACCATATTCAATAAACTAAAACTGCAATTGCATTTAAAGTATGCACAAGTGGGCATTTCTATGTATGTATTCCTAATTTCATCAGAAATATATCCATGGATACCGGACACTAGAAATTAACTTGTTATTTGCTCTATGAAAAGAAAATAGCTTTATCTTGTCAGTGACGTTTGCTGTAAATGCCACCCAGTGAAAAAACGTTCCTTACTGAATGTTTGGTGTAAAAAAAAAGTGGTTCTACAGAAGGATGCTGAGAATACTATAGACTGAATATGTATGTAACGGAGAATTTTCATAGAAAATTGAAACAAAAACAATACATATATTTAGCATTAGGGAGACATAGTTGAAAATTATAATGTGGAAAGAAGGCTTGAAGAACTTAAAACTCTTAGGACCTGATGAAGGGAAGGGGGGCAGAGGACTGCAGCGCATAATCTAACGTGATTGTGTAAATGATTCGCAGATAAAATATTTAATAAGAGCTACATAGAAGAAGAAATTGTGGAGAGCTATGATCGCCTACGGCTTGAAGGTACGTGACATATACAGTGTAACCTGGATATAAGAGACCCGGATATAAGAGAGATTTTCACTGGTCACAAATTAGAGACTGTGTTAATATATATATAATAGACCAAACCCGGATATAAGAGACACCCTGATATAAGAGACTTCTTATCCGGTCCCGACAACTCTCTTATATCCGGGTTACACTGTAGAATAAAAAGAAATTGTGAAAGAAAAGAGAAAGAAAAGAAAAAGAAAAAATAAAGTATCTAACTAACCATATCGGCCACGCGCCTATATTATATAAATAATCAATGGATTTATTTTTAATCCTATATATATATATATATATATATATATATATATATATATATATAGTGTAACCCGGATATAAGAGACCCTGGTATAAGAGAAACCCGGATATAGGAGAGATTTTCTCTGGTCCCAAATTAGAGCCTGTGTTAATGTATATATAATAGACCAAACCCGGATATAAGAGAAACCCGGATATAAGAGACAACTATCTTATATACGGGTTACACTGTATATATATATATATATATATATATATATATATATTTATATTTATATTTATATATATGATTAATGTGAGTAAAATGTCACTTAGCTGATTGATGTTTCTGTTAGCATCCCGATTCAAGACTTTCGTAGGCATACCTGTCCCTCCACTCTTCAGGAAGTGTGAGGAACGAGAAGGCTTAGCTCCCGCAAGGCGAATTTGCTTGGCGTGTCATGGCCTGTTGAAAGATCGCGACCGGAAGTAAAACAGAAGTGGATTATTCCGAAATTCCCATATCGCGGGCAGACGTACAAAGGAAAAAAAAAAGAAAAAAAAAGACTAAGTATTCAAACCAGCTTGAATTTATAAAACCGGAAGTCTGGGGCGAACGAGAAGTGCGTCTCGTATGCAAATTTTAGTTGCCCCCGACGCAGGCATAAATAGCAAGTCTGAGAGGAAGACGACAGATCGCTTTGTTGGCGTGACGGCGTACGTGGGCACTAGAAACAGCTCAGTTGATAGACCGGAGAACTGGACGAAAGCAAGCACTTTAATCCATTTCAGTCATCGCAAACGACGGGCGAACTGAATTACCCACAGGGAGTATCAACAATTTAATATATAATATATATATACAGTGTAACCCGGATATAAGAGACCCGGATATAAGATAGATTTTCTCTGGTCCCAAATTAGAGCCTGTGTTAATGTATATACAATAGACCAAACCCGGATATAAGAGAAACCCGGATATAAGAGACTTCGTATCCGGCCCCGACAACTCTCTTATATCAGGGTTACACTGTATATATACAGTGTAACTCGGATATAAGAGACCCGGATATAAGAGAGATTTTATCTGGTCTCAAATTAGAGCCTGTGTTAATGTATATAAATTAGACCCGGATATAAGAGACCCGGATATAAGAGCGATTTTCTCTGGTCCCGTCCTCCCCAATATAAGAGAGTTAATTTTGAGTGACAGTGTGATGTCGTAAATCGGTCAAACAGAGCTCAATTAGAGAGAGATTGAAGTTCAATGACTTAATCTTGACTAGTCTAGAGACACGGTGTGTCCAATCTGTGTCTGTAGGAGACACCCTCTACCTTATGATTTTGCTTTGTGTGTCTAAGGGTAGCGCCGCCCGCTTTTTTGCCGACTTTGCTTGTCGTTGCATTTACTGGACAGCACTTTCACTTTACCCACTGTTCTGTTGAGTCAGAAGTTTGTCTGTTTGTTAATTTTGCCACTGAAAACCGTTTGCTTGCGATCATTGCGATTAGTGATGTCGGCGTCTCAACGAAAAGTTCTGAGCATTTCTGAACAGTTGGAGCTCATCGACGATGTCAAAGTGAAGAAACTCAAACTGGCCGCTGCAGCCAAAAAGTATGGAATCGGTTATTCAGCAGCATCAAGAATTTTCAAGAAATAAGACGATCTCAGATCTTGCATGCAAATGAACGGAAACACTAATCGCAAACGAAAGCACCAATCCGTGCACAAGGACGTTAACGAAGCGCTTACACAATGGATTACGCAAGCATGTGCTCATGGAGCTACCGTCACCGATTACGTCATCAGGCAGAAACCATCACAACTGGCCGTAAATCTTGAAATTGATTTTGAACCGAGCAATGGCTGGCTCATGCGCTGGAAGCAGAGCAATAACGTTTCGTTCAAAAAATTTCACGGCGAATCAACGTCAGCAGATCACGGTTTTGCCAACGAATGGGTGAAAAACATTTTGCCGCAAGTTTTTCGTGGATATGATCCAAAAGATGTTTGGAACTGTGATGAAACGGGAATTTTCTACAAAGCCCTGCCGTCTGGATCTTTGCGATTTGCCGGCGACGAACAGTCAAATGGGACAAAAGTTCCCAAAGACAGACTCACGATGCTTCAGTTCACAAACATGGACGGCAGTGAAAAGCAAGCTGTAGTTTTTGGTAAGTCGGCAAAACCACACTTCTTTAAAAATGTCAAAACTCTGCCGTTTTCTTACTTCGCTAATTGTAAAGACGGGATGACTAGTCAGCTGTTTACTGATGTTATGAAAACGCTTGATCGAAAAATGGTTGCTCAAAATCGAAAGATTATTCTGTTTTTGGACAATGCAACTTGTCATAACTTACTGCCGGGTACAAATCTGTCAAACATCAAATCTGTCGTTCATGCCATCACACACTACCAGCCTCATTCAACATTTGGATCAAGGCATCATTCGTTCATTCAAAGCGTATTATCGTCGGGAACTTGTTCGAATGAAAATCGCAGCGATCGATGCTACACCGCCAGTGCCGCTGTCCGAAGTGGCCAAGCAGATAACCGTTTTGAAGGCCATGCACATGATGAAACGAGCACTTTTCATGGTCAAACCGTCAACAATTCAAAATTGTTTTAAAAAGGCCGGCTTTGTCATTGAATCACAGGCTGAAGTGGAAGAAATACTCGACGAAAATGATCAAGTTTCTCCACCATCGAGCATGGAGCAAACAGATTTTGACGAATTTATCAGCTTCGACGACCGTACACAATGTTATTGAGAACTGAATGACACGGACATCACACGTGGTATAAAATCGGATGATCAAGATTTTGACGAAGATGATGATGCTGAAAGCGTAAATTCTGAAGTTTATGAATGTGACAAACCAGTGCCAAATTCTCTGGCTGCATTGAATGCGCTTGAAACTCTGACAGCCTACTTTGAAGCAAAAAGCAGTAATCCTGATGGCGCATTGAAAATTATTTACGGACTGTATGAAAGTGTTCATGATGTTAACAAAGAGATTTCTGTACAATCAAAAATGACTGACTTTTATAAGAAAAAGTAATTTTAGATTGAATTATTTGTGAAAACTGAAAATGTATTTTTGTCTGTTTTTGTGTTTTTATGTCTATAACTGTTAAATGAAATAGTGTTCTGTACGTAAAAAGCCTTATATGAAGTGTTCCCATACTTACCTAAACAAAATAGACCAAACTCGGATATAAGAGAAAAACGGATATAAGAGATTTCTTCTCCGGTCCCGACAACTCTCTTATATCCGGGTAACACTATATATATATATTTTTTAAACAGGTTGTGTTGAATGT
>OZ038475.1:13291813-13326813 GCA_964036315.1 Acanthosepion esculentum
CCCTAATCTTTGTGACAAAATTTAAATCTATTGAGTGTGTTTCTGTAATTCTCACTTTCTTGAATATTGCTTTTGCACATTGATCTAATCCGAAATCCATTGTTATGTCATCACTGAAACATCTTACAGTATCGAGGAGATTCTTTAACTCGTTATCGTCTTTGGCACAGAGATTGAGTTCTTCCAGTAGGTGATTGGGTACTTTCTTGTTTAGTTTGTAACTACAGTGCTGTTCGATAAAAGTGACTCACCTGTTTTTTTTTACTTAATAAATTTTTTTGCCTATTTTTTGACTTGATTAGATGCTTTTCTTTTCATGGAACTGGTTTCTAAAAATCTATTGAAACGATCCTCAGGAGCGAGCAGTACAAGAGAATTTTAGAGTCTTGTCTGCTCCCTTCTGCTGAAAGGGTGCAAATCAACCCCACCAAGCTCATTTTTATGCAGGATAATACTCCCTGTCACAAAGCAAAATTGATGAAGGAATACTTTGATGAGAAGCAGGTGAGATTTATGACATGGCCGCCCCATTCTCCTGACCTCAACCCAATAGAAAACTTTGGAGCATTATAAAGTACAATCTCTCGAGAAAGCAGTTGAGCAACAAACAGGATTTAATTGTGAATTTCATATCCGAATGGAATTCAATGCTTGGAGATGAGATTTGCCAGAACCTAATCAAATCAATGCCAAAAAGAGTTGAAAAGGTTATTCAAAATAAAGGAGGACCCATAGATTATTAAATATTTCGAATTATATTACCTATTATAAATAAATTATACCTCTATTATTCTTTACTTAAAGCTGTTCGGTTATGTTTCTATTGATTACTAGTTGCAGGAAATAAGTGTCACTTTTTTTGCAGAGAGTTTTTCCCTAAATCTCATTTATATCCAAAATTATAATTATCAATAGAATACCTTAGGGTGAGTAAACTTTTCTATTAGGTGGTCGGGAAGGGGTCTTTATATTAGTAAGATTAAAAATTAGTTTGACCCCAAAAACAATAGGCGAAAATTTTTAAGTAAAAAAATCAGGTGAGTCACTTTTATCAAACAGCACCGTACGCGGTGTACAGACATGTTATTGACCTATTAATTTTCGGGTCATCTGTTTCACTCGTTTATTATTATTATAAGTATTATTATTATTGAGGGAGCGATCAGTAAGCTAAAAGGTGATGCTGGTGTACAAATATTCGAATGTCAATGTATCCATCCGGATAACGTTTCTAATTGTAACGTGTATACCGTGCACATGTTTCACAGCCAAATACGCGCAATATGGTGACAAGTTTTTAATAAACACAGCACGTGACTTTGCACATGTGATGTAGATAGAAATACCTTCATGCTCAGGCAGCCTTGACTACATTATCCCTCAAGCATACACGAATGTGCCTTTCGAAATGTGGCCATGTTACTCCACCACTACACCCACTCATGAGATGCACAGTGGCTCAACTCCTAGGAGACCTACCCAACAATTTAGACCCGCAGCTGACAAGCAACTAAATAGTATTGGAAGTTGTCCATCTAAATTTTGAAAAACAAAAATATATATTTGCTAAGACCTTCAATCAATATCGGTAAACAAAAGAGCCATGTTTATCTTAGCACCAGGGAATTTATTATTATTATTATTATTATTATTATTATTGTTTTTGTTGTTGTTGTTGTTCGTGTGCTATGTTTCATGCTTTGTATCCTGTAGAGCCGCGCCCAAACTACTGTCATTAGACTCAAATAGAGAATTGTCATTTAACTAATCGCTTTCTAGTAGCTTTTCTTAGCATATCGGATGTTCCTAGTAGGGCGATTTTCTGGGCAACTTCTATGTTGATGTTACCTAGGACACTGTTAGTTAAAGTGTCCATTCCTTTTATCACGAGGCCCAGAGCTTCGATTACTGTTGGTACAATCTCAGTCTTCATTCTCCATATGCTGTTTATCTCGATCTCCAGGTCCTTGTGTTTGGCCAATTTCACGATAAGGTGGTGTTTCTCGATGTTTGGCCAATTTCACGATATGGAGGTGTTTCTCTCAGATGGTACTGCTATGTCAATAAGCATACACATCCTGAGTTTCTTGTCTTTTATGATAATATCAGATGTTTTGGCTTTTATTTCCCTGTCAGTTTGAGTTGGCATGTCCCAGAGGATAGTTACATCGTTAGTTTGGGTAACTGTGTCTGCTTGGTGGTCATACCAACTCTCAGCATCGTGTCTCGGATGGAACGGGAAGGCAAGAATAATAATCAGGCGGATGCATATCAATTAAGTAGCTAGAACTTTCTAGCCACGTATCAGCATGCCTCACTGCGGAAGGCATGTTGCCCTTCAAACACTAGCAGGCGTCATTGTCTCTTCGCACCTTTTTCGGCCTACATCAAAGCGTAAAGGCAATCCCACATTCCCATAATTCTACGTTCACATAACTTTCTGACTAGCGGTTTGCCAATCTGGGCCAGCACACACGGTCTGTAACAAAGATTTATTGCCTTTGCTGAACACATCAGATTACTCTGATCTTTTTATTTTACTTTAAAGGCACTACGGAGTAAACATTCCGTAATCCTAGTTTAGAATTTTTTCGGGCATGTTCGTTGTTCTCCGGCGGCAGTGTACATTTGATTTTATGTTCCGTGTTTTATTTATTTCTATCTGATAAAAAAGAACCCTGGTGCATCAGGTGAACAGCGTTTGATCCTCTGATCGAATTTACTGGCGTGGAATCTGTGTATCGATTACTGATAATAGTGCGTTCAGATGAAAATTGGCAAGTAAATACTTACCTATATTTTGCATTGATTTATCTTGAGAATTATTCTCTGTCGCTCAGCAGAATTATCTGAAAAACAACCTCCACCTTTATCATGGCCTCCATCATCATAACTACAATCGAGATGTTGTCACCCACATCAATATTATAGTCCTAGTTGTTCAAGTTCAAGAAAATGGAAATTGTATTTCGATGATTAACCGGAGAAGGGATTTGGGTCAGATGTTCAACTGATCGATTGGAAGGAATTCACGTATACACATATTGGAAAATTAACGTTGTCTGAGACAAACCTACAATAAGGGAGATAACTCATTAGTAGGAATTAGCTTGCAAACAATCACCCAACAGTAGATTCCCAAAGCGAATTGAATAATGAGATTACATTTTACACTTAAATAAAATGAAATAGTTTAATATAAAAACTATAAGCTATAAGCCTGTTTCTAGTGTCAAGCTTGCATTTCTGCGTGTACGATTTATACAAGGTGACTATACGATGTATCTTTGTATAATCCAGACATTGTATCCCCTGCAGAGTGTCAAGATTCGCCCAAATGGAGCCCCATACGAAGTACAATATTAAAGTCTCACATATAAATGACTAACAGTTAACTATTCCCGAAACAATTAAATGATTATACACATAAATATAAACAACCAATATTTATATTTATATTCCAACTAAATATACATGTTTATATATATAGAGAGAGAGACTCAAAGATAAACAACACATTTTTACCTTTCTTCCAACTAAATATATATATATATATATATAAAAGTGGACATGGAAGTCAGCACTTAGAGGCGACAGTCTGTTTCATGCTAGTGCAATCGTCAGGCCTGACGATTGCACTAGCATGAAACAGACTGTCGCCTCTAAGTGCTGACTTCCATGTCCACTTTTATATTTACACACGCTCTATCTCTGATATTGAGCACTTTACCCCATGAATATAGCACACTTTAAGACTATATTTCTGTATATATATATATATATATATATATATATATATATATATATGTATATATATATATATAAAGAGATGTACTCAAATATAATCAACCAATATTTACCTTTATTCCAACTAAATATATATGTTTATATATATATATATATATATATATATATATATATATATATATATATATATAGAGAGAGAGAGAGAGAGAGAGAGAGAGAGAGAGACTTAAATATAAACAACAAATATTTACCTTTCTTCCAACTAAATATAAATATATATATATGTAAAGAGAGGGACTCAAATATAAGCAACTAATATTTACCTTATCAATATTGTTTATAAGCCAGCCATAATTTACTGGTTATTTAGTTCTAGGAAGAGTAATGTTTTCCTATACACTAAGTACTAATATTAACATTAGTGTAACCATTGATACACTAACATTGAATGTGAGCATGGAAATACGAGATAGACGCCCCCAATAAACAAAACATTTAATAAGCCAAATACCACTTAAATACACATGTTAAAATGGTTTCCACATATTCCAAAACAAATGATTGTTCACAAAGTTCAAATGAGGAGAATGTTTGCCAGAAAGACGAACAAAGAAATAAACATACCATTCCTATTTTCTTTGACAGTCTTTCGCAAGTTGAATAAAAATTACTTTTATCCCTCTACGTTAGGTTGTGAACGCGTCGTCCATTTTCCAGGTGTGTGGACGCCCCGATAGTTAGGAAGGTATTGACCTCTTTAAAGGCGTTGAACTCCGACGCGATCAACCTAACTGAAAACAACTGTTGTCTCCCTACAACCTATTCCCGAACCAAGTATATACTTACGATCTCAAATATAAACGACAAATATTTACTTATGGCAAAATTACGTATAAGCTCACAGATTGAAATATAAGTAAACAATATTTACCGATTTAAATATATGTACAGAGACTTAAATATAAAATGTTTAAAGACTCAAGTATAAACGTTCAATATTTACCTATTCTCAAACCAAAATGTTTAAAGACTCAAGTATAAACGACCAATATTTACCTATTCGCGAAACAAAATGCTTAAAGACTCTAGTATAAATGACCAATATTTTCCTATTCTGAAACCAAAATGTTTAAAGACTCAAGTATAAACGACCAATATTTACCTATTCTCAAACCAAAATGCTTAAAGACTCAAGTATAAACGACCAATATTTACCTATTCTCGAACCAAAATGCTTAAAGACTCAAGTATAAATGAACAATATTTACCTATTCTGGAACCAAGATGTTTAAAGACTCAAGTATAAACAATCCATATTTGCCTATACTCGAATCACATGCTTGTGATTTCAAATATGGACAACCAGCATTTCGTAGCTTCGAATCAATTAAATGCTTATCGACACAAATATAATAAGAAAAGTCTGATTTCGAAATGAAATACCATCACATGTGTAACCACGTTCTAAATTCAACCAAATTAACACAATGTATCAATACGGTGGGAAATGAAATTGGAGGACTAATATTATATTTCGACTCAAGTAGTTTGTATTCACTTCCCACGATGCCCGTCAGAAAGCTTGGGCCCACTTCTTTTCATGGAGGGCAGATAGGCACTAATAAACGACTAACCAGGTAGTCGGTTAGCAATCAGAAACGTCATGACCGATCCAGCGTTACGCCCAGAGGATCTACTGCGCCATAATATAATCATCATTGGTCTTTTCCCTAGAGCTCCCGGTGTTCGGTATTCTAGACCAGGTAAACGCAGACATATTGATTTTTATGCGGGCAAATACACTCCCTTTGTTAGATTTACGCCACGCCTTCTTATTTACTCAAATCTGGCCTTGTACCAAACTCAGTAAGGCTTAGTAAATACCATGTCTTCATAGATATCCACATTTATAGTCAACCGAATTTGAAAGGAGAAAATAAATTATTCCCGTCAGTGGTTCAAGCGAACTAAATGCAGATAGATTTTTTTTCCTTCGCAATAATGGAGTAGGTAAGTTAATTTAATCGAATCAATTTTCATTCTTTCAAATACAGAATACTACCTTGTTCGAAAATATTTTATTTTTTTTGGAAACCGAATATTTAATTAACTCATTTATCAATAATGAGAAACTCACCGTTTGTCGTCAAGCGAAAATTACATAATGAACATATCTGACTTTCCTGCAGAAATTGGTAGCCTGTAAAATAAATTCTGATTTTTTCGTTTCTCTCCCACCAAAAGCTAAAGTCCATAATTTTAAAGTACGGAAGCCTAAAAAGACAAAAACAGAAAATTAAATTACATTTTCTTTTAGACGCCAAATATTAACTCAATTCATGATGTTAGTTTGGCGCCAAAATTTAATAATAATTTTGAGATTGGAATAGAAAAACATTTCCATCTTTCTCCTGAACTGTTTTGATAATCATTTTTGTTAGGTTTCACTTCAGTCATTTTCTTCGAATTTGTAGCTCTTGAAAGAGAAACAAAGAGTAAGATAGAACATCTGGCTTTTTTGTTTTGTTTGTTACAACCAGACTAAATTTTAAAGCGAATGGGAATTACTATATTTATTTCGGTAGTCCTCCATCTCAGGGCTACGGTTAAGTATTATGAGAAACGACGATGATTTAGAAAAAAATGGAAGAAAAAAGGAAACCTATATTTAAAATCAGTAAGGTATAGTTGATGTTTCTAAGGCACAAAATGAGGAAAGCGGTTTAGAAAATCTAATACTCACAGGACAGATTAAAGGTAAAAGAGACAGAGGAAAACAACACATAACATAGTGAGTGTTGTGGATTCCGGGAATGGAATCCTGCACAAATAAATAAACAACGCCAGTAATTGAGATAGAAAAATAAGTGTATTAAACGTAAGAATTCAGACTTGAAGTGAAGATTAATAGTCCAGGAATGTGGGTTAGTAGAAAGTATATGTACAAGTCTCTGTAAGTTAAGCTGTAATTATCTCTCTCTCTGGACTCTCTTATAACTCTCTGTGAACAACCTGTGTACTGTCTCCGTATCTCTCACCCTGACTCAACGTATCTCAACCCCCAAGTATTCTCTCTGTCAGTATAAGTATACTTTGGACGAGTCCATCTTGTGTAAAAGGGTCTGCCCCACAACAGTGAGCTTGACTAAATGCATGGTGGAACAGGGATTAGGTGAAATACAAGAAAGGCCAAATTTATTAGGAGCTACAAGCCACAGGAAACTGTGGAGAGCCTTTAACGCTAAAAAGCACGTTAACCCATAAAAAAGGCGGCCATAATTGACCAGAGATTGGAAAGTGATCTTTCCTCTAGTCTAGCTAACATCCTATATGGGAAAAAATCATTAAATGCCTCGAGAACCAAACTAGTGGCATTCTATCATCGCCGATCGAACCCAGCAATATCGCCAGTGACGATGAACTGATGTCCCCTTTTGTCGTGAGCGCCTATTTGGACTTAAACTCAGACCTCAAGTGGAACTCGTCCATATGGGGATAGCGAAAGATGCCTTCTAAAAGCCAAGCAAAATATTATGAAACAGAAAGTATTCTTTGGAACTAAAGAAAAGAGTACTGAAGAGTTATGTTAGATCAGTCCTTCTATAAAATCAGCTTAAAGCATTTATTTCAATTTTTTACTCAATTCAATCAAAGCAAGGCGACAAAGCCACTATGACGCAAGTGTTTTCTGAGAGCGACAGAAACTGATAAATCTTTATTGAAGTGAAGGTACAATACAAGAACCAAATTCAAGGAAACAGAAAATAGCGATTAACGTTGAATTTTTGGAAATCATGATTGACAGGAAATAAGCTAGTTCATCAACCGAGAAGTGCAAAGAGAATAAAATTATTAGAATAGAACTTACGGTTAGCAATTTCTATAGTAATATGATGGGACCTAACGGTCAATATAGTACTACGCTCAAATTTACGAAGTCGATGTACAAAAGTGGAAAGTTCATCTGAAAAATTACTGTGCAAAATATTTAAATCAATGGCAAATAGAAGATACGTTTTGGTGTTGGGAAAGTGACAAAGGCCGAGGTGCCAGATCAGGACTGATACAGTTGCAGATTCTTGTAAAAGCACTAGAAATGACAGCAATATTCGATGTCGGGACAGATGATAGTCTAATAAATGTGCAATATAGATTCTAGCAGAAAAATTGTCTACTAAGACATATTGAACCAAATGTCCTTGCAGCAGACCTTGTAATTGTTCAATATAATCATTGGAAAATAATAAATAAATTATTCAATGGAAAACGTAAGACTGAAAACGAACAATGGCGTGTTCTCCTGTATGTTAACATCAGCCATGAGTGAATAGAAGGCAAAAGCGGTTTTCTAAGATCATTAAAAATATGAATTTCTTTTTGCAGGCGTTAAAATATCATACTTGTAAATTCATCAAGTGACTTTATATTTTTATAATAAATTTGCCCCAAGCAAGGCCAGAATGTCACTAAGACACTAGGATTACTGGGAGTGAACAAGAATGAGAAGCTTTAGAAGGAACCGAAACCCCATCCTAAATAGAGAACAAGTTATAAAACTACTCTACTGTTGAAAAAAAAAACCGGGGAGTTGTATGAACCGGGCCATAGGCGAATCTATTTACTCCTATTGAGGAGAAAGATAATATAAATAATTGTTGAATAAAATATCAGACTTCATACGGAGATGTTAGAAGTATGGAGTTTGTAGTAGACTTCAGAAGGAACCGGAAAAACAGTCCTAAAAAGAAAATAAGTCATAGACATCCAATCTTGTTCAAAAGACAAGGGAAGAATTTGAACTGGGCGACAGGCGATCCTAAGACAACTGTCTCGTGATATTCGTTACATCTCAATATAAATTTATTAAATGTAACAAACAGTATGAGATAGAAATATGATTTTACAATAAACTGGTTGATTAAATTATTGAATGTAAAGCTGGAGGTTTTTTGCCAAAATTTGCCACTATTCTTTATTTGATATTTAATATTAAGTCATAGCAATTCTCAATAAGACATTCTACATAGCTTTGTAAAACATATTTCATGCACCATAAATATCTTTTTTTTTTAAAATCATTTCACCAAAACAAGACAATAAAACTACTAATCTGTAAGGGGTTACTAAGCGTGAGGGAATATGAGAAAAAGAAAACATTATTAAGGAGAGAAAACAATAAAAGAACACAAATGAAAAAGATACAAGATTACAATTAACATTGCGCTTAAATCATTGAAGATCAAAATTGACTCTAACCAGGAGGTTTTGAGGAGGGTGAAACCACCTCTTCATGGATGGTGTTCCCAGGTCCACCCTGACTCGAGGTAATAGCACCTGTTAGGGTGCCAGATATGGGTAAATAGTTAACCTCCAAACTCGGGTCAACGCACTATAAAGTATAATACCAGCAATATATTTTTGTAAAAAATTATTACAGCAATGGATTTTTGAAGGAAAAAAAATGATTACCAGCAATACATTAATAACAGCAAGACATATTTTTGAAAAAAAATATTAACAACAATAAAAAATTTTTAGTATCTGTCTATATTCTAACCGCCTGAAGAAGGCCGGAGCGTACAACGGCCGAAACGTTGTAATAAATATGGCGACAAAGATGAGGACAATAGTCCGAATAATGTAAATAATGTGAATAAAAATCTTCTCTGCATTAATAACCATCGAGGTTCTTATGCCGTAAAACAAAACAAATCAAACCAAACACTCAAAATTGACAGGAAAACAAAATCCGGAAGTGAGGTCCGCAAACCGAAAGTGCAACGAGAAAATAAATTGTCAGCATAGAACTTACGATTATATCTAGCCATTTCAATTGTAAGTTGATGAGACCTTGCCGCCAATATACAGCTGCTTCATAAAGTTTTAGGTTTTAAGGTTGAAAACACATTAAAACAACAAATGTTATTTAACAGTGTTTATTATAAACAGAGCATTTACTTAAATATTTGTATATATAAAGAGAATGTTTAAACATAAAAATGTCTTAAAATAATCGTCTGACTTTGTCCATTTCATAATGTGTGACGTCATTTGTTTGCATTTGGATACGCCATGAGCAGATATGAATGTACGTGAGAGAATCATGGAAGATTGTAGTTTAAAGATAGTAAAATCGACCTTGCTAACCGAACGCTCCTCTGTAGCCCAATCGGTTAAAGGCACGTAAGGCTATATGACGGTTCCGTATAGGATACAGGTTCGATTTCTGTCTGAGGACGAATATGTTCTATGAAAATTTCTCGGACATTCAGGCCGGTAAATGTTGTTTAATACTGTTTATTATAAACAGAGCATTTACTTAAATAATTGTATCTATAAAAAGAATGTATAACCATAAAAATGCCTTAAAATAATTGTCAGACTTTGTCCATTTCATAATGTGTGACGTCTTTTGTTTACATTGGATACGCATTGAACAGATATGAATGTACGTAAGAGAATCATGGAAGATTGCAGTTTAAAGTCAGTAAAATCGATCTTTCTAAGCGAACGCTCTCTGTGGCCCAATTGGTTAAAGGCACGTCAGGCTATATGACGGTTCCTCAGAGGACACAGGTTCGATTCCTGTCGGAGGACGAATGTTTTCTATGACAATTTCTCGGACATTCAGGTCGGTAAATGTTGTTTAATACTGTATATTATAAAACTGAGCATTTACTTAAATATTTTATCTATAAAAAGAATGTATAAACATAAAAATGTCTTAGAATAATAATTTCTGCTTACCAAAATTGGGAGAAATAAATCTTGATCAATTGTCTTACATTGATATGTCGAGCTGTTCATGAGACCAACTTGTCTATGAATAGTTACAGTTAATAAGGATGCAGGTTGTGGCGAGTCATTCTTCTAAGTTGTTATTTCTTGAAACGTTTTCGGAGCGAAAAAGTCAGTCGTCATTCTGTTGAAAATACCAGTAGAATCTGTTTTCTCAAGGAACATACAGTCCTGAGAGTAAGCACAGTATGAATAAAATATAAAGATTTTCTGACAATCAGAGAGTTTTTAGTTCTTCTCGAATCCTGTGTTATAATTTTGACAGCAATTTTGACAACCATCTGGCTAGCATATTGAGATTCTCTTTACATTTCAGTCTAACAAGATTTAAACAAAAAAAAAAAAACAAGAACAAAATAATTCATTATCAGAGGAATTTGGCATCTGCCCTTCTCGTGATGAGATGACGTAGTACAGAGCGCTACACAAGCTATAGACATCTTGGGCTGTCCATACGGCAACAGCAGTAGGGTTTATTACTACAATTTTCTGACTCCTGATCAGAAGGTTGTGTGTTCAAATCACGCTGGGAAGACCAGTTTACTGTGCTAGTCCCACTTTACTTTGGGACTGACATGAATAAGAAGAATACTTTATCAACATGTATTAAAAATAATTATTTACATCTAAACATGAATACGACTGTTAACATAAACACAGTGCCCTTTCCTATAGAGAGAATATATCAGGCGGACTTACCCATCTGGTGGAGTGAAATAGGGCTAGATAGCTTGAAACTTTAAAACCTCGGCAACTGGTACAGTTGCGGGCGGCAGAGAGAATTTCTTCATCGGAACAGGTCCGGTCCCTTCTCTGGTGGTGGTCAGTTTTTTTTTCTGAACCCACTTGGTTTTATTAAACAATGAGAGACCGCCTAAAATTATGTGACTTATCTCTCTATATAGGATCAGACGAATTTTACAAACCCAACGAGATCATCATTACGGAACGTTGCACTAAACCGTTCATTACTGTCAAACTGTTTGACTTGAGCAGAGAGGAACCCGAACAAGTCTTTGCCGAAGGGCAAAGTTTCATCCGGGGAGGTAGACAGCTCTGAACCCGTTCGAAGAGAACCCACGGTAAACTCAGACTTGTGCCACATACTACCCACGCGGTGGGGATATTAAATATAACGAGATCATCATTATGAGAACGGTGCTCCAAACCGTTAATTACTGTCAAACTATACGGGGCATATTTTTGGCCGAGACTACGGGCTCGGAGTACCCACTATAAACCGGCCTTGTGACACATACACCATTGGGGGGGGGGGGGCTGTAAGATATTAACAGTCGCAGAGATTGTTCAACTGTCAAACTCTCCGCCTCGGTGGAAAGGAACCCGGACGAGGCTTTGCCGAAGGGTAAAAATTCGTCCTGGGAGGTAGACAGGCCCTGAACCCGTTTATGTGATTTCGAAGGGAATATTTAAGGCCGAGCCTACGGGCTCGCAGAAACCACGGGCTCGCAGAACCCACGGTAAACTCGGCCTTGTGCCACATACGAACCACGTGGTGGTGGTGGTGGGGGGCTTTAAATATAACGAGATCATCATTATCAGTGATGTTGGAAGAGTCCAAAAGGAATGGAATACTTAGTACTATACCGGGATTGCTGCAAGTATTGACGGAAGTGGACACAGTGCGCCATCTATACGCCTTCAAAGGCTTTAACATTTACATTATGTGCGAATACGTAACTAGCAAACATAAAGTTATCTATATGTACCTGTTTCCCTCTGAAAGCAAATTACATTCTGTCATCATATCGAGTGATACACATAATAGAATATATTTTAGAATTGGACATAGCCCGACAATTTATTTAAAGACATTTATATTATGTTTAACGTTCTTTTTATAGATACATGTATTTAAGCATAAATAGGCCGGTAAATGTTATTTAATACTGTTTATTATAAAACAGAGCATTTGCTTAAATACATGTATCTATAAAAAGAACGTTAAACATAATATAAATGTCTTTAAACATAATAGAATATAATTACGAAAATACTTCATCTTATAATTCATATCTCAGCCATACACAGAAAAAATTCATCGGCAGAAGAAAATGCCCTAAGACTAACTTGCAAATGAATGCTAAATTTACCAGGGTGGTCAAAGCTTTAATGAAGAGAGCATTTGAATGGCTGAAAGCAAACCGGAGACTCGCACGCCATATTTAATCTCGCAATAGAGATCAGTGTTAATTGCACGTTTACCAGTTTAAGTACAAGTGTGTTTTAATTCAGCGAAATTAAATTGTCATCGTTATTAGCAAATCTTGACTCATATAAATAATGACGTCCTTGGTATGTGTATGAGTTTTCTCTCGTTTTAAATAAGCCACTCAGTACAAATAAATACATATGAGAAATTAAAAAGAAAAAGGATATCTATTTATAATCATCTGACGAAAAGTATAACGCAATTAGAACTATGTAGTTCAATTACTTCTATTTTGTCAATTTTTTCTAGCTTCAGAAATGAGAATTTCCTCCTCTCGGCTTCTTAATGAAAAATTAATTATCATGTTTACTTTTTAGCTATTTCCAAGGAGAATGGCAAATTGAAATGCGTACTGTTTTTTTTTCTGTTATTCTTGTCAAAGTTTGACTGAAATGAAATTTAAGGCTAATTATCGGCAGCCAAAAGCTTAATAACATAAAAATATGTAGATGACACACTGTTGATAATAGATGTAGAATGAAAACTAAAGATTCCTACAGAATATATTAAAAGAAAGGTGAGATGAAAGGACTAAACATCAATCGTAAGATGACAGAATGTATAGTTGTAAGTCAAATGAACAGCACAAAATGCAAACATCGAATTGGAAAGACCAAAATCAAACAAGTACAGAAATAAAATATGTAAGGTGTTTTTAAACAGACGACAGACAATTCGAAGGTATATTGGGTTTGTCTTTTGTCTTGGTTTTACGGCATATCAACCTCAATAGGTCATTTAATGCCGACAAAATTTTTATTGTTGGTAATATTTTTTTAAATCGATTTCTGGTAATATTTTTCCTTCAAAAAATCTATTTCTGGTAATAATTTTCTTTCAAATATGTCTCGCTGGTAATATGTTTCTTTTTTTTCAAAATATGTTTAGCTGGTTATATATATATTTTCTTTTTTTTTTCAAAAATATATTGCTTATTTTTCCAAAAACATATAGCTGGTAATATTTTTTTTTAAGTATAGCTGACAATATTATTTTTCAAAAATATATAGCTGGTAATATTATTTTTCCAAAAACGTATAGCTGGTAATATTATTCTTTCAGAAACGTGTAGCTGGTAATACTATTTTTCCAAAAACATATAGCCGGCAACATTATCTTTTCAAAAACGGTCTTTCTGTTGGACGTAGTTTATCATTATACCCATGACGCGGATGTTGTTTATCGTCTTACCCAGGACGCGGATGTAGTTTATCGTCATACTCATGCACGCTGATGTAGTTTATCGTCATACCCAGGACGCGGATATAGTCTGGGAGTTAACTATTTGCCCATAGCTGTGACCCTAACAGGTGCTACCACCTTGGGTCAGGGTGGACCTGGGAACACCAGCAATTAAGTGGTGGTTCCACGTTCCTCAAAACCTCCTGATCAGAGGCCTTGCTGTTAGATGTAGTTTATCGTCTTACCCAGGACACGGATGCAGTTTAACGTCATACCCAGGACGGGAAGGTATATTGGGATAGTAAAAGATGCCTTCCAAATCTAAGCAAAATATTAGAAAAAGATCGTTAGAAACATCGAAAAGAATGCTGAATTATTATATAATATCTGTCATCAGACATATTATTAGAGAATCTCCTAACATATGAAAAAGACACTTGAAACAAAAGAAATGTCTCTCTACAGGAGGATACAGAGAATACTATGAAGTTAACATCTGGGAATTTTTTTTAGAGAAAATGGAAACAAAAAGAACACATCGAATTAGAAAGAGACTGTTCACATTTATAAAACACATCGTGTAGAAAGAAAGTTTGGAGACTGTGACACTGAATAAACATCGATCGAATTCCGTTTACGATTTCAATATTTGTTCATTCGTTGGCTAGGAAGTTTTATTCCACTATTTACCCCTTTTATTTAGGAAACATTTCCACACTGAATTATAAGAATCAGGGTTCAGCTAATTTTTCCTGATACTTGTGGAATTCCCAAAGTTACGCTGAGGGAAGTCGACAATGGCTGTCTTCTTTTCGACGTGTTAAGCATTTTGCTAGAAGTCCTATATTAAAATGGTCACGTGCCACTTTGTACGCTGCTGCGATGGCGTATCAGCATAAAGATTGTATTAAAATAAGACGCTAGCTAGATCAGTTTTAGATCTTATCAGAGATCAATTCTGAAAATAAGCAGATTATAGCAGCCATCACTTTTGGAATCTCTTAACCAAGATTTATAATTATACGATTCAATATTTCCTCTACATTATGTCCTACATGTAAATACAATACAACCTATGTCAAAATATTGTGCATTTAATTCAAAGAATATTAGGGCACTCTCACAGCAAAGCAAATGATTGCATGTTTCCTCAAATGTTCATGCACTAAAACCCTCATCAGTATTCTTACAGTTCGGATATCATAGATAATGTCACTATTTACATTATTCGGACTATTGTCCTCATCATATTGTCGCCATATTTATTACAACGTTTAGGCCTTCTTCAAGTGGTTGGAATGTCAAACTGAACCTTTATTTCGATCACTGGGGTAGACTGTTCTAGTTCCACGTGCCAGGTTTTTAATGTATATCGGTTATCAGTTATCTCCTGTTAATTCCCCTCTCCAAGTACTCCACTGCCTTAACCAGGTATTGAAGTTACACACTTTGGGTCCTGACACTGGATCTAACAAACGCCTTTATCCACTGTGCCATGTGTCCTTGAGGACATCTGTGTATGAATTTCTGGGTATTATAAACCTAATGTCTTCAGCAAACATTTTTTTATCAATGCTCATATTGCAATTGTTGCTGTTATCATACATGTTTTATTTTTTACCAGAGCTCATATTGCAATTTTTGTTGTTATTATCGCTTTTCTCTGGCACTGCTTATTTCTGGTTCCCATATTGTATTCATTTCTATGCTTGGTCCTCAAGTAATTAATACAATATGGGAACACAGTGGATAAAGGCGTTGGTTAGATCCAGTGACAGGATCCAAAGAGTGAGTTCAATACCTGTTTAAGGCAGTGGAGAACTTGGAGACAGGGAATTAACAGGAGATAACTGACAACTGATATCCATTAAAAACATGGCACGTGGAACTAGAACAGTGAAATAAAGCGTTCAGTTCGACATTCCAACCACCTGAAGAAGGCCGAAACGTTGTAATAAATATGGCGACTAAGATGAGGACAATAGTCCGAATAATGTAAATAGTGTATATAATACCTCATATCAGAAATATAGACAGATACTAGATAATGTCAATCCTTTATTGGCCGAATCTTTTACCGTTTCGACCAAGAGATTTGGCGTAGGATTTCACCATGGCCGAAAACATAATTCTGGGGAAACAATCCTAGTGGACGGTAACGTTGGAAAGGACCTAAAAACAATGGTACTGGATGAGCCTAAGTGAAAGTGGATTGCCGAAAGTATTCTTTGTGATTGTTGTGTCAGAAAATCACAAGAAGTTACCTGGCTGGATAGATACAAGTCTATCCAGATGTGATTAGCAATATTGCTGGAGATGGTGTCTCGATATAAACACTTATGCCTCAGCACCCTGACTATTTTTGGGGACTGATGAGCCTATAAACTAACAATGCGTGAAATATCTTTCTTTGATATACAAGAAAACAATTACTGAACATACTAAAATAAAAATTCGTAGTTATCCCGATGTTCATGCCATGTAAGTAGATATAAAACATACTTATCAGTAAGTAAATTAAAAGATATTTCATTCAGCTTCTTTTGCTATAAAGTATATATAATTTTAAAGGAAATGGAAACTAATTTTCATAGAAAAATATTCATACCAATCTAGTACAGACTAGTACAGACTAATAAAATATTGAGTAGATATTGATATTTTAGTGAAATTGATTCAAATATATTTTCAGTGACATATTTGCTTTTGTGGAAAAGTAAGTTCGAAAATTTGCTAAGATTGAATGCAAAATTGTTGCACAATACGTAGTAGTAAGTAAGTAAATAAAAGAGTATAATACGCAAGGATATTGACATCCAGTATGAATAGTAAATCTATCAGTTTGTAAGATGCAATGGCGTGAGCTGAATTGACGTAATGTAAGTCCAATGTACCGTGAAAAACATTTTAATCTAAGTGGGCATGATTTACTCAATAGATCCGCTTTACAATACAAGCTTGTTTTTGATAACGTATTTTTTCTTTGAGAACAGTTTATGTTGTGGTTGATTTTCGCTTCTTCCTTTTCTTCTTCTTCTTCTTCTTCTTCTTTTTCTTCTTCTTCTTTCTGGCGTGTTCTTTCAAGACGTGGGCGATAATGGCTCTCCAAATCTTCCCATCCTTTCTATCTCTTACCAATGATTGTTTTTTTATACTCCCTCCCATTATGTTACACAGTCTTCCACCCCGTCACTCTCTTGCCTTCAATATGTTCTGTGAGTATCCAATTTTCCAAGACTTCTTTCCTCATTATACGACCAACAAATTTCAACTATCTTTTTTTTCTGATTCTAATTATAAACGTCATTTCTGTTCTCATTATACTTAGAACTTCCTCGTTTCTCACTTGCCCAGTCCATTGTATTCTCAGCATCCTTCTGTAGAACCACATCTCTGTTACTTCAAATCTCTCCTTCAACATTTGTAACTATATTTGTAGCTACACCAATGCTACTTCGGATTTCGGTGTCACATTTTACGTCCTCTCTGAAAGCACTTACTTGATATTTAAAGTTGCGTACTTGATTTTTATATTTTCGTTTCGAAGCTCGCATATAGGGTTGTCCCTCTTACCAACAACCATAAATTCGGCCAATTTACTTTTAGGCCCTTCGCTTACTACTTTCTCTAGGGGATGCTGTAGTTTCCTTTCTGTGTTTACTATCAGCACTATGATGTCTCTATATCTTATGTAAAGATTGTGGACCCAAATGATAAATCCTGGTAGGACAAATAGTTCTATCAGGATTGTCTGCTGTAAGCATTTACTAAATCCGCTAAGAAGTCACATCCTTGTTTTATACCCCTCTTTATTTTTGTATAATTATCAGTTCATTTTTTTGTCCGTGTGCAGGCGTTTTGATCCTAATGAAAATTCCGTATTATTCTATTTTTCCCAAGTAACTAAAGCTTTCCTAGAAGTTCAAATAGATTTTTGTGTAGCTTCTAGAAACCATAGATATACATATTTCTTCTCTTTCTGTTGTCATTTTGATCCTAAATATAGCACTTTTTATTTCAATGCCATTCACTGAACCAGACTGTTTTTGTCCTATTTCAGGTCTAATAGTGCTACGCGATATATTGCTCAGAATTCGGATTATAAACTTTGTTTCGTGGTTCATTAACCCTTTGAGCACGGCGTTCGTGAACAATTTTAAACCTTCTGCCCTAGCTCCTGAGTCAAAATTCGGAAATAATTGGTATGTAATATTTCACGGTAGATAGGAAAATACAGGGATTGGACAAAATAATTGAAACACTTGTTAAATTCAAATAAAATTTATTTAATATGGAGTTGGTCCTCCTTTAACCTTTCATACAGCTTTAATATGTCTGGGAATTGAATCATACAGCTTCCTGACTTCATCTAGAGGAATTTTCAGCCATTCTTCCATTAATACCTGCTCCAGCTCTTTAAGACACGACAGTAGAGGATAGCGGCTCCTAACCTCTTGCTCAAAAATGCACCACAAATGTTCAATAATATTGATATCTGGAGATTGGGGAGGCCACACCATGTGTTCTAGCTCAATTTAATGCTCTTCATACCAATTCCTAACCACTCGAGCGGTATGTATTGGAGCATTATCGTCTTGGAAGATGCAGTCACCATCAAGGAATAAAGTCTGGGCCATTGGATTAACATGATCTCCCTAAATGTTCAGGTAATCTTTGCTGTTGATTCTAGCATGCAGGGCAACTATTGAAACGAGACATTTCCATGATATGGCGGCCCAAACTATCACTGATCCACCTCCATGCCTCATTGTTGGAAGAAGGCAGTCAGGGTTGAAAACTTCTTTGGGCTGCCTCCATATATAAACTCGCCCTGAAGTTGGGAAAAGAGAAAAACTGGACTCAGCTTAGAATATGACTTGCTTCCATTGGTCTGCAGACCAGGCATTGTGATCTCTGAACCACTTCAACCTCTTTTGAATGTTGCGAGTGGAGAGAAGAGGTTTCCTTACGGCGGCTCTTCCATGATATGCAGACTTATGGCGTTCACGATTAACAGTTTTAGTAGAAACTGGACTATTCAGATGATTATTCAACTCAGCAGTCACTTTGGCTGCAATAGTCCGATGATGTTTTGCCACATTGCGTTTCAATGCACGTCTGTCCCTGTCAGTACGTTTGCAAGTCAGGCCGGAATTTCTACAGTTGCTAGAGGTTTTGCCCTGTTTCTAGAATTGCGTCATAGTCCTTGGTATGGTAGCTCTTGACAAACCAAACAGCTCACCAAACTTAGGGATCTAGGCTCCTGCCATACGAGCTCCAACAATTTGCCCTTTTTCGAACTCGGAGAGGTCACGCATTTAACTTAAATTTTTACTAAATTCTAAAAATAAATAAAACAAAGAGAATAAATTAGATAAATAAACGTATTTACAATAGATATAACCTGCAATTACAAAGTTTTAGTTAAAGTTCTTTATATAATAGGTCTTTGAAATATAGGAGTGGAATTTGCACCTGTTCCAATTATTTTGTCCAACCGCTGTAGTTACAAGTGTTTACCCACCGTTCAACCGGTGGCTTAGCATTAAGTGATTTTTGTCTATCGGTGTTCAACCAGTGGATGGGCATTATGTCATTTTTCTCCACCAGCGGTAAAGCGGTGGTCAGGGCTCAAAGGGTGGAGCTACTTGTTTGATTGTGGCTGCTTGTTCTATGTAACTGCTTTTCCTGTTTGGCTCACTAACTTGATTGTCCCATGACACTCGCCGATATTTACATCTGGTTTCTTAGGCGGTGCTATGAAAATGGATCTCCTGTCATATATTCAATTTATTCTTTTCTTAATATTGCCGATGCCAAAATCTTCTAAATTTACCAACATTTCTAACAATCCCACCTGGAACTGGTCCCGCTGGTTTGTTCATATTCATCTTAGCCAATAATGGTCGCCATTCGGACTTTCAGTTCCTTCCGTGTTCTTTTTTCTTTTCGCAAATTGGTTTTCCTCTTTCGTCATTTTCTTCTTTTTCGGGTCAACAAAAAAAAAATTGAAATGGTGTCGAGACACTAAACATCTTTTTTTTAGTTAATTTGATGGCGCTGAATCTGAAAATGACTTTACTTTTTCTTGTTTAGCTACCTTTTTTTACCCTACAGAAATGCCTCATTTTTGGAAAAATGGCTTTTTTCATTTGTTTTCTGTATATATGATATTGACCGATGGCAATATTTCTCAAAATAAAATCGTAGAAACCTCTCGATTCGTATTTAAACCAACAAATATTGGTATGCTTATTGAGAAATACTATTATTGCAATAACAATCAGACCCTAAGTCTTTAAAAATAACACAATTGAATATACCAAGACCAACAAGTATTTTCATCAAATCATTTATTAAACTAATAGCAGAAATAAAACCTTCGTGGACATAAGATGTTTGATAAAAATTTACTGTTTCTTGATTGTCTGTCATGTTCAATGTTATTTAAGTCCGTTTTGATATTACAGCAGTATCATGTACAATGGAATAGGTGCATTCAATTGGGATGTCTTTAGTTGGAGTTTCTTTCCAACTGTGAAAACAAAATGCTCTCAATGTGTTTGGTTTCCTTTTGTTGTGAAGAAATAAAAGATATGGGCTAAGTTTATGAATATAAAACAGAAGATTTTAGGGATTCATTTTTTGATGTCACCATAATTATCAGGTATACTAAATTGTATTACTGATAACGTTTATCTGTTAATTCGAATTTTGGCGATAAATTCGAAAAAATCGGTACTTCTATTTTAAATTTTTTACTCAAATTTTATTTTCTTATAAAAATAGTTTATTTCACGTAGCTGACATAAATTACGATGCCTATCTGAAAATTGATGGCTTTCTATGAACTTTATTAAATAAATTTTGCGATCAGCCAATATCGTAAATTGATCTATTTTCCAAAAATGAGCAATTTCAGTAGCGCAAAAATGGTGGCTAAACATGAGAAACAAATGTCATTTTCGGAATCAGCACCATCAAATTAACTAAAAAATATGTTATTTCTTGGCACCAAAAATCTTGACCAATGTAATCAACGTTCTCATTTTTTACTTTAGGAATCCTGTCGAATCTTTTCATCTGTTGTTTATCTTATTCTTTCTACATTTAAAATAAGTATGTGTTTATTCTGATTTTCGCCAGAGTAAACAAATATTCCTTTTAAATTTCCGATCGAGCTGACTGTTGAAAAGTACCTTATAAATATGAGAACTATATAATAGCTATATGAAATATCACGAGAACCGTCAGTTACTGTGTACTTGCGCCAGACGAAACTAAAGTGGGTAAATATTGATTGGGTACTCATTATTTAATATTGACTAATTTTCTACGGTTCATCAAACATTTGTAGATTATTTAAAGCCAGATAACATTTCCTTTTTTTAGATAATAAGGGTTTAGCGATGGCATATTTTAATAATTACCCCATAGCTAGAGGGAGAAAAAGCGGTTCATGCCTTTCCAAAACGTATCTGCGCGTAAGTAAATATAATGAATCCAAATGAAATTGGAACTCGGAGCTCCGATTAATAATTCGATCCATTATCTATTTCATCAACCGCACATCCAAGCTTACAGCAACTGGCATTCCCGAGTGGTAACCCATCTGGTACTGACCAGGTTCGGCGTTACTTAAATTCGTTGTTCACACGTAAACCAATGTTAGAATGTGTCGTAGCCTCTCATGATTTTTCTGATGAGAAAAATTTCGTCTAACAATCCAGTTCATTATTGACAGGAATCTGATTCTCCTTAAGTGTCCTATATTTCCCTCCTTGTGCCAAAGTAAAATGAATAGATTTATATTGTGTCTATATTAGCAACATGGTTATCAAATACTTCTCGCAAACAAATTCGCAATGCAGTTCGTGTGCACTTTAAAAAAATTATAACTTTATTTGTATTTGCGATAGAAATAATCTGTAAAAAATGTTATAAAGATTAATGTACCTAGTTTTAAGTACAGCTAAAATAACTAATGTGATTTCAAGCATTACTGTAAATCAGTTGGCAAATGTTTTCACCATTCGCGATCAATGGGGGCAATTGCACGATGTTCAGTCAGTGTGTCATCTTCAAGGCTCTCCCTTCCCCTCCTAGATTCAGCTGCCCCATATTACGCTGTTCATAAAACTGGAGCGTCAGCCCCTAATGTAACAACCATGTCAGTATGAATGCCCTTGGGGAATAAACTATTTTTCTGCGAGTACTTGATGCCAGATTTTGTCCATTTCCAAGAGAAGCCGCAACTCGTTACTTTTGAAGCATTCTTTGAACTGTCATATGTCAATTTAAGTCGATATCAACACTGCTCTAGCACCAATCTTTCATAGTCAGCCAATGAACTTCTCGCTTGATCCTCGTAAATAGCTAACACATCCATTATTTACATTATTCAGACTATTGTTCTCATCTTTGTTGCCATATTTATTACAACGTTTCGCTCGTTGTATGCCCCGGTCTTCTTCGGGTGGTTGGAATGTCGAACTGAACCCTTTATTTCGCTCACTGGGGTAGACTGTTCTAGTTCCACGTGCCATGTCTAATGGATGTCAATTATCAGTTATCTCCTGTTAATTCCCCTCTGGAAGTTTTCCACTGCCAAGGCGTTGGCTAGATCCAGTGACAGGACCCAAAGAGTGTGAGTTCAATACCCGGTTAAAGCAGAAATCTTTTGCTCTTTCAAAGCCTAGATATCAGGCAAAATTAAATGCAGTAAATTTTAATTGGGTGAAGAAGTAATATTACAGAAATTATTTCCTAAAACCGGTTTACCCGTCTCATGAGTTTGGCTACCACTGGATGTTATGTTAATTTGACCATATGACAGACTAATAAAATCGGCTGCCAAGCGAAGAGATGTATTTATTTCCTTCAGGTGTGAGTGGATGAAACCTTGCCGAATGTCAACACATCGAATGTTGATTCAAAGCAGACAGGACGTTCTCAATTGGAACATTCGCAGTACAATGTTTCTAACTTCCGTTTAGTCATTTTAGTTTGATTTTCTATCAGATTAAGTTACACTTAGTAAATACTAACCAAAGAACCCGGCTATGCCCAGTTCGTTATATATCTATAATGAATAAAATCCACGGTTATCGAGCAAGGAAAGCCGTCCGTTACGAAAGTCTACATTCCTCTCCGTTTGCGTGAATTCCCTAGGCATGCACAGACTAAAAAGAAGGGGAAATAACCCCAGAAAAAAAGTCTTACCTGTAGTCTTTATGAAATGGCGGGGGGGCTTCCAAACAATAACACCACTTCTCCATCCCAGTCCACACTGTCATACGTAAGCTAAGAAATGGCCTCAATAAAGCTAAAGTGAACCTATTTATTTGACGTCTATATTTATTTTTAAGTGTTTTCTGCATGTAAAGCTATAACTATTATGTATAAAATGTATTATAATGCGACAACATGGAAGAAACGTATATTCTTCCATGTGTATTTCTTCCATTTATGGGCATTATTATAGTCGTAATATAAGATAAACATAATAAAATATAATATAATAAATAATATATAATAAACTAATATATAATAAATAATATATAATAAATAAATAATATATAATAAAATATAATATAATAAATAATATATAATAAAATATAATAAATAATATATAATAAATAAATAATATATAATAAAATGTAATATATAGTAAATAATATATAATAAATAAATGATATATAATAAAATATAATATAATAAATAATATATAATAAACTAATATATAATAAATAATATATAATAAAATATAATATAATAAGAGCATATTTCACAGACGGAATGGAATTGCGGAAAGGAAAAGGAATTATATTCTGTATCAAATCTTCAGGAAATTCAGATTACATTAAAAGGATTATATCGAAGCACTTAAGAAAATAATACTATTTTACATGCATAATCATTCACATAGTCATAAACAATTATAGAACATAAATGGAAATGGCATACTAACGTTTGAAATCAAATCTTGGAAAAATCCCTTTTTAATGAATTGGTAACTCTTCTGAATATTAGCTATTGGTTAGCAGTATGAGCCCTTGGCTTACAACCATTTAAGAAGGAAATATCTGAATTCTAAACCATGAAGAATGTAATGGGAAAATGCTCCACTTTATTTTACAAGAGCACATGGTAATTCACAGATATTAAGAAAAGGAAACTGTGGAGAGCCATGTTTGTCTACAATCAGAAGAGACATGGCGTTTAAGAAGACTAACATAATTACTATGGATATAGCCCTTTAAATAATAATAATAGAAGTTAGAAATATCATATAACATCGGGTTGACCCTGATATTATTTGGTCTTATTTCACCCACATTTCCCCCATTTTGGGCATTATCCATGATATAATGGCACCTTATTTCACGAACGGAATGGAATAGCTGAAATAAAAAAAATCACAAACATGCTTTGTTCTCAGAGAGAGTTTTATGACGCCAAGTCATGCATAAAATTATATACATATATATTTACATGTGTACTCAGCAGATAAAATATAGCACAATTACACAATATGCAGAGTGAAAAGGGAACGAAAAGATACAGTATTCTGAGATAGAGTATATATTAGGGATTCTTCTGTTTTTCTGAAGAGTCTTTTGTGTTTCTAGAGAAGTCATATGAAGGGTTCCTGATTCGAGCAGACCGCATTTATCTGCTACGTCCCTAGCGCGGACCTATTCCGCAAATAGTGAAACGTCGAGTCTTGGACCTGAGGAGTACGAGCCGGAGATTCTATATCTGCCGAATATATATTGCCAAAGGAAGGGGCAGATTTAGATTTCGTCCGGATGAAGCTCGTGTTAAAAAAGTAACTGCTCGCTTTGAATCTTGGAGACTGACTGTTTCGCCACTGTACGAAGTGACGTCGCTAACTAGCCGCCACGTGACCCACGTGACTTCATATCAACCAACGGGAGATGATCGACTGGTGTATCTCTGCAAAAATAATAATAACATTATTCGATGTGATTTTCATAATATAATTTTATTCCCCATTTCACAAGGGCAACAGTCAAACGAGAACATAACCAATCTCAAACAAAGTGTGAAGCTGGCTCCCTGATTTGCTTTTCTTTGATTGATAAGGCTCATTTAGATAGCGAAAGATGCCTTTCAAAGGCAACGCATTAAGAGACAAGAAACATTCTTATAGAAACACAGAAAAGAGTACTGAACTGTAACGGAAATAATAAACTATATGGCAGTGAATGCTGGAGAATCTCTTCACATTTGAAGAAGAGAGTTGTAACAACAGAAAGAGGGGAGTTGAAAATACTGTGGACTAATCATGTGAGCAACGATGACGTTTACGAGAAAGAGAAAACAAAAGGGACATTTATACGTAGGCCCAGAAAGAGACAGTTGAAATTTCCAGAGCAACTACGGAAGATGGCTTGAAAAATTTCGTATTAGGGGGGAGAGAGAGAGAGAGAGAGAGAGAGAGAGAGAGAGAGAGAGAGAGAGAGAGAGAGAGACCTAACAAGCGCGTGTAAAGGGATAACAGGACAGGGTGGAGTAGGAATCGCCAAAAAAAAAAAACAATTTACTAAACATAAAAACTACAAAGGACGGGAAATTGTGGAGAGACATGATCGCTAACGTCCTGAAGAGATGTGACACATAGAAGATTCACAGTTTGCTACTGGTACATTGTAGAAAGAAAGAATTGTTGGTAAAGATATAAGATAATTTAGACAAATATTATTTTAACATGATTCGTAGAACAAGTAAGTTTTTTTCCGAATTGCCTTATATATTTATCATTCCGTTTCTTATTCAAATAAAATAAAATAAAATTTTTTCATAGACGTTACAATTAGGACGCTTACAGTTTTTGTGGTACCACGTAAAAATATGTCTTTTTTACTTATTGACCAGATATAGCAGCTACTTATGTCGTGTTCCTCCTCTGGTTAAAAAGCCTTTACAAACTAATTTGGGTGACCACACGAGGTTGGGTTGGAAATTTCATAGTCTGATTATGATGAAGTGGTGTATGAGCTGTGAAATCTTGCATGCTATAGTTTCAGCTCGTCAATAATAACTGCATTGTTTTATCCGGGTAAACTTACGTCTGGCTTTTCAATGAAGACTGTTCATCCTGTTTGTTAAAAAAAACAAAAACATCCACAGCTGATATGACATCATCATTGCGATTCTGGTTTCCAGCCAAGTGTTTTTTTTTCATGTTGGGGGACATAGGAGAGTCAAATTAGTAGAATAGGGAGGGTGATCAAAGCCACACCCACTCACAGTATCCATTGAAACCAAAGATCTGGGTGCTGAAGCACTGTCCCGATGAAACACGACTCTCCCCACGAGGCGTTTAGTTTGAGAAATTTTCGACTCAGCAATTTGGCAGGGTATTCTCGAATGATGGTTGGGTCCTTTAAAGATTAGCCAATACGCTCAATGCCATTGACATCCCCAAAACCGAAGTCATCCGCTTCCGTGCAGGCGAAATGATCTTGGCCTCCTTTGGTGCGGGAGAGGCGGCGTCATTCCATTGCATGGATTGCCTGCGACGTAAAGTGATGAACTCATCCTGGATTAGTAAACGTTCAAGGAAACCAGCTGGATCTGCCTCAGTGTCAGATTTTCCTGTGATACGATTTGTCTGATGCGCTTTTCATCGGGTGTCAGGAGACGTGGCTTCCATCAAACAGAAACCATCGTTATTGTGCAGAATAATCTCAAATCTCCCAAGGGACATGCTAATAGTATTGGTTATTTGATTTATATTCAATCGCCTGTCATTCATCACCGTATGGTGAACGCGATCAATGTTTTCCTCAGTGGTGGCAATTGCACGAATTTCAGTGATTGTGTCATCTTCATTACTCTCTCTTCCCCTCCTATATTAAGCTGCCCCATATTATGTTACAGTTTTCGGGTACGTTATGTTGAGCCAACCAAAATGAGCTGACTCATTTTATAGTTCAGCAATAGAAGATTATCCAATCAGAAAGCTCAAAATATTCATTAAGACGTGTATAAAGGCAGACATGTTATTTCCGATTATTCACTGCTATCTCTGATATCGAAGACTGAAGAATTACGGAATAGCTTGTGCTGCTATTGGCAATATAGTCAGATCCCGTAGAGTGTATGACTCCTGAGTGTTAATCTTTAACGTTGTTTCATTGAACATATTACGTACTGCGCTGGATTCTATATTCATAGACTATGGCGAACATGGTCAACATATTACGCTGTTCATAAAACTGGAGTGTCACCCCCCTAATGTAACAACCATGTCAGTATGAATGCCCGTGGGAGATAAACCATTTTTCTGCGAGTACTTGAAGCCATTACTCGTTACTTTTGAAGCCTTCTTCGAACTGTCATAAGTGGATATCAACACTGCTCTACAATCAATCTTTCATAGTCAGCCAATGAAGTTTTCGTCCGATACTTATAAATAGCTAACACAGACATTTCTATTTCTCTCTTCCTGATGTAGCTTCGATTTAGAGTGTTTTCATGCTTTAGTTGGATCCTATCAACTGTTAAGTTTCACCTGTAAAAGCAAGTCGTAATTATGCTCTTCACATCCTGTATTATGCGATAACACTTTTCAAATAATATCAGTAATTCCTCTTTTACCCTTGGGAATCCACTGGCTTCGTTAAATGTCTGATATTGGAAGCAATTATACATTAGTTTCTAATCTTTTCATGTTTCCTTATTCGTTATATAGCTGCAAGAAATCATGTTCTATAAGCATGGCAATGTAAGGAGGCCTTATAAGTTTTACTATATCGGAAGCTTTTCTTCTGAGAAAGTTTTCTTTTCTTGTTTCGAGTTTACTTTCTGCTTGAGAGTCGTTAGTATAGATATTATTTATATTAAATGTCTTATCCCGCTTCCAGGTATGTGTTAAATATTATTTAATAAATATAGGGTTTATCAGGAATAATGACTATAAACTCTTGCAATAAAGGGAAATACATTTAAGTTTGACAATGTTCTCTTATTTAAATATTTTAGATATTTTAGTATATTTTTGTATTAATTCGACTTGCAGACTTAAAGTACATAAAATAAATGTTGAATTGATTTGAAAATGAAGTTGCTTAGTTCGGTACAATTTTTTGCTGCGCCTCATATATATATATATATATATATATATATATATATATATATATATATATATATATATATATATATATAATTAGTGGGGTTTTCGAAGGATCATATTGATCCAAACAGAGCTCAATGTAAGAAGAGAGCAATATAATAATCCTTAAAAAAATCATTTGGTTATAATTCATTTCGCGGATTTTACATTCATGTTTTCATACCAGCGTTTTTTTGTTTTTTTCCCTTGCGTCTGGATAAATGGACACCATTTATTAGCAAAACGCTGGTCTGAAGATTTGGATGTAAAATCCACGAAATAAATTATAACCAAATGGATTTTTAAAGATTATGTATTCATTAATATATCTATATCTATATATCTCTCTCTCTCACTGACGGCTTAGTGGGAGAAGTTCCGACTGACCCAAATTCAATCGGGTTTTCGATCGTAGCTAGTAGCAACCGTACGTCTAGCCACACTGATGAGCTGTGAAACAGCGAAACAGTCTGTCTATGGATGACAAAAATATTAGCTCCTGAACAATTAATTTAGGTTGAGCCCTCTGGTTTGAGGTGTGAATTTGTAAACAGTGAATATTTAAGCTAATATTGCAAGACTCTTCGGTAGAATTAAGTCACTGTCAGTCACTGTGTGTTTATCAAGATCTAAAAATAAACAAGCTAAAATTCACGTTCATCCCGTACCGTGCGCTGACGGCTTAG
The DNA here is from genome assembly GCA_964036315.1 of Acanthosepion esculentum. Lineage (NCBI taxonomy): Eukaryota > Metazoa > Mollusca > Cephalopoda > Sepiida > Sepiidae > Acanthosepion > Acanthosepion esculentum. The sequence continues at coordinate 13,320,603 of OZ038475.1, forward strand.
TGGGAGAAGTTCCGACTGACGCAAATTCAATCGGGTTTCGATCCTAGCTAGAGGCAACCGGACGTCTAGCCACACTGATGAGCTGTGAAACAGTGAAACACTCTGTCTGTGGATGACAAATATATATATATATATATATATATATATATATATATATATATATATATATATATATTCAGTTGTATGGATATGAGTTGTGAGCCTGGGGTTCACGCTTTTGCGATCATCAGGAAAAGGGTTTTTCTGATGACTGCAAAAGCGAGTGAGCACTTTCCACTAAGAACTGCGAATATATATATATTTATATATATATATATATGTATATATATTTATATATATATATATGTATATATATATGTAAATTATATGCATGCACACACATACACATATATATATATATATATGGATTCAATTTTTAATCCTACATTTTTTTTCTTCAAATTTCGTTTACGAAAAGTAATCAAAGCATTTTTTAATTAATTAATGTAATTTTAATCAGCCATTTATTAATCGATACACCGTGGTTGAATAAGAATGTAGTACATATCGCCGGTTGATAAAGATCTATCCCCCCATGATGGAATTTTGGATTTTGTTGTGTAATTTATTTGCTCTGTCAAAATAATAATTTAAGCTCTTTTTTGGATCACTTTTAATAGTTTATCTTACTAGGATCCACTGGAATTATATACCAACAGATTTATTACCTCTACTATATATATATATATATATATATATATATATATATATATATATATATATATATATATATATATATCATAAAATAAGGCACAAATAAGAAAACGTTTATAAATTCAACACGTTTCGTTTTTGTTTTAGCTTGATTAGAATTTAGGTGGAAAATGAGAAGAAAATGGAAAAGAAGGTTGTGATACTTTGATTTCTTTACTGTTTGTTTTCCTTGCCCAGGTATATCTCACGTGTTTATCTCGTGTGAGGGTAGACGGTGTGTGTGAATTTTAGTGGGCCTTTTTGCGTCTATCGGGCAGCGTCTGTGCGTTTGTTGAATGCCTGAAGTGGAGAATGAGAAGCAATGAAAAAAAAAGTGTTCGTGTGTGTATTGTCATCAAAACTCTAATTGTTTTTGCGAGTGTTGATAGTGTGTTTGTTGTTTGTTGAGGAAAAATCGAGTCTATCAGGAAAATGTTGCATACACGGTGGCGTACTTTCATTTAATTGTATTATTATTATATGACTTTTCCATGTGCTGTGGTAAATTGTGATGTATTTGAGAAAGATATCTACGCGAGTTTGCGGGCAGAATCATTGAAATTAAGGTATGCAAATCTTTGATCATATCATCAACCAGTGTCTGGATCTTACAATCTTTATGAATGGTCTTTATGAATGTTGGTGATATGAAAAAGGTCGTCTGGCGTCTGTTTATTCGTGGAACGATATTAATTAATATGCCTTCTGGATATTTTCTTCGTAATAGTTCAAATGTTCCGATTTTAATATGGACACATTTTGTTAATCAGTGTTCTGCCCTTTTTGCACGATTATACATAAATATAATGAGAATCAAATTCACAATTCCAATTAATGTAGTCTAAAATCAGCTTGAAAATTAGCATTTTATTACAGACATCGTAGATGTTTAACTTACTGAACTTGTTTCAAATTCAAAACTACAATAAAAGATTATGATACTCAATGAGAAATAAATTCACATCTCGAAAGCGTGTTCGCCTGTTATGCTTGGAAATCATCTTTATTTTACTTGCGCCATAGATATTTGTTTTTTTTTATACAAAGTCACTATAAGTGATCGTATTTCTTGGATAATATTTCAAAATTACTCGTAGATTGTAAGTAAGTCCATGAAAGTAAATATTGTACTGAAAGTCGCTGATATGCAGATGATACGTTATTGATAGCAGACACGGAAAGAAACTACAGGAACTCCTGCAGAAGGTAGTGAAGGAAAGCATAAGGAATGGACTAATCATCAATTGCAAGAATGCATGGTTGTTAGTAAAAGGAACAGCTCATCATACAATTTGGAGATACCAAAATCAAACATCTACAAAATTTGAAAAATCTGGGCAATGATTTATCAGAGGATGGAAAGTGCAACAGTAAAATCCGAAGGGGCATTGAAATAGTCAAAGATGCCTTCCAAATGCTAAGCAGAGTATTAAGAAACAAAAATTTCGTTAAGAAACGAACGATACCAGGAATCGAACATGTGAGTCTTAGAGAAAATAGAAACAAAAACTAAACTTATATCAGGAAGAGACAACACATTTAGAGCAAATTTATGAGAAAACTAAGCTTGGCAAATCTGATACTCTCAAGATAGTTTGAAAGTAACGGGGCCATAAGCAAACAACACATAATCTGCTGAATGAGCTTGAGTACATGGATGGCTGAACAAGGGTTGGGAGAGATACCAAAAATACAACATTTATTATACGCTACAAAGAACAGAGAATTGTGGAGAGCCATTATCGCCTACGTCCTGAAGGGAGACGGCAAATAGAAAGAGATAGCAAAATTTGAAATGGGAGACACTGAGGAAGAGTTTACTAATAAATATCATTCCACGTCTGATGTCCATCATTATTATCCTCTTCATCAGTCCCATAACCAGGTGCGGTCGTAGGGTCGCTGCGCAGCTGAAGAGGTGACTAAATCCATCCATGTCTCCATTGATCGCTAATGTCTGGGTCTGTATGAAGGATTTCCCAGTTGATGTAGTGATGCCATTTTTCTTTTGTCTTTTTCCTTTTCTATTCATCCTTAGAATGGTGATAAACTGCAGCAAGCCCAGTGTGCATCTTCCAAGACGAATGCAAGGCAACGCCCAGTCTCAAGTAAGCTTGGACGGTTATCTAATTGGCTTGACTGATAGGGACGTGGATTCTTTGAGTCATTACACTATAATATTAGCTATCTATCTAATCCACCCTTTTATACGATGTAACCTCAGTACTTAGCTGTTACAAGTATTTCCAAGACTATAAACCTTCCTTCCACAAGCTTAAACACGCTCTTTACTAGTATGTCATTGCCATACAAACAAAATCGGACGAGTGATTAATGTAAAAAATACGTCGCGCCCGTATGTGAGGAACGCATGTTAAATCTTAATGTTGTATGATAATTTTTTCTTAGAAATTTCTTTCCAATATTAGGGTACGTCTTCCAAGCCGCAACATCTTGTTAGACGGAAAATACGGTAAATAATGTGCAAAATATCTATAGTTGAAAAGCATAAAATGATCTACAAAATATATAGATTTCGGCATTAAATAAACCATAGCGGTGTTTATATGCCGCTAAACAAAATCAACAACACTCTTCTGCTTTTATTAAAGGTAGCAGATTGAAGGATGGCAGTTCATACCATCTTAACGTTCTCTTCCTGAAGGTGATAATAAGCTCTTCCAAAAGGTGACCTTTAGATAAACTTATACAGAATAGGAATTCAGTTTAATGCAGCTTGAATTTCTGTCTTTAAGAATTTCGAAAGAGAAGAGTTAAGACAGCTGTGGATTTTCTCCAAGAAACTTTCGGTAAACACTTGAATCTTGATCAGGTTTACAATGACGACAACGGCTTTGAATAATCGATAGACGCAGATAAGCAAACTACACCCAAATGTTGCCAGTAAGTGATCAACGGATGTGCACATTTCAGGCGAGTTTAATTAAAATTTGCCATCAATTCGGAAATTACTTTCCAATTCATCTGTTTCAATTCAAGTAAGAGCAAAATGAAGAATCATTATCGTCTAAAAGATATTGAAAGACAGAAGCCATAAAAATGCAACATTCAGTTCTCGAAGAAATTATCGAAATTCGATTTGTAATGTGTCTATAATTTCGGTAAAGCAAATTATGTCTTTTAGTACTTAAACTTAATTTGAAGTCAATTCATCCAGTTTCTCTCCGCAGAATAACAGTTGCAGAACCAGTTCTTGCATATATATGCTAAACTGGTATTCGGTGCCTCACCCTGGAGAAATGGTTAGAAAGATCTTCTATTTATGAATTTATAAGTGATAAATATGGTCTCTTCATCACAATAGTTACACTTTTTATATAGAAATGAGTTTGATTATCCTTAAGTATAATCCCTAACTATTATCCTTGTGCCATACGAAACGATGATTTGATTGAGGATGTGAGATTTACCTATTACCTACTGGTTAGGGTAAATAATTGAAAGCCTGGTAAATTCTTGGAATTCATATTCTGATTGTTAGCATATACAATACTTCTATGTTTGTAACATCTGGACATCAAGTTATTTTTCTCTACCACTGCTTGAAAACATTACATTATATATATATATATATATATATATATATATATATATATATATATATTATTAGTGGTATATATATATATATTACCAAGATGATAGAATCCAGGTAGAACACAATGTACAGGACAGAGTAAGAATATAAAATAAAAAGGTTCAAACACTAATAGTCCATGGTTATAATTTATTACATTGGAATCGTGATCCAAATCATCACACCTACAAATTCAAATATATATATAGGCATCCACCGAAAGACTGTTTCGCCGTATCAGAGCTCATCCGTGTGGGCATATGTTCGGTTGTCTAGGGCCGAACCCCGACAGAATTGGCGTCAGTCGGGGATTATACCACTAAGCCATTGCTGCACGGCAGGGATAAAGCGAATTTAAGCGTATTTATTTTTAGATAAATACACAGTGACTGAGAGAACGCGATTCGATTTAACGAAGAGTTTTGCATTATTAGTCGTAATGGTCACTATTACGATATATATATATATATATATATATATATATATATATATATATATATATATTAACGCATGTTTCATTAAGTAATATAGACAAGTTTTGTGAATTGATTTTAAGTAAATCCCTTTCATATTGTCGAATAAACTTTGTAGCATTATCCCTGAATCACGAAAGTAAATCACTATGTTCCTAAATGTTTTTATTGTTAACCCTGTCTATATACATATATATGTTAATATATATTTTATATATATATATATATATATATATATATATATATATATATTAATATATATATTAATATATATTAATATTAATATATATATTAATATATACATATATATATTAATATATATATAATATATATATATTAATATATATATATATTAATATATATATATATTAATATATATATATTAATATATATATATATTAATATATATATATTAATATATATATATTAATATATACATATATATATTAATATATACATAATATATATATTAATATATACATAATATATATATTAATATATATATATATATATATATATATATAGATATATATATATATATATATTAATATATATATTAATATATATTAATATGAATATATATATTAATATATACATATATATATTAATATATATATAATATATATATATTAATATATATATATATATATTAATATATATATATATTAATATATATATATATTAATATATACATATATTAATATATACATATATATATTAATATATACATAATATATATATTAATATATACATAATATATATATTAATATATATATATTAATATATATATTAATATATATATATATTAATATATATATATTAATATATATATTAATATATATATATATTAATATATATATTAATATATATATATTAATATATATATATTAATATATATATATATATTAATATATATATATATATATATTAATATATATATATATATTAATATATATATATATATTAATATATATATATATTAATATATATATATATTAATATATATATATATTAATATATATATATATTAACATATATATTAATATATATATTAATATATATATATTAACATATATATTAATATATATATTAATATATATATATTAACATATATATTAATATATATATATATTAACATATATATTAATATATATATTAATATATATATATTAACATATATATTAATATATATATTAATATATATATTAATATATATATATTAATATATATATATTAATATATATATATATTAATATAAATATATATATATATTAATATATTTATATTAATATATATATATATTAATATATTTATATATTAATATATATATAAATATATATATATTAACATATATATATATATAAATATATATATATATATATTAATATATATATATATATAAATATATATA
>OZ038475.1:13331813-13486813 GCA_964036315.1 Acanthosepion esculentum
TTTAAAAATTAATTATCTGAAAAGGATAAAATATATCAATAAATATATCAGTTAAAATATGCTTGATTAAAACGGGTCGTCAGTTAATTTTGTTTTCCTGGAAGTCATATTGGCATTTGCCTTCTCAACATGATTTTTAAACCTCATTTACAAGTTTACCTGCTTTCTGGCTGATATAATCTCCTATTTTCAAATCTTTGTCATTACAGACTTTTCGAGCCCTTTACAATCGTCTACCGAATTTTCGAAACTTAGTTTTTACCAAAAGTCGGTAGACTGACGCAACATAGTATTAATAAAAAAATACTTAACTACTTAAGATACATCCACAAATCATTTAACCGCTTAAGTCATCAGCTAACAATATTTAACTACTAAAGATAGATCATAAAATTTAAAACATGTCATATAAATATATAACTACTTAAAACATGTTATAAAAATATTTAGCTATTTTAAAGATGTCCTAAAATATTTAAATACTGAACATATATCCTAGACAAATTAAGACATGTCCGAAATTATACTTAAGGCATATCGTAAAATATTTAAGCAATTAAACTTCCGTTGTTCGAAAAATAATATCCAAATTTAGTATAAACATTTTGTTTTCTAATATATTGTAATAGTTGACAAAAATATATTACTCCTTCCTTATGATCACAGTCTTATCTTTTTTAATCTTATGCCAATCTCTTTCAGAATTTAACTTTTTAATATACCACCTCATCTTGAACATGAACAAAAGAGTTGTATTTACTTTTTGGGAGTTTAATCTTGCTCGTAATGTATTTTAAACTGCTGCCAACATTGACATAACATGGTGTGAGGCATCCACTTGGGATCTGATGATACGGCGCTGATTTCAGATGTTCCGTAGTGAGATACGTAGTCATAAAGATCAAGGTAGCAGAGGACATCGACCTGCAATTGAGAATCAATATCTGAATTTGACAGTAGTCGAACAGACTCCACGTCAATGTGTCAGAGAAATGTCTCAGAAAATGGGTATCAGAATTTCAACGATATCGGACCACCTCACTAGATTAGGGCATATAAATGGGTTCTACAAGAACTCAGTGAAAGTCAAAGAGTTTGATGTTTTGAAGTGTGTTCGTTGGTGCGTCATCGAAAATCGAATGATCCATTCCTTGATCGAATCGTGACTTGTGCTGAGAAACGGATTCTTTATGGCAATCGTAACCGATCAACTCAATGGCTTCCAAAGCACCCAAACAATTTGCGAAATCGAAATTGCACAAACAGAAAAGTATGGTGACTGTCTTTTGGTCCGGCATTGATGTTATTTATTGCAGCTTCTTGCAATCTAACCAGAATAGCACTGCCGAAGTTTACTTCCAGAAAAATGGATGAAATGCACATTCTGTTAAGCAAAATTCCACCGACATTTGCTAATCAACCAATGTTGCTTCATGAAAATGTCCCGACACGTGTTGCCAGGATGATACTACATGAGCTCACCGACTTGGGATGCGAGACTTTGCCACATTTAACCTATTCCACTGGTCTCTCGTGCCCTGACTACCAATTTTCCAAGTATCTTGACAATGTTTTTAAGGCAAAAGACATTTCGTTGCATAGATGATGCAAAAATTGGATTCAAAGATTTATTGGAGTTCAAACATTTAGAGATTTCTCGTGAATGCATAAATAACCTTTTGATGGCAGACGTTTATAGATGTCCAGGGTTCATATAAAAACACTGTTGACTTATTCAACGACTGATTAAATATATTAATTGAGGAATAAACGGTGTCATTATTTTCCGAACAACTCAATGTCTTCTAAAAGAACTTAACACCTGGCATCTAAAAAGTAACACTCGAATGATTTCCATCTTTAATGTAGTTTATTTAAAATGGTGGCTGTGTAAAAATCCAATCTCTTTCTGTCTAGGATATTTAATCTGCATTTTTAATACAAAATTATGGCACAAGGACGAAGGGAAAGTGGGGAAAGGCTGGTATTCAGTAAGTATCCTAGTCCTAGTTAATTAAAATCACGACCCATTCATTTAATACAATATACTCAACCACCATCACCTCCCAATTCTACATGTACCACAATACCGCATATTCACAGCGTGATGTAAAAATTTATAATGATCGTAAAGTCTCATATTATTAAAAGACTTTTTTCTCCTTTTTCCCACAAAAATATACAAAAAATTAATGAGGGAATGAACCCAGAAAAAAAACCCCTAAAAATATCAAACTAAAATATCTCTTACTGTCGAGCAATGGTAATGATTTACTATAATTCCGATATGTCCGATCATCTAATCCACTCGGATGTCAAGCTAAGCGTTTGAAATTCCCTATTTAAATTTTGGTATGTTAAGCAAGAAATACATTTAAAAATCATTTCAAATTTCAGGAGATTTAATTAATTTTACGTAGCAAATACGAAATTTAAATTTATGCTTTTCATGTCTTCCATATGTTTTTGTATTTCAAAGTCACCATTTTTTTTTCAATGAAATAAAATCCTAGAAGTTTCGGGCCACTGTTCATGCCAAAGTCTCTAGTAAAATTTTCCCTAAATCTTTTAGTTATATAAATCCGTAGCATCAGCATTTAATCCAAATATTTCCTTAACTACCTTTGACCTCTTTTCTGTCAAGTTGTGTATTTTATCACATTGGGTAAATTTTTCAGTAATTTTTAACAAAATCTTTTATTCATCTAAAACTATAGTTTCATTCAGTTGTCAATATATTTTGTGGCTTTCTAGTATCTTATATTATATATCCCTCAGCTATGAGTAAATAACTTCACACACTCGGTCCTATAGATCTTGGTGGCAACCAGTCTAGAAGAAGGTCTCTGAATTCAAGTCCTGAGGAGAGTTGCTTTCGGATACACAGATCCATATACGCACAGAGGGCGATCCACAACATATTCCGCGATCTTTGGCTGTCGGCTTGGAGAGGATACGAGGATCACCAAACTATGTGGAAGCCCACTAAAAGGATCATGAGGAGGAAGAATCAGGCAACCCCATGTCGATTTGACAGGTCAGACTGGAGGAGGTTATCGGTTTCTTCTGCCCTAAAGTCGACCCTACTACACACCGGCGACTGAAGCAGTCAAGCGTCTGATGATGGTGCTGCTGATGACGATAGTATCAATCAGGTAAGTTGTGCGTTCCATTTAAATGAGTAACCCCAGTGTAACATCCGAGATTATACCCTCAGCTACGACTATATCTGGTATTATTTTAGGCAAGTCTGTTTTATACCTGGGATAGATGTCAGGCCCTCGGTATAACAGGGGCAGGCCTATAATATACGCACTAGACTAAAATATACCCCAACCGTTTACCATTGAATAAGATATAGTGAATTTACCTCTAAACTCGTTTTATTTTGTTGAACCATAGCTGAGAAGAGTAGGAAAAACCAACAATTTAAAGATGAAAAATATAATCTTTTATTATCAACATGTTTGGGGAATACTTAAATAGACTGTTCCAATCCTTAAAAATAGGGAAAGATTTTGAGGGTAATAATTTTTATACATTAACAATTTTAAGACCTTGTTCTAATACAAAAAAAGTTTTTAAAAATTCAGAAAATTTAAGCAATGTACCCCTGACACTCGTCAGAATCTAAAAAATATTGATTTGTCTTTGACTTAGAAGAGGGCCCTGTTTATAATATCGATACAGTGTCAAATCGCCATCCCACTTTGTAAGAGTTATTTGCCTTAGCAGCGTTGCGTATGAAAACAGTTTTTATTTGATGTGGTATTTATAAAAAAAAACGAACAGGTGGATATATATATAAATTATATATATATATATATATATATATATATATATATATATATATATATATTTATTTAAACAGATATTCGCATAAAAATATCGATTAATTTATACTTAATTTGAAATAAATAATTATGAACTTCAAATGTTTACATATGTTCTCCTGAAAAAGTTCCATACAAAAACGTTTTTAAAAATTCAGAAAACTTAAGAAATGTGGCCATTCGTTGATGTTAGCACATTTCACGCCAAATATTTAAAAATAACAGTTTACTTAGGCAAGAGCCAATAACTCTTTCTATTCAGGGATCGATTTGTCACATTAATGATATAAACAGGACCCTCCTTCGAAATTGAAATCGAACCAATATTTTTCGTTTCAGACAAATGTTGTGGCCTAAGGAAGATCTAAAGAAGGCTTATCTACAAAAATTATTTCCTAAAAAAATTCCTTATTTTTTTATGAGTGGACCACTCTAGTTAAGTAGCTGCCAAATTTGTATACGCTGACGCAGAAGTAATTAAATAAGGTTCATTTTTAAAAACCAAAAAAAATCCCTGTATTAAACATTGGTAGTAACGTCCAAAATAGGTTAGATTAGGCTTATTTTACTTTTATTTTTTATGCAAAGTTAACTTAGGCAGGGAATGTACCCTCATTTGCTCCTTTTATTTTTGTCCCCACTTTCTTTAGTTTAATTCCCCATCCCTTTCCGTGACCAAAACTAGGTACCTCGACGAAATGTAAAAAAAGAGCATAGCTTGATGAAAAAGACGCCAAACTTGACGAAAACAAAATTTTATCGTCTAAATGTTTATGTTATTATTAAGAGGAAAGATCAAAGTATTTTTGTGGGTTTTTTTTTACATTTTTTAATCGTTCCTAACACGTCAGAAAATTTCGTTAAAAATCTGTTTTTTTTTTTTAGTCAGCAAAATTGAACATTTTTTTCCATTTCATAGAATCAATGAAAATCTCAGTTTGAAATTTTTTAAATATCAATTATCATTTTTTAAAAACTTATTTTAAGAAAATCAGAAATTATGTTTATTTAAAATATTTTGAACCAAGCTTAACTTAGCTTTTGCGCCGAAAAGATGTAATTTGAAAATAAAACAAAGCAGGTCATAAACTTTCGCATCATTTGACAGGTGTTGAATGACCTATTGATGGATTCCGTGAGGATAATTTGTTCTACGGAAGGAGAAAAGTGAAATATTTTACATTTATGTGAACAAATTATTTACCTCGTTATTTTTAAGGAAAACTTTCAGCGCTCTAATTTTTTTTTTGTACTTACCTTTACGTTTATGATGCTGAAAAATAATTTGAAAAAATGTAAAATAAAATACCATGATAGAAGTAACTTAATAATTTATGAAATGATAATTTAATTATTATTTAATAAATCAAAATTATATGTGACTTTCCAATCCAATGTATATAGTTTCTATCTGAAATACACCAGAATTTTTACTTAATGGAAATAATGAATTTAATCATTAAACTTTTAATTAAATCTAAATTTATGTTGGTAAATAGTAGAGGTACCTATCTGGTAACCTGATTTATATTTTTTTTATATATTTATCATTTTATTTCTAATTATTGTTATGGCAATTATTTTATTATTAAATTTTATTATTAATTACATAATTACTAAAACTTTTATTAACCCAATAAACATTACTGAAAAGAAGCTGAACGGAAAATACAACCTGTTGGAAAGCAACTAAGAAGCGAAATGTTATGAAAAGTCCACGTGTTATCCATTTATTACAATAAATGGACAACACTCTTAGATCATGTGACCTTTTTATAATAATGGCAATTTCAGTCTAGCATACATGGAAATAATGAATGTATTAATTAAAAAATACAACATAAAAAATAATTAAGAAATAAAATAGTGCAACTAAACTTATTAATCTTTGCAATTTTGGAATCGTACATTTTGTTTCCACTTAATTACTACATCACCTCGAGGAAACAGCCTAATACAGAGCTTTACACGATTTTAAACTATTATAAATTATTTAATTAAAATTTCTTAAAAAATGAAAAAATCCTTGTAAAACTTAATTATTCATCAGAAAAATTTTATTTCTTCAGACAATAATGTCCTTAATATTACTTATTTAAAAAAGCAATTAAAAGCTTTTCTAATTAAGTAATATCATAGTTTTATTGGATTCATTATTTTTCAATTCAGAGCCGATTTTCAGTCAGATAGCTCAAATTTTAAAAATAAAGTAGGTGATTTATCATCTCCAAAGAATTTTCAGGAAACCGAAAGGTTTTGGGCGAAATTTCATGAAATTAAATGGAGGGGTAACATATTTAAAAAAAAAAATTACCAAACTTTTCAAAAAAAAAATATTTAAAAATAATTTCATTCATTTGTGAATAAGTCCTGAAAATTTCATTACAATTGGACAATTACTTGATTTTTACAAAAATTTCAAATTCAATGTGTTTTCAATGGAAAAAAAGCGCAAAAAACCTATGTTATTGTCTCTGACATAGCGATGACGTAAACAAAAGAAGACTTTAACCAAAATTTCGAACTTGTTAGAAAATATTAAAAATTTTAAAAAAATAATTAAAAATACTTTGGTCTTTCATCTTAATAATAACATAAGTATTTTGACGTTAAAAATTTATTTTTGTTAAGTTTATGGCAATTTTCATTACGCTATCTGTTTTCCAGCGAAAACAGTGAAGATACTTAACCAAAACTGTTAATTCCCTGGTGGATACGGGGAACTTTTCTTTTTTCGAGTGTTTTTTTCGTATTTGTTGTCTTTAACTGAATGAGTGTGTGTACGCGTGATTGGTCGAATGACTGGTTTTAATTTATCCAAATCTAGCATTAATTTTGTCCAATTAACTAATATTTCTGCCACAATTAAGGATTTTTTTTATTACTAACACAATTTTGTTTAATTTCTTGTATGTATAGTATTATGCATATTGTAAATATTCATTGGGATTTTCATTTAAAAAAATTTTTTTTTTTTTATTCTCTACCCACCACAGACAAATATTACATATGGGACTAGTAAGGACTTTATAGAGACTTGAGGTATTATGGTGGTTGCAGTAAGAATGGTAAGTAAGAATGTGGTGTTTTGGCGCGAGGAATATTCAATATAGACAATTATTTTCACTTTGCGAATACATCCATTTAAAGTTAACTGACCTGTAATAATGTTAAGAATCAGGCTAACCGATAAAAAATGTGTTAGTCGGGTTGAGTATAAGTATGCCCCCTCTAAAAGAAAAAATGCACAAATAAAGTAAAAACAGCAAATATTTAGAGTAAGACACTACACAATACTTAGAGAAAAGGGTTAAATTTAGGAACATTAAGATTACCTCCTCGGTTATCCATTGAAACTGCTATCCACTGAAAAAAAGAAAAGAAGCCAGTCCCCACAGTGGACCGTTTAAATTATAGTTCACGCAGCGGATTGGCTGTTACAAACATCCAATCGGGTGTGCGGAAAACGTGGTCTTTCTTCGTCTAATTCATTAAAAGGCCAGAGTAGCTGTTAGCGTTTGATTGAGTCAGGGGATCAGGGATTGATCTCCCCTGATTGGGTCGATTTGGTGATGGGGAGTATGATGTTGAAAGACCCGAAACTCCCTGATGAACCAAGTCAAATAACATAACTGACGACCCCCTCGGGCGCCTACTTAAGAGCATATTTTTGAATTATTCTCTTTAATTTCTTGTATCTACAGTATTATGCATATTATAAATATTTATTGGGGGTTTTCATTTTTTAAATTTGTTTTTTTATTCTCTAGCCACCACAGACAAATATTATATATGGGATTAGTAAGGACTTCATAGAGACTTGAGGTATTATGGTGGTTGTAATAAGAATGGTAAGAATGTAGTGATTTGGTGCGAGGAATATTGTATAGTTTGTTTGGGTGACTGATTGTGGCTCGCTAAGTTTTGAGATAAGACCAGGCTACTCCATCCCCACTTTTAGCCTTATACCACATTTATTGTTTTATACAAAAATAAATATTTTTTAAACAAAACTATCTGACTGCTATTTATTTTCCATTATGACCAGTTTGTTGATACGAACAATCACATAAGATTCTTGTTAAAAAATTAGTTGTTGATATTCTTTTCTGTGGTACGTCTCTTCAGGATGTTGGTGGACATTTTTCTCGTGTCTTTTGTAATTCTTAGTAAATTTTGTGTATTTGCTAAGACAGATATCCAGGAAGGACGTTCGGAAGTGACCAATCGGACGCAGTCCTGTCCAAAATTGATAACGCCTCAGTACTCTCCTGACCTTACACCATCAGAATAACACATATTTCGATCCCTACAAAAATTCTCTTAATGGATAGAAATGTCTGGAAACCTGTAAAAATTTCTGAAATGATGGAATCGTGTAGATATCTAAAAAATGGCGACATTTTGTGGGAAAACTAGCATGTTTTTGAATAAATCTATATACAGGGTGTCCATAAAGTTTGTGTGCACTTTAAAAAATTTATTTGAATTTGCGATAGAAATAATTTGTAAAAAGGATTAGAAAGAAGTAAATCTATATTTTTTAAGGTTTTATTGAAATTTTATTTAAGTTTCCACATGTCCTCCATCATTAGCAATACAAAGGGTAATACGATTTTGCAGTTCACGGAAAACATTTGCCAACTGATTTACAGTAATGCCTGAAATCACATTAGTTATTTTAACTATTTAGCTCTAGGTACCTTAAACTTTATAACATTTTTACAGATTATTTCTATAACAAATACAAATAAAGTTATAATGTTTTAAAAGTACACACGAACTTTATGCACACCCTGTATTACTAAATATTGTCTTTGAAACTCACTTAAAAACGTTAATGAATTTCATTCTAAGCCAATAAACACAGACGTTAGGTTGCTATAGCGAAGTAATGTTCTTGAGAGAATGTTTGAATTGTGGATAGATCTTCTGGCATATTTTATCGATCATAATTTTCGATTGTCAGACAGATTAACAACTTAGGCACGGCTGTCAAAAATTGCATACGATGTTGTTTTTTTTTTCAAAATAGGATGAATCATGTTTATCGCTTCTAAGGAATGAAGTAAATATTTTTCAAAGCAAGGATAAAAGAATATCATATTAATTGCAAGAGTGAAACTCATAAAATCCTTCTAAATGCGTCTCATTCCATATTTGATTTCCTTCAAGGATTCAGAGGCTGAAGTCAGAAATTATATTAAAAATTCATCTTTGCAGCTTATTTCTAATTAAAATAAAATTTTATTACGTGAAAATGTATCGTAAGTGCACTTATTTCGGAAACATCTTGGCTAAATTCTCGTACAGGACCATAAAACATATATTCTTTCTTCACAAAAATACTGGTAAATACTAAGAGAGAGAGGAAATTAAAAACAGTATCGATAAAAAATAAAAGCGATTGTAAGCCAGATCAGTTGAATTACACATCAGGATACACTGGTCGGAAATGATTGAAAGTTGAAGTCCATGTCTGTTGAAGTTTTTCATCGATAACTGAAACCGGGGGGGGGGGGTGTTGTATTCGTCCCCTCTCTCTTTCTCATACACACACACACGCGCGCGCGCACTGACTCCTACGATAAAACCATTATTAGTCGATTTTTTTCTATGTTGTTATTCGCTTATCCCCTGTTGTAGGTGCGGTTGGCGAAATGGATATGGTGTCAGAGTATGAAATTGTTTGAATTTCATTCGAGGTCTTTACATTCACTTACCCGCAAATACCTTGTGGGAAGGTATGAATCCATCGCCGCTCCCAGCTATGGGTTAAATGGTTGTATTTGTATATGAAAAAAATCATTGATATTGCAAAAAATTGTTATTCTCACAAGAAAAGAAATATATTTCGGCTTTAAATAACACACGAAGGCTAGATAACCCTTAAAATGAAATCAATCAATCACTGTTATTCTGATATATATATATAATTGCACATCGCTATCTATCTATCTATCTATCTATCTATCTATCTATCTATCTATCTATCTGTGTGTTATCGAGCCAATATACATTTAAATGCCAATTGTAATCGTAATAGAGTTTCTTACAATGGTTGTATTTGTAACTGAAAAAAATAATTGATATTAAAAAAAAAAATGTTTTTCTCAAAAGACGATTTTTTTTTCTAACAAGACAAAATATATTTTGGCTTTACATAACACATGAAGGCGAGATAAGCCGTAAAATGAAAGCAATCCATTACTGTTATTCTGATATATATATAATTGCACATCGTTATCTATCTATCTATCTATCTATCTATCTATCTATCTATCTATCTATCTAAAAAAAAGAAGAAGAGTATAAATGGTCCAGAGTAGAAACCTGTGTTTTTGTATGCTTCTTCTTTAATTACATGGGGACATGCTACCCACCTAAAATATACATAAACACGCAACCATTAAATTCCATAAAGAAATTAAATAAAGAAAAAGAAATGAGTGTGGACATCATGATTATTATTATTTCTTTATTGTAATAGTAAGCAAGAATTTTATAGTGAAGAGGTACTGCCGGATTGTAATGGACAAGGTTGCTCTTGATCACCAGCCTGTAGAGTTACAACTTGTTACAGCACAGGCGCAAAACTTTCAAAGTAAATGAATTCAACATTTTCAGAAGAAACAAATTCAACATGTGAAGGATTTTTATACCCATTTATGCTGTTCTTAGGTCTTCATGTGTTGTCATTTCGAAATCAAAGAGGAAAGAGAATAAGGCTTTCAAAAATCATGCTGCCTGTAATTTTAGCCAATATACATTTAAAACCCAATTGTAATCTTAATAGTGTTTTCCTACAACAAAACAGTTTTTATTCATTAACTAAGCAGTCAGTACAGCTGTAAGTTTAAATTTATAAAATCATTCTCTTAAAATAATTTTTCAAGAAAATAATTTTATTTTCTCAAGTCCAGTAGCTGTTATCGCTCTTTCCAGTAGTGATAGAATTTCCTTCCTAATCTTTTATTTGAAGTAGTACGGAAGGACAACTTCTTAATTTTGTCATTTCTTTCTCTTCGAGTTACATGTGCTATCCATATTCATTTTAGCTGCTATTGATAGTTTTCAAGTGTTTCTGTTGTTTGGCACAGTACTTTGTTAGTGATTCTGTAGCACCATTCCACAGTGTTCAAAGAAAGATGGTCTTCGACAAGACCCACAAGCTTCACTCATTCAATCCAATTTAAGTGGTTTTAGACAGTTTAGAAATTTCTGAACGGGTTTGGGCCATGCATGGCAATCCATATAAAAGTCTCGATATGACGAGGCTATTAAAGAACATAGCTCAAGTTTTTAGGTTATTTTGTTTTTTGTAGTTATTTTGGGCGAACATTTGACGTAGTCTATTCCATATTCAATTTTCTTTTCTTCTATACTAAATGTATTATAACTGATCCATTTACTGGTTACATTCCATCACCGTCGTTCGGACCTCGAACTACCGCCAGTCACGATTGTTAGATAATAGACTATTATTTTTAGAGGAAGTGTATGTCTGCTCCGAATTCCTAAGGTTAACCTTAGGGATCAGATACAAGACATAATAAGGATGTCGATTTTGATTGGTTGAACTAGCGTGGGAATGATTAAGAGAGAAATGTTTTAGCGAGTTCATTCCTACACGTCAAGAAATGTAGAAGTATTCTCTTTTGTGTTTGAAACGGCTCCCCAGTGAGGTGGAACGACTCCCACTAGATTCGTGCGTAAAGGAGGTCGAATAATCTTATGGATCTTTAATGCTAGCAGTGTGTTGTGCTGTCTGGTGGGGTATCTTTAATAATGTGGGATGTAATCTTTCTGATTTCACAAGGATCACTAGTGGAATTTGATTCTTTATTAAATCATTCAAAGATTTTGTTGCAGATTGTTGCTCTCTTTCTTGCAACCGACAGTGATGGACATTTCTAGCAGAATATATCAATGAACTGAAACCGATCCTAGTAATATTTCGATGACTTTTACGTATTCTATTGCCAACTCCCAGTGCCCGCCAGTTTTAATTCCGAGTGAGCCTTTTTGCTACATACTACTAAATACAATTATGGACAACTCCGCAACTTGTTAGATATATTGACGTAACTTCTACACACATCACACGTTGTATAGGCGGCATTCAGTAGATATGAGCTGCTGCACATTATTAGTTTGCGCCTAATTAGTTTGGTCATATATATATATATATATATTTATATGAAGGAATATAGTCTTGAAGTGTGCTATATTTATGGGATAAAGTGCTCAATATCAGAGATAGAGCGTGTGTAAATATAAAAGTGAACATAGAAGTCAACACTTAGAGGCGACAGGCTGTTTCATGCTAGATGCAATCGTCAGGCCACGATTGTTGTTATTTTTCTCGGGTATTTATATATACGGGTCAGTGGTGCATTGCAGGTAGTATATTTTGGCAGATATTTTACCGGAAGTCGTTTATTTGTTTATTTGTTTATTTGTGTCAAATTATTTTGCTTGTTTTTATTTATTTTTGTTTTTTATCCTTTATTTTATTTTTAATTTTCTTCGGTGTTTTTATTAACGTAGTAAAAATTTGTTTATATAGCTTATTTTGGGTAGTCTATTATGGCGGTTATTTTACGGGAAGTAGTTTATTTGTTTATTTATTTGGATCAAATTATTTTGCTTGTTTTTATTTATTTTTATCTTATATATTTATTTATTATTTTTATTTTGATAGGTCTTTTTATTAACGTAATAAAAATTTGTTTATATAGCTTATTTAATAGTTTTGTTTTTGTTTGGGAAGATAAAGCTATTTGTTGAATTTTGAGGTTGATTGTTGTGGTTTTTCTGACTATTATTTTGGCGGGAACAGTTTTTAATTTATCTATTTGGATTGATTATCTTTATTTGTTTTTTCTTTATATATATATATATATATATATATATATATATATATATATATATATATATATATATATATGTACATACATATTGGTTGTATTTGACCTGCAATTTGTTTTTATATATAATCTTGCTTAAAGACCAACGAAATGTATAAGTTCTTTGTTACCAAATTTTTGCTTATTTTTTTAAAAAAATATCTCAGCACATTTTCCTTGTTTCCAGTGAAAATATTCTTTATTATTGAATTTTCTTTCCTTTTACATTTTAAGCTTATTGACAATTTACGTATAATGAAAATAGAAAGGTCAATATTTCATTTATTCTTGTTATTAATAGGATGAACTCTTCCCGGACGAGGCAAAGGAATTAACCTAATTCAATTTTAAACGTGGTCGGATTTCTGAACTTCGGAATCAGGAGCTTTCATAATAGCCGAACGAATGAAATATGGATATTTTTTGCAAATGGTTTGTGTCATCATGAAATGTACGGATCTAAGAACAGAGCTGGAAATCACGTGATTTCCGAAGAGGTAGAAACGCGGGAAACAGAAACGAAAGATAATCAAATACTCGATTGCTCTGAAAACGATTAATAAATAATGCAGAGTCGGATTTGTATGGATTTTCCAGACATTTAGAACTTTAGAACAATTAGTTATTTGGGGCATCACACACTGCAGAGACTGTCAAACAATATTACTTCCAGCCACTCCAGATATTTCTACTAGTTTTAATGTGCAAATTAAAGATGGACATTAATACTTAGTCGGGTAATCGAATATTTTCTTAAGTTTCATATAAAACAAAGAATCGATGAAATCAGTATTGTCTTAGTTGATAGTATGCCATATCAACCCTTATGTTATTTAAAGTTGATATCTCTTTTATAATACATGAGCCTATTGATCGACATCGTACTTATGCCTATGAATAAATCTAATCTAATGTTTGTGAGCAAATATTGATTGGGTTTATAACTGAGTCAGTAGATAAATAGGTGTCCGGTTAATACTTTAGGAGTCTATCCGAAAAATGAGGTCGAGTTTATACTTTAGACTACTGGTATATAGTAGTCGAGTTTATACTTGATTTTATAGGTAAATATTGGTCTGAACTCTCCTTGAGTATATGAACAAATATTTGTAGGTTTATAATTGAGTTTGTAGGTAAATATTGGTCAGGTTGGGTCAATGAACAAAGCTTGCTTGCGTTTATAATTGATTTAAAAGGTAACTATTAATTTGGTTTGTACTTGAGACTATAGGGAAATATTAGTCGGGCTTATACTTGAGTTTATAGATAAACGATGGTGAGGATTATAAATGAGTTTAGGTAAATATGATCGGGTTCATAGCTGCATCGAAAGGTAAATATTGCTCGGATTTATATTCGCGTCTATAGGCAACATTTAGTCGTGTTTATACTAGAGTCTATAGGCAAAATATGGTCGATTTTATAATTATAATCTATAGGTATATACTACTCTGGTTTATACTTCGTTTGGTTTGTTTTACGGCATATCAACCTAAATGGGTTATTTAATGCCGACCAGATTTTTATTGCTGATAATATATTTTCTTCAAAAAATTTATTGCTTGTATTAAAGCCTTTTTTTCTTTTACACTTTAATAGTGTTTTGACCCCAGTTTGGGTTGGGGGTAACTATTTGCCCATAGTTGGGATCCTAACAAGTGCTACCACCCCGGGTCAGGGTGGACCTGGGAACACCAGCAATTAAGAGGTGGTTTAACACTCCCCCAAACCTCCTGATCAGAGGCCTTGCTGTTGGACGTAGTTTATCGTCTTACCCAGGACACGGATGTAGTTATCATCTTACCTAGGACGCGGATTTATACTTGAGTTTATAGATAAATATTGGTCGGTTGGCATGTAAATCTGCAAATATGTGCCCGGGCAGAGGGTGGAATTTATGCCTTTACAGTGGATGCAGTTTACGCAAGGAATGTCCGCCAACAGGCTTATGGGGTAAATTAATTAAAACGATCATTTAAAAAACTGCTTAAATATTAATTTAGTATTCATTTACATTTGTGAGATTATGGTTTTGAAAACATTTTTATTAGACTATAGCTGGGTTTGCGCTATTTTCGATCTCACTTGGGAGGAACAATGAAGCAACCCTGACTTGGTCCTTGTACTTTTGCCTAACCTTACCCTGGTTTATATTGTTAACTGACTGAAGCATACGCAAAAGAGAAATAGATATCAATGTGTAAAAATAGAAGTAATAAGGACTTTCGTGTCTGGCAACGTCGTTCCCGCAACTAATGTATGATTTTCATGAGTGGTAGAAAGCTCTGAATGGCTGATTGAACAAATCCTCTGCTACTTGTTCAAGGAGACAGTAGCCATGGGATTAATCAAGGATTAGACATAATCAAATACAGGGGATTAACGTGAAGTGGAATATAAGTAGTGGGAAATGAATTCATCAAATGATAAGACAAATATAAGAGATAAATGTTGGTGAAGATCAGCTGAATTAAATGAAGTGTAATGCGAAGGTAGGTGGGCAAATATCGTCAATTCCGTTTTATGAGTAACTTCATTGCTCCTTATATTACCAATATTGTCTTTATTATATATATATATATATATTTGTAAACAAAATACGCTAGATTTAGTTGTGTAACTCTACCGAGTGAAGATAGCTATGGCTGACACCAAATTAGTTGTGTTTCAATCCTGGCTTGAGGCATTCGGAAGTCTAGTCGCACCGAGCAGCTGTGATACAGCGAAACACTACTGTCTGTGAATGACATAATTTAGCTCTTGAAAATACATTTCAATTGAGCACTGTTGAGTGATAAGCTAATTCTATAAACAACAGACACCTGCACTAATGTAAAGCTCTTCAGTAAAATGAATGTAGCACTTTGGCTGATAGGAATTTGTTTACATTTGTAAAAACAATACGCTAGATTTAGTTGTGTAACTCTACCGAGTGAGGGTAGCTATGGCTGACACAAAATTAGTTGTTTCAATCCTGGCTTGAAGCATTCGGAAGTCTAGTCGCACTGAGGAGCTGTGATACAGCGAAACAGTACTGTCTGTGAATGACACACAAACACACACACACACACACACACACACACACACACATATATATATATATATATATATATATATATATATATATGAAAAGTTTTTATTTTTAAAAATTTAACTGGACAGTATTTCCGTCATGATTACTTAGAAGTTTTGTGGTCACATAGACATGTGTCTACTCATCGGAGCGGAGTTGGACTATATATATATATATATATATATATATATATATATATATATATATATATAATATAATATGAATTTTTTTTTTATTTAACTGGACAATATTTCCATCATGCTTACTTCAAAGTTGCGTGATCACATAGACATTTGACGACTCGTCGGAGCGGAGTTGGACAATGCTCCTGAAAAATTTATTTCGGTTGAGCTCTCTGGGAGGAAATGAGGGCTTGTAAACAGTGACTATTACGGTTAATAATGCAAGACTCTTCGGTAAATCGAATCGAGTTGTCGCAGTCACTCTGTGTTTAACTAAAAATAAGTACGCTTAAATTCACCTTCATCCCTGTCATGCACCGACGGCTTCGTGGTAGAATCCCCCGACTGACGCCAATTTAGTTGGGTTTCGATCCTAGCTAGAGGCAACTGGACGTCTAGCCACACTGATGACCTGCGAAACAGTCTGTCTGTGGATGACAATATATGTTTATATATATATATATATGTGCATATATATGTATTGTCAGACAGACTGTTTCGCAGCTCATCTGTGTGACTGATTGCTTCAAGCCGAGATGGAAACCAGACTGATTCAGCAATAGTCGGAGATTTTAATACTAAACCATCGGCACATGGTTGAAAGAAAGGCGAATTTTGACGTACTTACCCTGGGAATAAACACGCCAGTGACTGACACTATTCAATTCAGGAATGGGGAGGAGCCTTGTAATATTCGTAGTAATAGTCATTGTTACCTTCCAAGAGAGCACAACCGAATTTAAGTGTTTTGTGTGCGTATATATTGTCATCCACAGACAGACTGTTTCACGGCTCATCAGTCTTGCTCAACATCCGATTGCTTCAAGCCGTGATCAAAACCAGACTGATTCGTTAACAGTCGGAATAAACCAATATGGGATTCAGTCAAGATTTTACAAGCTTAGACGTGGCACAATGCCGAAAGTAGGGGGCACCCAGTGAGGACCGAACTCACTACTAAGTCGTAATTCTTCTAGCGAGACAAGCTTGCTAACCATTACATTGCCTTGAGGTACCTTTAAAAGAAGTGATTTACCAAGCGTAGCTTAGATGTGGCACAAGACCGAAAGTATCGGGCACCCAGTGAGGATCGAACTCACTACTCAGTCGTAATTGTTCTAGTGAAACACGCTTGCTAACCATTACACCGCCTCAAAGTGCCCTGATCCAGTCAAGATGTAATTAATATTCGTTAATTACAAGTGATTAAATAGCATCTACGCGGACGACACCACAATTTGCTCCTGCCTCAAAAACAAATCTAGTGTCGCTGACAAAACGAACCTGGCCGTTTGTCTCAATAAGGACTTCCAATCGGTTGTAAACTGGGGCAGGATTGTCTGGTTAAATTTAATGCCTCAAAAACGAAACTGCTCTCTGTTACTCACCACAGAGAATCATTCCTGCCCGCCATTAGAATGTCTGACGCTCAACTTCTCGAGAGCACCTCTTTGCGACTGATCGGTCTCACATTGTCTGCTGAGCTGAGATGGAATACATTGAATCAATAATTTTGTCCACCGCAAGGAAAGTTGGCTCCCTGTGCCGCGCCAGGAATTTTTTTCTCGCCGGAGTCGATCTTTCAAATCTATAAATCAACCATTCGCCCTTGCATGGAGTATTGCTGCCATATATGGTCTGCGGCCCTTTCTGTTTGTCTCAAGGTTCTTGATAAAATGTAATTGGCCCTGATCTGGCATCTCGTCTGCAGTCGCTTTCTCACAGACGTGCCGTCGCCTCCCTCTGTCTTTTTTACAAAAACTTTCACGGTAACTGCTGCGATGAGCTGCTTTCGCTGGTTCCCAGACTTCATGAATTTAGAGCGTTCTACTAGGCTGGCATCTCGCTCTCACCTTTTCACTGTCGAAACTGTTAAATGTAGCCGTCTCTTCTACTCCAATAGCTTCATATCTCGCACCTCTTCCCTGTGGAACTCCCTACCCTATTCCTGTTTCCCTGATAGCTATAATCTCCAACTATTAATGTAATGTCAATCGACATCTCCAGATGTCTCGATCTATCCCCTATCCTTCTCTTCATCCTTTCCTCTATCACTCCTATCTGCTCTCGCTCCAACTCTCTGTAACCCCTTGCGTGCTAGTGGATTCCCGCCTGGCTTGTGCTGAAACCCTTAAAAAAAGTATAAATCATATGAAAAGGAACACAAGTCTCAGGATTTCCAACACAGTCTCCTGCATCCTTAATTACGATATTCCACTTTTGAACGAACGGTTATACTCGCTTCATAGAATCTACTTGGCTTGTTTCTTAGCCATGCGTGACTTGTCATTTTCATTTAACCACCTTTGGCGAACCACTATTCTCTGGGTGCCTACTTTAAAGGCAGCAACAGATGAAGAAATATGCGCATGCCAGGTCTGTAGTCTATCGTGGAATGCCAAGACTGTCTGGCGACGCGTGACTTTAAGATGATGCGAGGCCTTGTATCGTCGTATTAATAATGCACATGATTTATCATCACATGCGACCCAGCTCAAAATGCCATGCTATGGTTTTTGACACTGGGTTTGTATAGGGTTAATAATTGATATGTAGACTTTCTTTCATTCTTTCCGGTTGATTAGCGCAACTCGGTTGATATTATTTTAATTTCGAGCTCATCAACCCAGCTCTCATCCATGATTATTCCCCTTGGGAAGGAAATATCCACGTTATGCAGCTCCAGACTGTCTTAGGAAGATTCTTCTCTGAAATCTGTCAGCATCCGGGAAGCCTACTTTGCACTTGCATTGAAGTAGGCAAGAGAAAGTAAACTTTAATTATAACTATGACTCACCTGAGGGATTTCATAAGTTATATAACAATGATACTTCTGTGTCTGTCTATATTTCTGAGATGAGGTATTATTTACATTATTTCCATTATTCAGACAACTGTCAGAATCTTTGTCGCCATATTTATTACAACGTTTCGGCCGTTGTATGCTACGGCATTCTTCAGGTGGTTGGAATGTCGAACTGAACCCTTTATTTCGCTCACTGAGGTAGACTGTTCTAGTTCTACGTGCCATGTTTAATGGATGTCAGTTATCAGTTATCTCCTGTTAATTCCCCTCTCCGAGTTCTCCACTGCCTTACCTGGGTATTGAACTCACACTCGTTGGGTCCTCTCACTGGATCTCAAGGACACATGGCACAGTGGATAAAGGCGTTGGTTAGTACTAAATCTATTTTTACACTTTCATAGTGCTTTGACCCCAGTTTGGGGTTAACTGCCCATATCTGAGTCAACGTGGACCTGGAAACATCACCAATTAAGAAGTGGTTCCACGCACCTCAAAACCTCCTGATCAGAGTCCTTTCTACTGGATGTAGTTCATCGTCTTACCTAAGGCAAATTCTTATGTAGGCTTCGGACTTGATAGTGGCGCAATTAGACATAAATAATATAATAGTATGATCTTCTGGTAAAAAAGAAAAAAAATAGCTTCATTTTAACTGCGTTAAACTGCTTTCTTGGTTTTCTGGTTGGTGCCATCGCATTGGTTTTCCTTTGATCTTGTTCATACTGATGACTGATCTCATCTCCTGTGACTAATATGTGTACGTAGGTACAGCTTCTCCTCTTTCATGAAGTCTGTCACTATTTAGTACAAACCTATGAGTAGCCAAGAAACTGAACTAATCTATAGTCGCGGCTTTTCATTCACCTGTATCCATTCAGAGTTTCTGTAACAATGGTTCCTCTATCGGCTCTATTAAAAGCAATGGATTATTCAGTTTGATTCTCATTCAAATGTGCAGCTGGCCTGCCATTAATGTTGTTTTCTCCTTTCTCTCTAAGACTGCTTTATACCCTGCTGATCCATCTCCTCAAAAGAGTCTCCTTTTCACTTGCGATATTTAAACATTGAATGAAAGTATGTATATCTATCTTGTACAAGTTTCTTGGCTCCATTCTTAGCAACATAGAAATTGTTTATTTGACGATATTATGCTTGGACAACTCGTCTCATTTGACTAACATCTCTGTGAATGCTCTCCATATAGACTAGCTCCAAGAGCTCTTTGGCAAAAACCACCTGAGCACCTTCATGATTTATATTTACATTCGTAGAACACACCTGCACTGACCTCAAGTAGCCTAGTGGTTACACTTAATTGTAGACACTGCTAAGTCCCTCTTGAAGGATTTCATTGTGTTTTTTTTTCAATATTTTCTCTAATGTTGAAAATATTATTTAGCCTTTTATAAGTCGCAGCTGTTCACGGTACTCGTGATCGTATCATTACACCAAAGAAACTCTGGGCATCTTAACTTTTGTAAAAATTAAATCAGAATAAGCATTAGATTTTGGCCTGACTTTGTATTTAGAATTGTAGATATATATATTTTTTTTCAAATTTATATTAATACATTTATAATTGCTATTCAAGAATAACAAAGACAAACCACTGGTTCTGAATCTCTACCAGAAAATATTATCGACTTCTGTGAAAACATGATAAAAATACAATTATTATTTCTAAAAAAAAAAATTATCAGACTTATTGACTTTCCCCTGTGGATGCGAACTGATAAATAGGAAATAGCTTAAAATATTAAAATTCATAATGTTTTGCTGTCTAGAAAATTTATATTATCTAATGAGTTGAGTAGCATTCTACGAGTAATTAATACTAAACATGGTATTCTTTAGTTGTTTTTGTTGTTACCATAGTGTTTAACTCGTTCATTTCTCCAACCTCCTTCAGTTATACAGTTGTTCTAACGTTTGTTTTTTCCCGTAGACATTGATTTATTTGCTGTTGTTTTCGTGTTTAGAATCCTGTTCACATCAATTAACAAATTATTTCCAGTTGATGGAAATCTTAACTCCCTATGAATGTCATGTTCGATGAACGACCTGCATCTACTTCGCCTGTTTGTTGACAATATTCCAGCGTCAGATCGGAGGTGATGACATTGTAGCAGATTGAGTAGGCCACAACTATTCGTATAGAAAGCTTGTTTATTCGTTTTGCTCAAACAAAGAGATCCCAAATCTTCAGATTTGAAAAAGGTTGTAAAACCAGCGGAAGAATAAAAGCTATTACAACATAATACCAATTCTCCGAGCAACCAGAGAAGTTTTCTATAACCATGGAATCGCGATCTGTGCTTAGCAGGGCCCCGAGCACAAAAGCCAGAAAGAAAAGTAGAAACTCTGCATTGTGCCAGTTTGTCAAATGGGGCGATTTTACCTATCTTGGAATTTAATATTTCATTCGTTGGTATTTGAACACCGACCACATAAATTGCAACAATCTCAGCCATGAGACAGACTCCTATAACACCCACTAAAATCTTTAACAATAGAGTAAAAGCCATACTGGTAGAAAGAAATGTTGAGATGCCTTGAGACAGCCAATCAAATGAGGAGATATACTTTTCTGGAAAATTAATATACGAAATAATGGCTTTTACCTGGGCTCGATAATCTACCATATAATATGCGAGCATCTCAGATACTGTTGTCTCACTGATTAGTCTTTTGTGGCTTATTAATGATTTGGGGTTTATTAAAAGCCGAAACATATTCCGGATCATAGAAAGCTGCCTATAGAACTCGATGGTCCCCGTCTAAGTACTGGGTTCGTTGCCGCTTGAGGTCGATAATAGGAAAAGAACAGGTGTTTTCAGCCTGACTGTACTCTAGGTTATCAGTGAAGAAGTAGACCCCTTTAAAATGAATTCAGTTTTACTCCTGAGGAGATACAACCCCCCCCCCAAAAAAAACAACTCAAAATAAACAAACAAAACAATAGAAAGTGAAATAAAAAATATCTATTGCAACAGTTAGCAAATGAGGAAAAACTTGATTTGAAAATGAATATCTGAAATTTTATCTGGGCTCACCGATTATGAAGCAATACCCCAGAACATTTTCGCATAAATAAGCCTATAAAGGATAGAATATCATTTAATCTAAACCTTTGTTTAGTGAACATTGTCTGCAGATTCTTACACTAACGTTAACGCCAGACCATTAGAAAAAATATGGAATTCGTTTGCCATGAAACAGTAATTTCTTGTGAAGAATACGATAAATTTTGAACGAGAATAAAAGGTGAAAAACTCGCTTCACATTATACACATGTACACGTTATCAGAAGTTTTTTGCTTGCTTAAAATACCTCTTATTTGAAACAGCAAGATTCCAAATACGTCCAGTTTACAATAGATTATAAAACGCCAAAATAAGCAGGTGTTAATAACGATTGTTTACAAAAGCAATTTGTTCTTTGGGAACCAGCGTAATTGAACGTTTTTTGTCTCTCAGTTTTGCTTGCAAGAGAAAGTTTGTTTCTATTTTAATTTTTCCGTCTTTTATGTTTTCTTTTCCTTCTTAATGAAAGACAATTTATTTTTTAAAATTTCATTAACATATATAAATATAATAAAGTCATATCAAACAGAAAAATATGATAGATTAATTAACACCTTCAAATCAATTATCGGATATGTCTGACAATTCGAAAATAAGTTCTGAGACGGAAATTAGAAGAAACACGAATTGGTTAAATATCTTTTACATTTCTATTTTTAATATCGTGAGAAATTCCATGCTTTAGTGAAATATGTGTACGACATTTAGATTTTAATGGATAATATGGTATACATTTTTAAAATAAATTACCTAGAGTTGGCTATATTACGGAGTCGCATTATACTCATGGATGTAAATTATTCCCTGTTTTCAACTTCGTAAACTCGGGTCGTATTATGCACAAGATAAAACGATATATATCCTTGAATGTATTCAATATCAATATCATGCAAAGTGTGTTTGAAGGTTTTACACATTCTTATATTATTCACACCTTTACTGACTGGAAATTGTCATGTTACGAAATGCACTTTTAGCACACAGTGTCTTTCGAAAATATTATTTGTTGGCGATTTCATTGTTAAGGATAGCTTGGATGTAATTGAAAGCCAGTAGGATGGCATAGATTTTATTTCTTCTTTGATATGCCTATGTAACCTTAGAGGCGTTCATTGCCCTTCACAACTTCCTGTCTTTTAAAATTTGTTCTTTGGGAATCAGCGTAATTGAACATCTTTTGTCTCAACGACAGGAAATTCAGAAAAATTGATTTTAAAAAATAACAAAGAGAATACACAAGATCTGTTATACTTTGATAACACTAATGTTACAACAAAGCACCTTTCCTCGAAAATAAGTTTTGAAACGGAAATTCGGAGAAGAAACATGCAATTCTTAAATATCCGGTTCATTTCTATTTTTAATATCGTGAAAAATTAAAAATATTAGTGAAATATATGTACAACATTGGAATTTTAAATGATAATATGGTACGACATTCAAAAATACATAGCGATGGCTGTATTACTTGGTCGCATTATACTCAAGGATATAATTTATTCCATGTTTTATTATTATTTGTTACGAAACGCACTGTTTACACACAGTCTTTTTCGAAAATATTATTTTTTGGCACTTTCATTATTAAGGAAAGCATGTGTTTAATTGAATGCCAGTGGGATGGTATCGATTTTATTTATTCTTTTATATGCCTAAGTAACCTTAGAGGCGTTGATTGCGTTGTTCATGATGACGGTAGTCTTTGAGTATAGAATCGAGAGGTTGGCAGTGAATATTTCGAAGACAGTAGGGAAGCCTAGTTCAGGTTAGCAGTGGATATCTCGATAAAGTAGCAGAGCGTAGTTCTTCCTTCTGTTCTTTGGTTTCTGGTCATCTTCGGAGAGAGTAATCAAAATGGCCGCCTTTATACAAGACGGATTGAATATTTTACGCCTCCTGATTGGTTAACCTTCTTTTGGGGAACTATAAAGTGAGTCAAGTCAGTTGGGTTTGCTCACTAGTACAAAAGTACACAAAATAATCCAACAGATTGCCCTTCACAACTTCCTGTCTTTTGTTATCCGAATTAATATTTAACCCGTTAGCCGCCATTTTTAATCATAATCTGCAAACCATTCATAAAGCATCGCGACGTATTTTATTCAATATTTCACAAACTCTGGTTCACATGCTATTAATATATTCCGCCTCTTCATTGTATTTCAACTGCATTCGATTACAGCCTCCACTGCATGAGGAGTCAGTGCTAAAGTCGCTTAAAACTTATAAAATATGCCTATTAAAACAATTTTTCAGGAAACTTTGATCGCTCTTTCTAGCATTGATAGTGGAAACTACTTTTGTTTCGGTTTGTTTTGTTTTACGGCATATCAACCTCAATAGGTTATTTAATGCCGACAAGATTTTTATTGTTGGTAATATTTTTTCCAAAAAATATATTGCTGGTAATAATGTATTGCTGGTAATCATTTTTTCTTCAGAATTCACTAAAGACTATTTTTACACATTCATAGTGCTTTGACCCCAGTGTGGGGGATAGCTATTTGCCCATAGCTGGGACCCTAACAGGTGCTACCACTCCGGGTCAAGGTGGGCCTGGGAACATCAGCAATTAAGAGGTGTTACCACGCTCCTCAAACCACCTGATGAAAGGCCTTGCTGTCGGATGTAGTTTATCGTCTTCCCCAGTACGCGGATGTAGTTTATCGTCATACCAAGGACGCCTTTTGACTTGGTATCTTCCGTAAGACCTTCTCGTTGTTCATATTTTTTTGACCCCGGTATTCCTTTGTGTTGTCTTGTATTCGTCTGTGAAGAGATTGTTCTGCATACACTGTCATATAGGAAATTCGATATGATACAGCCGATGAGCTTTGTTTCCTTTGTTTGTATAGATTTCTTTCTATGTCTTAATACTTTACTTAGATTCATAAAGATATCTTTCGCTATATCTGCGCAAATTCATATTTCTCGGTCAACTTTAGTGGCGTTCGTTTCTACCCTACCCACTTAATTAAATTGCTGTACTTGCTTAGAATAAGCTGCACCAGAGGTAGTTTCGCTCTGCTCCGCAAAATGCTACAAAAAGAAAATATCAACTTGAAAAAGGTTTAATGTTCTCAAATAGATTCGGGAGATCGATATTACTTATGGATGTCAATTCCGTTCAGAAACTCTAAACTCTAAACTGTATATAACCACTTACTAAGATCAATGGTGAAAAAGGCTTTGAGTGAGTAAAGCCTGAGAGTCTTGGCGAAAATCACTTTTCAACATTGTGAAGTGACACTACATATTCACAAAGTATTGTACCAAATGACATAAATCACAGCACTTGAGAACGACCAAAATCAGAACCAACTAAAATGCATAGCAACGTGTAACTCGTGTAGAAAATAATGACATAAACAAGATGTTGACATTCCACACTACTTTGAACAAAAGATTATGAAGGAAACTCCCATGAATACTGGAATAAGTGACAACTAACATAAAACCTGTTTTCCTCAAAGTTTGATGTAAGAGATAGATTGTTATAAATCTTAATCGAAAAAAATATTTGCTGCCCGATCAATAAATACCAAATGTTTCCTTGTAAGGAAACGGCTAATATCATCTTGTCGTCCCCAAAATATAAATTACATATTGAACTGTTTCTTTTGTTAACAACTAAGGATTCTGTCGTATATTTACATCAGCAAACAGTCTAATTTATATCGTATCATTTGAACTAAATAACTATAGAATTAAGAGTAAAACGAATGAAGTTCCTGATAGCGACTTGTTCGTTGTCAGGGTGTTTTCATTCCAATTTATTACTAATTCAGCTAATGTCTTGTTTGTAACAGCTGACTAGAATATTTTGCGTGTCTGTGATAGTGCCACAAGGAGCAGAATCTTTGCAATTCTATTCTTTAGTCCAGCTTAATCTTATTTACTCTGAAAGAACTTGTAATCATTTCTGTATTCACAACTGTGTGAGCGCGTCACCGTCATTTTTTACCTTTCTAATTGATTCATTTCACACGTTTGCGATAAGTCAATCAGAATCAATGTGCAGAAGACAGGGAAATAATTAGATGTTTTTTAAATGGCTAAGTAATCGTCTATAAGCTGTCAGGTATTTCACTGTATTTGATAGATACTGTCACGCTGAAAGCTTTGCTTGGGGAAAAGTTATTTGTATATTTGGGGAAAGCCAATGTTCATTGCAAGCGATAACTATATATTCATGAGTTTATTTTTATATCGGATTTCAGAAATTCATTTTAGCATCTGCACCGTAGCTGATCATATTTCGAATGACATTCAGAAGACATATCTTAGATAAAAATGTAAAACGCCATCTTGGAATTTACGTTTTTCCGTCTTCTGGCATAGAATATTCTATTATTGCACATCTTTTCATACATTCATTTTCATCCTTTTTTTTATTACAACAATTGAAGCCATCAATTAGTTTGCCAAATTTTTAATAATATAATAGCTTTTTTATACTAATCTTCATCCAGTATAAGTTAAAATATATACAGTTGGGCCTTACATAGGTTTATTGTATGGTGTTGTATGAGCATAAAAAAACGTAAGAAATGAAGTTCATGATGTTATGCAGAAAAGGTAACGGTTAAACAGGTCTTTTTCCATTGTTTCATCCCAAGCAACGCAGAAATGCCACCAGTACGCAAGGGGTTACAGGGAATGAAAACAAAAGAGAAGGCTGAGATTTGGGCGAATTGAAAGAAAGTGAGAAAGTCGAGATGCCTAGTCAGGATCGATCCAAAAATCAGAAAAATGAAACAGAATAATATGTTTCTTAATATTTTTCTTAGCTTTTGGAAGGCATCTTTCGTTATACCACTGCGCCTTGTATTTTATTGTCCCACATTTCATCCTCTTTTAAAGGACATCCCAGATGTTTAAATGGTTGCAATTGTTTGATTTCAGTATCTCCAATTTGTAGTGTTGGCCTGTTCCGTTGTCGTGCATTTTTGTCCCTTTTCTGTAATCTATCCCCGCATACTAGCCCTCACGATGTCCTCTAAGTACTGAATCATCAAGGGTAACTTTCCTCATTATCTGGAGCCTAGAAGATTTAATACTTATGCGACAGAGTGAAAACTAGAGATGCAGAAGGCCTCAGTGAATCCCCTATTTGTCGGATTTGTGTAAATTGATATTAGAAAAGAAAAAAAATTACCAAAGGGTGAAATCTTACACAGATCAACAAAAGATAGGATGTTGCAAAGTGCCATGATCACCAATTTTGGGGGATATGGCATACAAGAAAAGAAAGACAAATTCGCAAATTTTTATGTCCTCTTTATATGTCAACATGTATTTTAATTGCAAATAAATATCTCTAAAATTTTTGGCAATAAACTCCGAACTCTCAGATAAGAATATATTCCTACTTAAAAATTACTATTACGAGTATTAACCCGGTATTACTTGATTGGTCCTTTTCAACCAAACCCGTTCCTCCACCAAGCTTTTGTGGCGATGACAGTGGCTAGACATCACGCATGATTAAATCCAAGACTTTTCAAAAGGGCACTATTTGCATTATTCGGACTATTGTCGTCATCATATTATCGCCATGATGAGGTATTATGTACACTATTTACATTGCTCGGACTATTATCCTCATCTTTATTGCCATATCTATTACAACGTTTCGGCCGTTGTACGCTCCGGCCTTCTTCAGGTGGTTGGAATGTCGAACTGAACCCTTTATTTCGCTCACTGGGGTAGACTGTTCTAGTTCCACGTGCCATGTTTTAATGGATGTCAGTTATCAGTTATCTGCTGTTAATTTCCCTCTCCAAGTTCTACACTGCCTTAACCGGGTATTGAACTCAAACTATTTGGATCCTGTCACTGGATCTAACCAACGCCTTTATCCACTCTGCCATGTGTACATGAGGATACCTGTGTATGTGGAGAAGGCCGGAGCGTACAACGGCCGAAACGTTGTAATAAATATGGCTACAAAGATGAGGACAATAGTCTGAATAATGTAAATAGTGTACATAATACCTCATATATAGAGATTTTCAAAGGGGATTTCACATACCCGTACGGTCAATGGGCAGTATGGTATCCATAAATGCGCGTACAGTCAGTGCGCTGACTACACGTCATCGATGGGCGGGGGTCACCGAGACTGAATTCAACAGCCAAGGCGGTGCTCCTCCGAATCAATGAACACGTGCCCGTAACAAAGTAGTGTCATAATCTTTGAGAACATCGGCTTTGATTTGACCTGTAGAGGGATGGACTCTGCCAGGTTTGCTTGCCAAAGTCATGCTACGCATTTCCGGTCATGGGAATTATGATGATGATGATGATGATGATGATGATGACGGTGATCTATAAACAACAGAGAAGAAGCCAATGACTTTCTTCCTGGTGTCCCGAATACATGAATTAAATACAACGTCTATCATCACCTTCTGTATACTTGAACCCCGTTCATCTTTTGTTCTTTCCTCAATCATCCCTATTCTCTTTCACTTTCACTCCATGTAAACCCCCCACCCCTCGCGTACTAGTGGCATTGCTGCCTTGTTTGAGATGAAATGATTAAAAAAAAATATTAAGTTCATTTCACCGAGTGTTGAGTTCGAAGCTCACTGAGTTGAACTTAGTAAATAGCTAAATAAATATTTTAAAAGACGGTGACTGCGTAAAAGATTCGACTAATTTATGGATTACCAGATGAAGGCCAAAGTTCACTGTAGTTGCCATGAAGACGTTGCGAGCAAGAGAAATCTTATTCATATCTTTGATGTCTTTGGCTAAAGATCTCTTATTTTATTCTTTCGATTTTTCCAGGAATAATCTTGCAATCAGTGTCTCATCATTGTTGGGGGAAGTCCAATAAGTTAATAGTATTTTAAAATGACTCTTGCGCATGCGTCAGAATTGCTCAACTGATCATTAGCAGAAAGGTAATATTGCTGAATGAGAAAAGTCGATGGTATGATTGATCTGCAGGATTGGATGGCTGGTCAGTGGAGATGCTAGAGAAGTAAAAGACGCAGTTTAGCAAGCCAACACCAATTTCGAAACTAATGGATCTTTTATGAGTGATGGAAATTACTCTGTGACGGTCCTTATGATCTGGTCTAAGCTTGCGTACTCTCGAAAAACAGAAAAGAAAGAGAGGTGGTTAGTAATCATTAGATATTGACAATTGGTGATAATAAAATATCACGGAACATCAAGAGTAAGAATGAAAGAATGAACGGGAAGACTGAGAGATAATGAACTAATTAAAGGAAGAAAGTCTAACAAAATAATACAAAGAAAAGAGATTTTGTTTACGGCATATCAACCTCAATGGATTATTTAATGCCGACAACGTTTTTAGGATAGATTCATAAGAATAGAATATGTATTCTTTGGTTTAGTTTTCTTTGGTTTGTTTTGTTTTACGGCATATCAATGGGTTATTTAATGCCAACAAGGTTTTTAGGATAGGTTCATATGAATAGAATATGTATTCTTTGGTTTAGTTTTATTTGGTTTGTTTTGTTTTACGGCATATCAACCTCAATGGGTTATTTAATGCTGACAACATTTTTAGGATAGATTCGTGAGAATAGAATATGTATTGTTTGGTTTAGATTGGTTTGGTTTATTTTGTTTACGGCATATCAACCTGAATGGGTTATATAATGCCGACAACGTTTTTAGGATAGATTCGTAAGAATAGAATATGTATTCTTTGGTTAAGATTGGTTTGGTTTATTTTGTTTTACGGCATACCAACCTGAATGGGTTATATAATGCCGACAACGTTTTTAGGATAGATTCGTAAGAATAGAATATGCATTCTTTGGTTTAGATTGGTTTGGTTTATTTTGTTTTACGGCATATCAACCTCAATGGGTTATTTAATGCCGACAACGTTTTTAGGATAGATTCGTAAGAATAGAATATGAATTCTTTGGTTTAGATTGGTTTGGTTTATTTTGTTTTACGGCATATCAACCTCAATGGGTTATTTAATGCCGACAACGTTTTTAGGATAGATTAGTATGAATAGAATATGTATTCTTTGGTTTAGATTGGTTTGGTTTATTTTGCTTTATGGCATATCAACCTGAATGGGTTATTTAATTCCGACAAAATTTTTTATTGCTGGTAATATTTTGTTTTGTCAAAAATCTGTTTCTGGTAATATTTTTCCTTCAAAATTGTATTGCTAGTAATATTTTTTTCCAAAAAGTATTGCTAGTAATAGTTAACTATTTGCCCATAGTTGGGACCCTAACATGTACTACCACCCCGGGTCAGCGTAGACCTGGGGACACCAGCAATTAACAAGTGGTTCCACGCTCCTCAAAACCTCCTGATCAGAGGCCTTGCTGCTGGATGTAGTTTATCTTCTTACCCAGAACGGAGAGAAGTGTCATTCGGCGGAGAATGAGTGATAAAAGTAATGATTAATGTATAAATATATATATCGGTTGACAGACTGATGTCACAAAGTTCGAACTTCTAATAGATGAGGAGACTTATAGATACTTAAAAAGAATGATAAACTCTAAAAGCTTCGAATTCTTCCGTGTATTGATTAGTTATATCAAATTTAATATTGGGGATATGGAAATTGAACATAGGACAAAATTATGTAGGTATAGTTTTGTCCAGCATCTCAAGATGCAACATTTTCCTAAAAACGCATGCCTTGTATTTCAATAGCCACGTAACATCTAGAATCTCAAATGGATGTCATGCATGGCATCCAACCTGTTCAAAAATGTCTAAGATATCAGCTATTTACAACCGTTTTCTCAAATCAATGATTTGCTTCAAACTACGTAAGTCTTAAAGAAAAACAACCCATTATTAGAATGGTGATCCAGAATCACAAAGACATTTATTAAATAACATAAAAATAAGATAAAAAGATAAAATAAGACTTGGTTTGTTTTACGGTATATCAACCTCAATGGTCTATTTAATGCCGATCAGATTTTTATTGCTGGTATTAGTTTGTTTTTTTTTTCAAAAATATATTGCTAGTAATATTTTCTACTTCAAAAATATATTGCTGGTAATATTTTTCTTCTAAAATGTATAGATAGTATTAAAATCTATTTTTACACTTTCATGGAGTACTGACCCCAGTTTGGAGGTGAACTATTTACCCATAGTATAGCTGGGACCATAAAAAGTGCTACCATTCCGGGTCAGGGTTGACCTAGGAGCACCTGCAATTAAGAGGTGGCGCTGAGCAGAGAACTTGCTTTCGGATGTAGTTTATCGTCTTACCGAGGACGACACATAAGACTTGAAAACTTCCTATAGCAGCAACAATTGAAATGAGTGACACATGAATCTAGAAGGGTAAATAATGATATAATTAATATGTTTATTTTCCACACGAGCTTGAGCAAAAGTTTAGGCAGGAATTCCCATCGGTACTAGAAAGAGGGAGTATAGTTAGTGGACTTGGGAAACCTACTAACAGGAAACACTGTTTCAAGAGGAAGGTTTTATAAATTTCAGTCGATAGTAATAATAACTGTTCGGTAAATGTATGTCGAGTGTTTTCTCTATGGAAACTGTTGTTCACAACATTCCTATTACTCCATAGACTTCACCGTGGGGTGATGGTTAACGAGTAAATCTCGCCATTGTTAGTACTGTAGTGAAGTCAATCCTAATTGGGTGCCATATTATTTCAGTCTTCTTGAAGATTAAGCTGAAGTTACTTAATAAAGACTAGAGTTTTGCCTATTGACTGATTTGTTTTTTACGGTTAGTCAACAATTTGGGGGGGGAGTTTAAATCGAAACTTACTTTGGATTGTAAGTATAATTTTCTTTTTGTTGTGGGGGGGTATATTGCATTAATAATTATTTTGGGAATAAAAATGATTTTTCAGGATAAAGCTCTTACAATTTTACCCATAGCCGTGGGTGTAATATATATTCATATCTTTGGCAAGGTTATTTTCGATTTAGTGGATGTAATGAATCCGATTTCTCACATTATTGTGCCAGCCACACACAGAGAAAATATCTCGATCCTCACTCACTGCCCTACATTTGTATTCTTGAAAATTCTATTTGACGCGTGTTAGAGAAATCTTAGCCACGTCATTGACCTTTTCTCAGCTCGTTACTACTCGTCTAATCATTTGTAGAATGTTATTTGTAAAGCCTTAAGAAAATTAATCTGCTCGATAAGATAATTCCATATGACATTGAGGAAATAAGGCATACTGCATTTAAACATTTCTTTTGTTTGAAATTGCAAGCGTTAAATAAATTCCTTCATTACGAGAATCCCAAATGTGGGTTACAGATTATCTATAATAACATATTAGGGCGGTGCATGAGTTTATAGCCGTTTTAAGAGATTTTCAAAAAGTATTTAGATAAGTTCTCATCGACTTTTTTCGACCGTATATGTAACCATCTGTTTAGGCAGCTTCATGATTCCATGCCCACAAAACTTAGAATCTT
This sequence comes from Acanthosepion esculentum, assembly GCA_964036315.1. NCBI lineage: Eukaryota > Metazoa > Mollusca > Cephalopoda > Sepiida > Sepiidae > Acanthosepion > Acanthosepion esculentum. The sequence goes on from OZ038475.1 coordinate 13,364,143, forward strand.
TCTTCAAATGGACGAAGTGGTTTTCACGGACTTACAGATAATTTAAGTTCTTTCCATTAAGATGATTTTGTCGTTGTACGCAAGGCTAGACGATTACAAGGGATATCGGAGGACATCAGGTTGCACTAATTTCTATTCGTTCGGCAATTCGTTCTGTCACTGTCCTAATGGAAAACTATAATTCCAGACGTCGCTTTTCATCGATTGCTGCATTTAATCGGTCCAACTTGTACTTGTATATATTCAGCGTCTGATTTTACAGAACCTTCCAATACACAAAGGCCTTCCAGGTACACCAAGTACATATCACCACCTTCTTCGGCTGCAGACTGGATATTTTTAAGTGATTAACAGTGGCCAATTTCGTTTTCCCTATGACCCTTTTTCGCTCCAAATTGTTTTAAAGAATTCATCATATTTATAGCTTGAGATCATTCTTTTAATAAATGGATGTTTTTTAGCGTTTGGTCCTTTTAAATATATAGCACTCCAAAATCGAAGTGATTCGGCTATTTACAAAGGCCTTACTCCATTCATATGGAATATCTGAAGTACCTCTGCGATGTCTTGTGCCATGTGACAATGATTGATTTTAATCAGAGTTTCACTTTTGTCATCGTCAACGACTTCGGACATATTGGAATGTTTTTTAATCAGTGCTCTCAGATATGGCACCAAATCAAAAAACGGAACATGGGTAGATTGGTAACCAGAACAATTCTGTCTTCATCTTTCCAAAGGGATTCTCGAAGAATTTCTGAATGTTGCAGGAAGCATTTTCCTACGGAAAGTAAACACAACTGTTATTGATGTTGTAGGTTTGGTTTGGTTTGTTTTAGGGCATATCAACATCAATGGGCTATGCCGTCAAGATTGCTGGTAATATTTTTTATTTTTCAAAAACATGATGGTCCTCAATGTTCAAGCAAAGTAGCTCTAAATCCATCGGGCATGTTTTTTTGGCTTTTGCGCAGAATAAACATAGATGGAAGCGAGAATTACTTCTCCATTTAAACGTAAGGCACTTCAAAATCGAAGTTATTCGGCTATTTACAAAAGCTTACTCCATTGATATTAAATATCTGGCGATGTCTCGTGTCGTGTGACTATGATTGTTTTTAAACAGCATTTCACTTTCTATACTATTTACATTGCTCGGACTATCGTCCTCATCTTTGTTGCTATATTTATCACAACGTTTCGGCCGTTGTACGCTCCGGCCTTCTTCATGCAGTTGGAATGTCGAACTGAACCCTTAATTTCACTCGCTGGGGTAGAGTGTCTAGTTCGACGTGCCATGCCTAATGGATGTCAGTCATCAGTTATCTCCTGTTAATTCTCCTCTCCAAGTTCTACATCTCCTTAACCAGGTATTGAACTCACAACATTTGGGTCTAAGTAACGCCTTTATCCATTGTGCCATGTGTTCTTTTGGAACTAGAACAGTCTACCACAGCGAACGAAATAAAGGGTTCAGTTCGACATTCTAACTACCTGAAGAAACATTGTAATAAATATGGCAATAAAGATGACCGAAACATTGTAATAAATATGGCAATAAAGATGAGGATAATAGTTTGAGCAATGTAAATAGTGTACATAATACCTCATCTCAGAAATATAGACAGATACGTTTCACTTTGGTCATCATCAACGACTTCCGAACTATCAGAACGTTTTCTCTCGTCCAGATCCAAATTGTTACTCCTAATGCTAGTGAACTACTAGTGAATCAGTGTTCTCAGCTATGGCACCAACTCAAAAAACGGAACATATATTCTTTTCTCATTGTGTAGTGTTTTGTTCTCTTTCTTGAAATGAAAGATCATCGGGTGATAAAAAATGCATCTCATTTTCACTTTAAAAAAAGTTTAAATCCAAAGCCCACAAATGAACTGGATAGTAGGAGACTTTTCATAATCTGTAAACTTAGAAATTTCAGTAACAAAATCTCATGTTCAAATTTCAGCTATTGTAGGATTAAAATTAAGTTTTGTTATAACATAATTTATTCATTTTTTGTGTCAGTGATTTCCAACAGAAAATTAATTTTAGTAGTAGAAGTAGTATATATATATATATATATATATATATATATATATATATATATATGAATAAATAGTAGTACGCTGAAGATCCGTTAGGTGACACCTTGGTAGGTAGGTTCTGGCTCACTAGTTTTTGTTTTTTTTTAGATTTTGCTCTACTTAGTGCATTAAGGACTTTTAGTTTTTTACTTAATTTACTCTGTCGGTGTTTTTTTCTTTTGACTAGGGATTGCGCTGCTGATTGATTATTTTCGACCAAAATGGATTTCTTTAGTCTTTTCTTTTACTGAATTTTTTCCTCTGATATCGGTTTTGTTTTCAAATATATTTGTATTTACAAATTGTATTATCCGTTTTTCTTTCAAGTGAATATATATATATATATATATATATATATATATATATATATATATATATATATATATATATATATATATATATATATATATATATATATATATATATTATGAAATGGACAAAGTCCGACATTTATTTTAAGACATTTTTATTTTTATAGATAAAAATATTTAAGTAAATGTTCTGTTTATAATAAACAGTATTTACCAGCCCGAATGTCTGAGAAATCTTCGTAGAAAATATTCGTCCTCCGACAGGAATCGAACCTGTATCCTATATGGAACCGTCATATAGCCTGACTTGCCTTTAACCGATTTGGTCACAGTGGAGAGCTCGGTAAGTAAGGTCGATTTTCCTGCTTTTAAAAAAGAATGTATAAACATAAAAAGAGATAGAGCGAGTGTAAATATAAAAGTGAACATAGAAGTCAACACTTAAAGGCGACAGTCTGTTTCATGCTAAATGCAATCGTCAGGCAATATATATATATATCTGAAGGTAACACGAATCAGCTAAGTGACAATTTTTATATTTGTATTCATTCTTTCTCTCTGTCTATCTGTATGCCTGTCTCTCCTCTGTCTATATATATATATATATATATGTGTGTGTGTGTGTGTGTGTGTGTTAAAGACGACAGAAAAGGTACTGCAATTAAACTTTTTACTTAATTTTTCTTGTTTTCGAATAAATGTTTTCGTTTCTGGACACAGAATGTGAAGAATCTGTCCAAATGTTCCATAATTCTGAGCTCTTTTGGCTATACTTTTAGCCATTATTAAGGATGATTTTATCTTTACTTTTTAACTGGATGTATAGTTTGTTTGTTTGTATCTAGAGTTATTAGGATGTCTTATTTTCCAGCACAGTCAGCACATTGTGGCCGTGTTCATAGTTAATATTATTGTTTGTTGGCTTTTTGTTTTTTATTATTAAGGCTTCCATTATTTTTAATCTTTTTTTTACATGTGGATGAGGTAATTATGCTTGTATTTTCTACTAGTATGATTCGGATGGAGTCTGGTAAGTTTGTGTGTGTGTTTAAATGGGTTCTTTAAATGGAATTTGAACTCATAAATAATGTACCTTCTATATTTTTGATTTTGTATGTGTGTTGTTATATTAGGGATAAGGTTAGCTAGTTTAAATTTTTCGTAGTACATAATTATTTTTTCGGGTCAACTGGAGTAGTGTATTTCTTTATGATATTTCTCAGTGAAGATTCAACTTGTTTACCATTGACGTGCATTTGGCTTTTCTAGAAAATATTTATGTTATTTTTGTCTGTGTGTTCAGTATCGGTATTATTTACTTTGGAAAGAAATAGTCTAATCTTTTGGTCGATAAGGTGGTTAGGAAAGCCATTGGTATGTAGTGTCTGTTTTTGCATTGTTGGCCAATTTGTACGCTCTCTGTGTCCTAAAAAGAAGACAGTTGTTCAATCATAAGGAAAATTAAATAAAACGCTTAAACGCAGTACCCTTTCTGTATATTAAACAGTATTAACAATATTTACCGGCCTGAATTATAAACAGAGCATTTGCTGAAATATTTATATCTATAAAAAGAACGTATAAACATAAAAAATGTCTTAAAATAATTGTCGGACTTTGTCCATTTCATAATGTGTGACGTCAATTGTTTACATTTGGATACGCTTTGAGCAGATATGAATGTATGAGAAAAAATCATGGAGAATTGTAGTTTAAAAATAGTAAAATCGACCGTGCTAACCGAAACGCTCCTCTGTGGCTCAATCGGCAAAAGTACGTCAGGCTATATGACGGTTTCGTATCGGATACAGGTTCGACTCTTTTCGGAGGACGCATATTTTCTATAAAAAATTATCGGACATTCAGGCCGGTATATGTTGTTAATACGGTTTATTATAAAACAGAGCATTTACTTAAATATTTGTATCTATAAAAAGAACGTATAAACACAAAAATGTCTTAAAATAATTGTCGAACTTTGTCCATTTCATAATATATATATATATATATATATATATATATATATATATATATATATATATATATATATATATATATATATTGTGTATTTAGGCAGCAATCCTTCTTTCAAGCACATTTCATTAAAAACGACTGACAAGGTGCTTTTATTTAGTTTTTTATATAATTTCTCGTGCGATCTAATAAAGTTTTTCTTTAAAAAAAAAAAAAAAATGGAAGCCTTACTTATAAAATTAAACAAACCAACCCTTAATAATATTAACTTTGAACATGGACATAATATCTTGACCGTGTTTTGAAACAAAAAAAATGAATCACTTTATAAAACACACACAAACTATTTCTAATTCTAACAGTTGAAATATAATCCTTGATAATGGCTAAATGTATAGCCGAAAGTGCTCGGAAAAGAACATTCGGACAATTTTTATATAATTTATCCTCTGAAAAGAAAAACTTTATTAGATCGCACGAGAAATTATATAAAAAACTAAATAAAAGCACCTTGTCAGTCGTTTTTAATGAAATATATATATATATATATATATATATATATATATATATATATATATATATATATATATATATATATATATGTATATATATATATATATATATATTTGTGTGTGTGTTGGATAATTTCTGCCGCCAAATGATCATTATGATAGTGTTCCATTTTGAGTCTGTTCGGTTACGTTAGTCTATTTTACGTCATGTCAACACTTCTTGATTTCGCGCTGATCTGGCATCTCGTTTCCAGTTGCTTCTCACAGACGTGTCGTCGCCTCCCCCTGTCTTTTCTACAAATACTTTCACGGTAACTGCTGCGATGAGCGATTTTCGCTAGTTCTCAATCTGCATGAATTTGAACGTGCCACTAGGTCGGCATCTCAGTCCCACCCTTTCACTGTCGAAACGGTTAAATATAGCCGTCTCTTCTACTCCAATAGCTTCATGACTCGCACTTCCCGTCTGTGGAACTACCTCCCTATTACTTGCTTCCCTGATAGCTATAATCTCCAAATATTCAAATGCAATGTCAATCGACATCTCCAGATGCACTGATCTATTTCCCGTTCTTCTCTTCACCCTTTCCTCTTTCACGCCCCTTCCTCCCACTCTCTGCAACACCTTGCATGCTAGTGTCACTCCCACCTTGCTTGGGGTGAAAAACTTAAAACAAAACTTATTTGATATCAGAGATTCTGTGAGACACCTAGTGAGGACATAACTCTCTATTCAGTAGTAATGGTCACTCAGTCTAGCATCAATGATCACTACCACACGCCAACTAATATAATAGCTTTCTTCCGTAGAGCAGGATTGATATAACTAAAATAAATTATTACTTGTATTTGAAGTAATACTTATGTCTAATTACCATTTGACTAAGTGGCCTGCGTGACTCATTTGTATATTACTGGTATACAACAAGAAGTTGATATAAATTATTTGGGCTGAGGTTTGAATTAAGGAATCAACCGATGAGTAGCGAACATGAAACTGACGAATCAGACTTCAAGATTTGTTTGCTAAACATTTTGCACCTTAGTAAAATCATATCCATAATTATATAGTTTTTAAAGAAAATTCAATATTGTCGTTTTCCCCAAATTATGTTGGTAAATAAATATGAAATAACTTGGAGCAACCGTCCCAGAAAATTACCATTTCCAAACCATTAATTATGTTTTTTTGCAGATAATTGGCTGTTGTTTATAACGCATACTTTTACACTTACTATTATTATTATTATTATTATTATTATTATTATTATTATTGTTGTTGTTGTTGTCGTTATTTTATTTCCTTTGATTTCTTGTGTGCGCTGACTTTTTCCGGGTCCCGACCAGAGACCTAATATCAGAAATGGCATTATGACATTTTCCACTGAGCAATTAAAGAAAAACACATACGCACATTATTATTATTATTATTATTATTATTTTCTTTGATATCTGGCGTTTGCACATTTCTTTCCGGGTCCCACTCAGGGACCTAAGTTTAGAAATGGCATCATGACACTTTCCACTGCAAAAAAAAAAAAAAATACATAGATAAAGCCCTTCGTAAAGCGTGGGCTGTACTTGTCAGAACAATTTTTGTATCTCTTTGATATCATTATTATTATTATTATTATTATTATTATTATTATTATTATTATTATTATTTCCTTTGATTTTATGTGTTTACTCATTTCTTCCCAGGTCCCAAACAGAGACCTCAGCTCCGAAATGGCATCGTAACATTTTACACGGAGCAATTAAAAAAACGCAAACACACACATATTATTATTTTATTATTTTTATTATTATTATTATTATTATTATTATTATTATTATTATTATTATTATTATTATTTTCATTTATAGTCTGTACTCATTTCTTTCCGGGTCCTGACTAGAGACCTAAGATCAGAAATGGCATCATCAAATTTTCCATTGATCAATTAAAAAACAACAAACAAAACACACACACACACACACACACACACACACACACACACACACACACACACACACACACACACACACACACACATTGATGACGCACTTCGTAAGATGTGGGCTGTAGTCGTGCGAACAATTTTCTGTATTCCTTTAAGACATGTGCTACCAGGAATCCCTTCAACGAGTCTATTGGAATCTTTTCCAATCAATCCAAGGGCCCCAACTACCACAGGGATTGTTGGTGTTCTCATGTGCCACATTTTAAGATTTCAGTTTCCTTATATTTTGACAGCTTTTTGAAGATCTTCAAAGATACATTGCAGTCTGCAGGGACTGCCATATCAATAAGGAGGCAATTTCTTTGTTTGCGGTCTCTAATAACGATGTCTGGGCGGTTAGCTTTGACTGTTCTGTTCTTTGTGTAGTCCCATAAACTTGTTACAGGTCCCATATTATTATTATTATTATTATTATTATTATTATTATTACTATTGATTTTTACCTTTGTTTTCTTGGCCAGCATAGTTCTCTTCATACAAATTGAACAGAAACGATATGAAGTAGGAAGCACGAAATGTGTGACTAAGTTGTTATAGGTGTAGCTACAGGACATATTAAACACTCATGGCACAGGATCAGGTTTGAAACCTCGGCTGAAATAAATGTATTAATTTGAAAATCCATTTTACTGTTCTATGTCTAAAAATGTGTAGAAAATATGTTGTTCCCATCGGCTTACCGTTGTGAAGCGATTTATGAGTAACATGGATGTTGAGATACAGATTGTTTGAGGGGTTTGTCAATTGAGAATTATTTACGAAAATTTGAAAAGTTTGAAACGGTACGCAGAACTGATTTCTTTCTTGAAAAATGCAAAAACCATTCAAGGTGCAAAAATTGATCTACTAAAAATATAAAACAAATAAGATTTGTTTGTTTTTTTACGTTTTCTTTGGTGTCCATAGAATTAATATGGACACCATATAAAACGTAAAATACAAATCGTATTGTAGCAAGGTAAACGACCAGGTAACATCCAACACCTGTTTACAAGAACACCAGGAAAATCCGAGAAAGAGAAAACCAAGAAGCAAATCGACTACATAGCGATCAATAAAAGTTTCCGATATGCATTTTTACCCTGTAAAACATAACGTCCCGACTTCTGAAGCGAGAAACTTCCAGTGATATGCATGTGTACAGTGAAACTACGCGAGTTGATGAGGGTCAAAGCAGCACCCATATACAATAGAAACCCAAATGACACGAATTTCAAAGGGATGTATAAAGACAGTGTTAAAAGCAGATACAATGAAATAAATGAGAATGGTAATCCATGCTAGGATACCGAAAGATAAGCTTTATTGACATAACAATCGAAACCATCCCGAAGAAAACTAGAAAAAGAAAAAAAGGAGTGGATGACAGATGTAATTATTAACATGATGCAAAAGTGACAACAGACAGTGATAAGTTATGTTAAAGTACAGTGTTGTTCGATAAAAGTGACTCACCTGATTTTTTTTTACTTAAAAATTTTTCGCCTATTGTTTTTGGGGTCAAACTAATTTTTAATCTTACTAAAATAAAGACCCTTTCCCGACCACCTAGTAAAAAAGTTTACTCACTCTAAGGTATTCTATTGATAATTATAATTTTGGATACAAATGAGATTTAGGGAAAAAATCTCTGCAAGAAAAGTGACTCATTTCCTGCAACTAGTAATCAATAGAAACATAAGCGAATAGCTTTAAATAAAGAATAATAGAAGTATAATTTATTTATAATAGGTAATATAGTTCGAAATATTTAATAATCTATGGGTCCTCCTTTATTTTGAATAGCCTTTTCAACCCTTTTTGGCATTAACTTGATCAGGTTCTGGCAAATCTCATTTCCAAGCATTGAATTCCATTCAGATATGAAATTCACAATCAAATCCTCTTTGTTGCTCAACTGCTTTCTCGACAGCCTCTACTTTATAATGCTCCATAAGTTTTCTATGGGGTTGAGGTCAGGACATTGGGGTGGCCATGTCATAACACTCACCTGCTTGTGATTTCAATACTCGGTTAATGCAGGGGAGAACTTGTAGGGGGGAATTAACAGGAGATAACTGATAACTGACATCCAGAACTAGAACAGTCTACCTCAGTGAGCGAAATAAAGGGTTCAGTTTGACATTTCAACCACCTGAAGAAGTACGAATTTGAAGAAGGCCGGAGCGTGCAACGGTCGAAATGTTGTGTTAAATATGTCGACAAAGTTGAAGACAATATTCCGAATAATTCTAAAAGGAAGCTTGTATTTAGAACTAGAAGGGGGCAATTGTTATTTCTAGGGTATATAACGAGGAAAGATGGTATGGAGAATTTAATGCTTTCAGGACGTATTAAAGACAGCATTGAATAGCTTTTCTAACGAGCTTGAGTTAAATGGTTGACAGAATAGATACCAGGAGGGTTGGCCAAGAGACAAGTCTTGCAGAGAGATAGGAGCTTGTTTGTAACCAGAATTTCCCACGTCTTGAAGAGACACAACATAGAAGAAAGAAAAAAAACCTATAGGTATCCATTGCTCGAAATTAAGTAAATGAAAACACGTCTGAAAAGATAATAGACTGACAAATTTCTCTGCGTTAGTCTATTTTATTTTCTACTAAATGCAGACTAGCTGTTGTTTTCTATACCCGAATGTCATAAAGATACCGTCATATAATTCCTCGTTGACTTTAGGCAATTTATGACATGTCTACCGCCTTGCAGCATTGATGTTAGAATTTATTTCGCTCTCTCTCTCTCTCTCTCTCTCTCTCTCTCTCTCTCTTTCACTCACTCTTTCTCTGGGGCAAATAAATTTCATCTACAATGTACGTGCAGGTAGAATCAATAATTTCCCAGTCTCCTCTGCAAAAGAGTTGCGGGCTTTTCCTTTTGAATGCAAAGGTGACAGTCTCGTCTGGATTTGGAATTTTTGTACGGGCGTTATATTGGTATCCAAGGTTCGGAGTGGCAACTTGGCTTTCTCTGCTTATTCTTATTTTTTATGTACCGTGTCCCTTCAGGACTGGATTGATCATTATTCTTCACAGACTCCAATCTATTCTAATTGTTAACCACGTTTTTCCCGTTCCTGAATATAAAATACATCCACGTCCTGGGTAAGGCGATAAACTACATCCGACAGCAAGGATTCTGATCAGGATGTTTTGAGGTGCATGAAACGACCTTTTAATTGCTGGTGTTCCCAGGTCAAACCTGACCCGAGGTGGTAGCGCCTGTCAGGGTCCCAGCTAGGGGCAAAGAGTTAACTCCCCCCCAAACGGGTCAAAATATTATGAAAATATAAAAATAGGTTTTAATACCAACAATATGTTTTGGGAATAATATTCCAGCAACACATTTTTGAAAAAATATTGCCAGCAATAAAAATCATGTCGGCATTAAATAACCCATTAAGGTTGATATGCCGTAAAAAAAAAAAAAAACACGTTTTTCCATTTGCCAAAGCTCCGCCTCGTTCCGTCATCAATTCACACAAACTTTAAGTAGCTGTCTAGCTACCACCCATATCTCTTTTGCATTAGGTATATCCTGTAAATGAGCAGAATCTGTTTCTAATTCTTATTCTTGGTTAAATGTATAAAAGTCTGTTGACTTATTTATCTGAAAAAAAGAAAGATGTCTTAATAAACTGATGTTTACTGGTTTTGCGAATAAATTACTTTTTATGATGAAAAGTTTGATTAATATCCATGACATTTCACTTACATCTTGATGTGCTGTTGGTTTCTTGATCAAACTACAACAATTAGTGAAATAGACGTGGGCTAATAAGTAAAAAGGAAAATAAATTTTAATTAATAGCTGGAAATTTTGTTTACATTACTTTTCATCGAAAGTAAAATCATAAAAGTGCTAACAGATGCCCCATTAAATGAAAATTCTTTTTTTTTTTAAATTTGACAATGGAAATTCCTATTCGGCAAAATGAATCATACTACTTATAGAATACAAAGGCCATGCATTTAAATATACAGTAAAAGTTTTTTTTTTTTACTCCATTTAAGACGCACATCATGAGAAAACTTCTTTATTTTACGAACTAATAGGTTTTGTCAGAAGCCATTTCCGTTTTGGAGAACTAGAGTTAATGGTAAATGTATCATTCTAACTGCTAATCATCCGTGAGAGTTAACAATACATTTGGAGTTGGCTAACACAGGCTTAGTTTTTGCACAGCAGTGGCAGCGTACACAGTGGATGTTAGGGAAAATTGTGTTCTCCTCCATAATAACGCAACGTTCCATACATAAAGAATGAGGCAATAAAAATATGAAATTATAGTAGCTAGGTCTATTCTATTCACCCAATATATTAACCTGAACATGCAGATACAAAATATTGCCTTCTACACCATATAAACCTGTGCCATCGTGATACACGCGTAGGCGATCATGCATCTTTCGATGCATGACTGACGAGGCTGATTATTTCCCGTAGTAGGTTGCCATTTCTTTCTGCGGGAGACCAGTTGCCATCCAAGTCTATAGAACCTGGCCTGTCCTGCTATTTACCCATAGCTGTAGGGAGAAGAAGAGGATACATACCTGTCATAACCAAGTAAATGGTTAAGAAATAACAAAACAAGAGGTTGCAGATAAATCGTGTATTGAACAGAAGAGTATTTCACGACTTGGGGAAGTGTGTCGGTTGACCAGTGTTCAATCTATACTACTGTTGATATTTAGGAGCCCCCCCCCCACGAGGGTAGATGTGGCACAAGACCGAATTTAATGTGGATTATCCGAGCCCGTAGGCTCAGCCAAAAAAAAAAAAAAACAGTAGAACCTGCATAAACGGGTTCGGGTCTGTCTACCACCACGGACGAGACTCTACACTTCGGCACAAACTCGTCCGGGTTCGACAGCAGCTGCGAACTGTCACAGCCTCAGTAGAACAATCTATACTACTGTTAATATTTAACAGCCCCCCTTCCCCACCACGAGGGATGTATGTGTCACAGCCTGGTCCGGGTTCCTCTCTGCCCAAAGGCAGAGAGTTCGACAGCAGCTGCGAAATGTTACAGCCTCGGTAGAATAATCTATACTACTGTTCCCCCGAGGCAAATTTTATTTTAAGTGGAAGAGTCCAAAATATAATAATTAGAGGGAGGACATCACAATTCCTTTCCCAAGGGTATTAGCACGTAAGTGAATATAATGGATTCGACTGGAATTCGAACTCGGTTCTCCGATTTCTGAATCCGAGCCGCTAAACATGCACATACAAAATATTACCTTCTTCACTGCAAGACATTTTGATTGGGAAAATTATCTCTAATATAGTCAAACCAGATTCCAGAATCTATCGGAAACTTTTTTTAAAGAAACCTGTGGCATTTTATTCAAAAGATATGAGCATAAGCAATTATCTGTCTATATTTCTGAGATGACGTATTATGTACATTATTTACATTATTCGGACTATTGTCCTCATCTTTGTCGCCATATTTATTACAACGTTTCGGCCGTTGCACGCTCCGGCCTTCTTCAGGTGGTTGGGATGTCGAACTGAGCCCTTTATTTCGCTCATTGGGGTAGACTGTTCTAGTTCCAGATAACTGACAACTGACATCCATTAAAAACATGGCACTTGGAACTAGAAGAGTTTACCCCAGTGAGCGAAATAAAGGCTTCGACATTCCAACCACCTGAAGAAGGCCTGAGCGTACAACGGCCGAAATGTTGTAATAAATATGGCGACAAAGATGAGGACAATAGTTTGAATAATGTAAATAATATAAGCAATTATCGAAAGTAAATTTCCTGAAAAACAGAAATCTCCAATCAGTTACATATCATCTAAAAAGCTCAAATATACACATAAAAATCATGTCCAGATATGCAGGATTCCAGATATATGAGGCACTCCTTATATGAGGGATTCCGGATATAGGTATTCCGGATATGAAGGATTCCGGATATGAGGGATTCTTCTGTATTATCTTTTGAAGTAGAATGAATGTTGTTATATTATGAAAATGGTTTAGGAAGTGCACGTTGCGTAGCGGGTTACGGCACAGAAAGAAAAACAGGCGTGATCACAGTTGAAACCATTGTACAAACTTTCGGCCGAATACGCTTGGAAAGATCTGAATCTATCTCTACTCTCCACAGCCAGTGGGTGATAACAGGATATGTGCTGTCTATGTTTGGAGAGAAACCCGTTTACGAAAAGGGCAATTATGTATCTTAAACAGGGTTTGGGCATAGGGCTCTCAACTCCATCCCATAAGATCTAATTGATACGTAAACCACAGCATTATAAGTCGCAGTATGAGCGCTTGGGTGGCATTGGAACCCAAAATAACTTCTTTGTTTTCTCTTTCTTTGCTTTATTTTCAAAAAATATATATGAAAAATCATACAAGACTGAAACACGAATGCTTTACAAAGAATAAAATTAATTTAAGTTTTAGAAGAATGCATGATTTGATTTGACTTTTGTTCAAATTGATTTTCCAAAAGTTAAAAGTCCAAATATCTATTTGTATTTTGCTGTTGTTATTAAGGCAAAATACAATACATCGCTCTAGGTGTGTAAGTGAAGCGTTATAGCCAAGGACGTTAGTCCGGCGTTTTCATATCTAATAGCATTATTATTACCAGCAATATATTTTTGTAAATAATTATTTCCAGCAAATCATTATTATTAGCAATTCATTATTACCAGCAATTCATTATTACCAGCAATACATTTTTGAAGAAAAAAAAATATTATTAGTAATATACTTTTGGAAAAAATATTGCCAGCAATAAAAAATCTTGTAGCCATGAAATGACCCATTGAGGTATATATGACGTTGTGACGTCCTACATGTGGCAGCTGCTGATCCAGGGCCTTGTCCTGGTAGCGGCGCCACTTGAGACGCTGACCCCGAGTGGGTGGTGTGATTCTGCAATCACGACACCGTATGTGAGTCAGCTAACTATGGGACACCCGCTAAAGTACTGATCGCGACGACAGATGTGCCACTCTAACCCTGCTGGTTACCACGGCATCGGATGTGAGATTCTAACTCTTGTCTTGGTGGCGGATGATGTCTGATTTAGATACGGCATTAGCTTTGTCGTCCCCAGCTCGCCTCCAATGTCTGGTTACGGAAGCAACTACTTTGATCTCGGTCCAACCTTCCCACGTTGTTATTTGATCTTAGGTTGTCGAGATCAATCAGGCATCGGGCCGTATTGCGAGCCGAACCTGGGTCAAAGGTGATTCTGCACAAATGAATGTAGTAGAGAAAAAATAATGGAACAATTCAAGGAGTTCGAATGTTGTTAAGGAATAACAATTTACTTTCTATCTGTTTGTTGGATACAGTGGTACGTCTCTCTCTCCCAGCCCACGTCTATGGATTGTGACACTTCTTCGTTTCTTAGCGAGTTTTAGTATCTTAAGTTGTGTTTCAGTAAACGGCTTTTGGTATCTTCAATCGATGTTTGTTAACTGGCTTTGGTGAAAAAATCTAAGTCGGACTTCACTGTTCTTCTTGGCTAGAATCTAAGTCGAAAGGTGTGGAATTCGTGCGGTCACCTGCTGCGAGGCTTATTCTCAAACTCTCAACTCGTAGCTGCAACTCCAACTGCAACTGTCGAACTGTGTCTTAAGAACTCTCTGAAGAACTCTGGAACTGACTGAACGCCCGGGGACGTTCGTTTATATGGACGTCGACCAAAACCCGGCGTGGGGCCAGACGCGGTTTTGGTTCTTCGATAATTTCAAATCCCCAATAAGGATTTTCTTTGTTTTCGGACAGGAAAATTTATCACTTTCCATTTTTGGAAATCTATCGGTCTTTGTTTAGAGGGGTCCGGCACCCCTTTCGTGAGGAGAGGTCGTAGGAGAAGTACCCTCCTAAAACTCTTCCTCTTCATACCGGTACCTCATACCAAACCCTTCGAGGGGCGTCAACAACAATTCCCTTCCCTCTCATATCTTTACCTTCTGTGAGGAGAGGTCGGAGGATAATTAACCCCTTAGGTTTATCCTTCCTCACATTGGTACCACACAACAAATTCCTCGTGGGCGTCAACAATTTTCTCCTTCTTTACCATATTTCACACCTCTGCCTATCACTTCATGCTACCCTGGTGTGGGTGTGGGTGTGGCTAGGCTGTTGTTAGCTTACATTGACACTCAAAGGGAAAATAAAAGAAAGAAAAAGAATTATTCTTTCCCGTGGTCATTCAAAGTCTTTATGAAGGCCACATTGCCATAATTAAAAAAAATCCTTTTCGTTATCGGTCAAAACACTTTTAGACCTCACAGGGTGTGAGCGCTAAATTCTTTTATCTTACTTTAGACATCTGGTAATTGTCCAGCACATTTATTGCTGACTTTTTAACTATTGCAATCAACCTTTAACTGGGTTTTGGCCATTCTCATTTGAGGCCAAATCCCTTTATCGTAACCAGATGTCGACTTCTGGCCACAGAAATCCTTCGTCGTATGCACAGTTTTTGTCCATATCAATGTTTTTGTTTCGCTTAATTCGATTAATTCCGTCTTTCTTGTTAACCGAATTCCGTTGACCCTCTTTTTCCACACGCAGTTGACCGACATACGAAATTTCGAGTGTCAGCTATGCGTGTGGTCAAAACCATTGTTCTTATCAGGATATTAATTAATGTTGACAGACCTGAGATCCGTTTTCCTACGACTTTCCGCTTTCCCGCATCGCAAATGAAAACAAATTTAAAAAAATCTTTTACCCATTCTTTGTTTGTAAAAAGAAACAAATAATGTCGCTCAGTATGTCTTTCGATCTATCTATTGTTTTAAGTAATTTCTGTTATTAATTTCTGTGATTAATTAATTAATCAATCAACCACCGTAGCTAAATAGTGTCACAACGTAAAACAAAGAAAAAAACAAAATGCATATGAGGTTTACAGTGTTAGATAAGTTTTTGTTTTGAATTCACTGTATACCCAATACCAAAAAAGGAGTGCCTTCACGTAAATGTCGGTGATTAGATAGGGATGGGGCCTAAAAGTCAAGGAGGCGGCAGCTAGAAGTTTCAGAATCATCGAAATACGTCCCATTGTGTTCGGCTTATTCTTGCGATATAGAAACAGTTAGTAATGATAGATTCCCTTCTACTTTTTAATAGTCAGTAGGAACAAAATATAAAATCGAAAAGTGCATTTGCGTTCGAAAGTTATTGGTTCCCCTGAGATAAAAAAAATATTCCACAGAGATCTAAAGACAATGCGGAGTGTAATGTTCAACAATGTAGCCTTGCAGATTTGTACGAGTGAAGTGAGTTCAGCCCTCATTTAGCGCCTTGCCCTTGTGCTCTCGAGCTAGACCAAGTTTAAGAGGGTTTAACAGTTGAGAAAAATGGGAATAAAATCAGAAAGAGACTAACGCAATTTTCGGACACATATTGAGGAACGATGAATCGGACAATTTGACACACATCATACGTAGTGAGGGCAAAAAGAGTACAGAGAAACAGCGATTAATCTAACAGGGTGGGGTAAATGATTGTTAGATAAGGAAATGAGCACAACAGTAAAAACGCCAAACAAATGCTCAGGACAGGAAGTTATAGTGGGCCGTAATCGCACCACCAAGCGTTAACATCCATAACTACAGAATTTGAAAAAAAAAATAATTTGTAGTTTTTTTTCATTCTTTAATGCAGAATGGGATCTAAAAAGCTTGGATTTTTCGTTTTTTATTACCCTCGATAATGAAAACCGAAAATTTAACCTTAATTCTAGCCCCTAATCATAGGGATGATAAACAAAATAAACTTAATATATAAATTCCCGCTGATATGATTCAAATTAAATTTATATTTTTTGTTTAGGCTTCCGCACATTAAAATTGCAGATGTCATGGTAGGTACGAATAAACGGCACTGATTAAAATTTAGCAAGTGTGTTTAACCCGTCCTGCGTACGAAAGTAAACTACATCCGCGTCCTTGGTAAGACGGTAAACTCTATCCAACAGCAAGGCCTCTGATCAAGAGGTTTTGAGGAGCGTTGCACCACCTCTAAATTGCTCGTGTACCAGGTCCACCATAACCCGAAGTGGTACCCCCTGTTACGATCCCAACTATGGGCAAATAGTTAAACCCCAAACTGTGAAACTATGAAAGTGTAAAAATAGATTTTAATACCAGCAATAAATTCTTTGAGGAAAAATTATTACCAGCAATACATCATTTCGAGCAATATATTTTTTATAAAAAATATTACCAGCAATACATTTTTGAGGAAAATTATTACCAGCAATATATTTTTGTAAATAATTATTACCAGCAATTCATTATTACCAGCAATTCATTATTACCAGCAATACATTTTTGAAGAAAAAAAATTATACTAGTAATACACTTTTGAAAAAAATATTACCAGCAATAAAAATCTTGTCGGCATGAAATGACCCACTGAGGTATATATGACGTAAAATAAACCAAACCAAACTAAAGCATTGTTTAATGGAATATTATTTTATTAGGTTGGTGCAAAAATAATGTCGTTTCTTGACGTTCAACTTCATGTGAGAAAACGACATTATTTTTGCACCAACCTAATAATTTGAGGTTTTCACTGAACGCTATACAACCAAATATAACAAGTTCGTTTAGCAGAATATTATTACCAAATTTCATAAGGTATAAAGCTCCGATTAGTAAATATTAATGACATAACTTGGAATGAGAGAAGTGACATTATATATCTTGAATCCATGACAAAAGATCAGGATGTGGATTTAGTACATGCCTTTACACAAGGCCACGTTTAAATTGACAGGTGATATTGTTCCGGTAGGCGGCTGGATTATATAATTTAACATTTGTGTATTTTGGCAGAAAATTCTCTTTTGTCGTCTGTCAAAAATTTAAAAAAAATTTAAATTCTGTTAAAAATTACCAGACATAATGTCTGTAATTTATTCAACCAGTCATGCATATAAATATACACACACACACACGCATATATATATATATATATATATATATATATATATATATATATATATATATATATATATATATATATATATATATAGCATAATGAGAAGCCACGTATACTTTCTTGATATGTATATAATATGGAGAAAACAACTGAAAAGTTGCAAATTAAAAGAAAAAAATTGGATGTTTTTTTTGGGAAAGTATTTATTTATATGTTTTTATATATTTGATATTTCAGACCGCCTCGGTCCTTCCTCAGAAATTAATTGAATAACAGTGTTCGGAAGTTTGTTTACAAGTAGCGTCCGTCGCGAGACGCGGACGTCACGTGATGTGGACTGCAACTGTGTTTGAATATTTCTAACGTAAATCTAACGATAGTATTTTAGATGTTGTTTAAAAAGATTTTTTAATTATATCTAAAGAAATTTTTTACCTATCGAAATATTTATACATGTTTAAAATACCCAAGTATTTGTTTAATCCTAGTTTATATGTGTCTAATTTTAAAATCCAGTATTCCTCTTTTTTTCTTCGTGTGTATGTTGAACTAAAATCGGAATCTATCAATAAACATTTACAGTTGTCTAATGAGTGTCTTGATTGATTAAAGTGTTCAGCTATGGGGGAATAAAACACTCATTTTTTTTTCTTTTAATTTGCAACTTTTCAGTTGTTTTATCCATATATATATATATATATATATATATATATATATATATATATATATATATACATACATATATATATATATATATATATATATATATATATATATATATATATATATATATATATATATATATATAAGCTTCATTAAGACAACTGAAAAGGTGGTGCTTTTTATTCAATTTTTCTTCTCTTCGTATATGTCTTTTCTTGTCTGGACATAAATATGTAAAGTCTCTCTAAATGTTCTATATATCCAAGCGATTTCGGCTATTCTATCAGCCATTATCAAGTATGTTTTGTAACTTTATGTCCAGTTAAGAAAACATTTATACGAGCACAAGAAGAGTTCCACAAGTGAAGGACAAAATCCATTTAAGCATATCTCCGCAAAACCTTCGTTTTCGTGTTGTTATGCTTAAAGAAAGCCACGAGTCCTTTACCATTCGCGGCCATATGTAAAAATCATATCAGCCTGCTTACGATAGGAATATCCTGTCATTCATAAACGGGACACTTCTCAGTTAACTGACTACTACACACGTTAAACCCTGAAGAGATACTAGCCATAAATTTACACGAATGACAAATGTAATCTACACTACATAGCAACACAGCGTCATCTATCGTAATCTTTCTTTAAACTTAATAACTCAAAAACGAAATATTTGCAGACATATATCTAATTTTGTCCTTGTTTTGATGTGAGGAACACACAGCCAATGTTTGTAAAAGGAATTTTGATACACCTTGTATATATAAACCTATGCAAAATATTAGAGTATTTTTAAGAGAGGATTTTATTGATATCAACTTACATTCTTCATTTCGAAATATTTTCTTTGCATTTGTACTGACTTGCGCTACATCTTCTTAAGTCGTATCACGTAGTTTCACCACGCAAAAGAGATACTTCAGGTTTGTATTGGCAAGGTTTACGATTTTTAATAATGCTGGAAATGCTCACCAGAAAATAGAGAGAGACATTAGAATTGGCATTGGAATGCCCCAAGGTTTGTGTTCGTCTTCTTTTTTTTAGAAAAAATGTGTTCATGTCTTTACATTCCGAGGTAATTCTTCGTTATAATGAAAGCAGTGACAGTTTAATCAGTTTCAAGAAATTTTCTTCGTTTTGGAATCTTGTAATAGATTCATATTTGATTCCCCGTTGCAATTTTGTCTGCAAGCTACATTTTCAGACAGCAACCAAGAGAGTTAAGCGTTTAAATAATAAATGATTCCCCTTCCGAAAGTTCAGGTTGTTCCCAGGCTTCATTTTTTTTATGGCAACGTTTCCGATGAATGAGCTAGGCCGGTTTACGTTAATTTATTTTCTTGAAAATAATCACTCTTCCTGCTCAAAAATTTCTACGCGTCGAAATAAAAAATTGATTCCTTTTTTTTTCTACAGCTTATCAAACTATTGCAGGATATTTAAAGAAAAGAAATATTTGTAGATTGTTTTGTGATACAAGTCTTATTAATTAACACTTAGCTTGGGGAAGACTAGGTGTATTCATATCTTTCCCAATGTTATTTGCCTGTAACTCAATATAACGAACCCAACAACAATTAGAACTCGGCTCTCCGATTATCATTTTTTTTTAAGCTTTTAACCCCAGGTAAGGGTGGAAGTCACTAGCACGCAAGGTGTTACAGAAGATTTGGAGCGAGAGCAGATAGGAGTGTTAGAGGAAAGGATGTGGAGAAGGATAGTGGATAGATCAAGGCAAGGGGTTACAGAAGATTTGGAGCGAGAGCAGATAGGAGTGATAGAGGAAAGGATGGGAGAAGGATAGTGGATAGATCAAGGCAAGGGGTTACAGAAGATTTGGAGCGAGAGCAGATAGGAGTGAAAGAGGAAAGGATGGGTGAAGGATAGTGGATAGATCAAGGCAAGGGGTTACAGAAGATTTGGAGCGAGAGCAGATAGAAGTGATAGAGGAAAGGAGGGGAGAAGGATAGTGGATAGATCAAGGCAAGGGGTTACAGAAGATTTGGAGGGAGAGCAGATAGGAGTGAAAGAGGAAAGGATGGGAGAAGGATAGTGGATAGATCAAGGCAAGGGGTTACAGGAGATTTGGAGGGAGAGCAGATAGGAGTGAAAGAGGAAAGGAGGGGAGAAGGATAGTGGATAGATCAAGGCAAGGGGTTACAGAAGGTTGGAGCGAGAGCAGATAGAAGTGATAGAGGAAAGGATGGGAGAAGGATAGTGGATAGATCAAGGCAAGGGGTTACAGAAGATTTGGAGCGAGAGCAGATAGGAGTGAAAGAGGAAAGGATGGGAGAAGGATAGTGGATAGATCAAGACAAGGGGTTACAGAAGATTTGGAGCGAGAGCAGATAGGAGTGATAGAGGAAAGGATGGGAGAAGGATAGTGGATAGATCAAGGCAAGGGGTTACAGAAGATTTGGAGGGAGAGCAGATAGGAGTGAAAGAGGAAAGGAGGGGAGAAGGATAGTGGATAGATCAAGGCAAGGGGTTACAGAAGGTTGGAGCGAGAGCAGATAGAAGTGATAGAGGAAAGGATGGGAGAAGGATAGTGGATAGATCAAGACAAGGGGTTACAGAAGATTTGGAGCGAGAGCAGATAGGAGTGATAGAGGAAAGGATGGGAGAAGGATAGTGGATAGATCAAGGCAAGGGGTTACAGAAGATTTGGAGCGAGAGCAGATAGGAGTGATAGAGGAAAGGATGGGAGAAGGATAGTGGATAGATCAAGGCAAGGGGTTACAGGAGATTTGGAGGGAGAGCAGATAGGAGTGAAAGAGGAAAGGAGGGGAGAAGGATAGTGGATAGATCAAGGCAAGGGGTTACAGAAGGTTGGAGCGAGAGCAGATAGAAGTGATAGAGGAAAGGATGGGAGAAGGATAGTGGATAGATCAAGGCAAGGGGTTACAGAAGATTTGGAGCGAGAGCAGATAGGAGTGAAAGAGGAAAGGATGGGAGAAGGATAGTGGATAGATCAAGACAAGGGGTTACAGAAGATTTGGAGCGAGAGCAGATAGGAGTGATAGAGGAAAGGATGGGAGAAGGATAGTGGATAGATCAAGGCAAGGGGTTACAGAAGATTTGGAGGGAGAGCAGATAGGAGTGAAAGAGGAAAGGAGGGGAGAAGGATAGTGGATAGATCAAGGCAAGGGGTTACAGAAGGTTGGAGCGAGAGCAGATAGAAGTGATAGAGGAAAGGATGGGAGAAGGATAGTGGATAGATCAAGACAAGGGGTTACAGAAGATTTGGAGCGAGAGCAGATAGGAGTGATAGAGGAAAGGATGGGAGAAGGATAGTGGATAGATCAAGGCAAGGGGTTACAGAAGATTTGGAGCGAGAGCAGATAGGAGTGATAGAGGAAAGGATGGGAGAAGGATAGTGGATAGATCAAGGCAAGGGGTTACAGAAGGTTGGAGCGAGAGCAGATAGAAGTGATAGAGGAAAGGATGGGAGAAGGATAGTGGATAGATCAAGGCAAGGGGTTACAGAAGGTTGGAGCGAGAGCAGATAGAAGTGATAGAGGAAAGGATGGGAGAAGGATAGTGGATAGATCAAGACAAGGGGTTACAGAAGATTTGGAGCGAGAGCAGATAGGAGTGATAGAGGAAAGGATGGGAGAAGGATAGTGGATAGATCAAGGCAAGGGGTTACAGAAGATTTGGAGCGAGAGCAGATAGGAGTGAAAGAGGAAAGGATGGGAGAAGGATAGTGGATAGATCAAGACAAGGGGTTACAGAAGATTTGGAGCGAGAGCAGATAGGAGTGATAGAGGAAAGGATGGGAGAAGGATAGTGGATAGATCAAGGCAAGGGGTTACAGAAGATTTGGAGGGAGAGCAGATAGGAGTGAAAGAGGAAAGGAGGGGAGAAGGATAGTGGATAGATCAAGGCAAGGGGTTACAGAAGGTTGGAGCGAGAGCAGATAGAAGTGATAGAGGAAAGGATGGGTGAAGGATAGTGGATAGATCAAGACAAGGGGTTACAGAAGATTTGGAGCGAGAGCAGATAGGAGTGATAGAGGAAAGGATGGGAGAAGGATAGTGGATAGATCAAGGCAAGGGGTTACAGAAGATTTGGAGCGAGAGCAGATAGGAGTGATAGAGGAAAGGATGGGAGAAGGATAGTGGATAGATCAAGGCAAGGGGTTACAGAAGGTTGGAGCGAGAGCAGATAGAAGTGATAGAGGAAAGGATGGGAGAAGGATAGTGGATAGATCAAGGCAAGGGGTTACAGAAGGTTGGAGCGAGAGCAGATAGAAGTGATAGAGGAAAGGATGGGAGAAGGATAGTGGATAGATCAAGACAAGGGGTTACAGAAGATTTGGAGCGAGAGCAGATAGGAGTGATAGAGGAAAGGATGGGAGAAGGATAGTGGATAGATCAAGGCAAGGGGTTACAGAAGATTTGGAGCGAGAGCAGATAGGAGTGATAGAGGAAAGGATGGGAGAAGGATAGTGGATAGATCAAGGCAAGGGGTTACAGGAGATTTGGAGGGAGAGCAGATAGGAGTGAAAGAGGAAAGGAGGGGAGAAGGATAGTGGATAGATCAAGGCAAGGGGTTACAGAAGGTTGGAGCGAGAGCAGATAGAAGTGATAGAGGAAAGGATGGGAGAAGGATAGTGGATAGATCAAGGCAAGGGGTTACAGAAGATTTGGAGCGAGAGCAGATAGGAGTGAAAGAGGAAAGGATGGGAGAAGGATAGTGGATAGATCAAGACAAGGGGTTACAGAAGATTTGGAGCGAGAGCAGATAGGAGTGATAGAGGAAAGGATGGGAGAAGGATAGTGGATAGATCAAGGCAAGGGGTTACAGAAGATTTGGAGGGAGAGCAGATAGGAGTGAAAGAGGAAAGGAGGGGAGAAGGATAGTGGATAGATCAAGGCAAGGGGTTACAGAAGGTTGGAGCGAGAGCAGATAGAAGTGATAGAGGAAAGGATGGGAGAAGGATAGTGGATAGATCAAGACAAGGGGTTACAGAAGATTTGGAGCGAGAGCAGATAGGAGTGATAGAGGAAAGGATGGGAGAAGGATAGTGGATAGATCAAGGCAAGGGGTTACAGAAGATTTGGAGCGAGAGCAGATAGGAGTGATAGAGGAAAGGATGGGAGAAGGATAGTGGATAGATCAAGGCAAGGGGTTACAGGAGATTTGGAGGGAGAGCAGATAGGAGTGAAAGAGGAAAGGAGGGGAGAAGGATAGTGGATAGATCAAGGCAAGGGGTTACAGAAGGTTGGAGCGAGAGCAGATAGAAGTGATAGAGGAAAGGATGGGAGAAGGATAGTGGATAGATCAAGGCAAGGGGTTACAGAAGATTTGGAGCGAGAGCAGATAGGAGTGAAAGAGGAAAGGATGGGAGAAGGATAGTGGATAGATCAAGACAAGGGGTTACAGAAGATTTGGAGCGAGAGCAGATAGGAGTGATAGAGGAAAGGATGGGAGAAGGATAGTGGATAGATCAAGGCAAGGGGTTACAGAAGATTTGGAGGGAGAGCAGATAGGAGTGAAAGAGGAAAGGAGGGGAGAAGGATAGTGGATAGATCAAGGCAAGGGGTTACAGAAGGTTGGAGCGAGAGCAGATAGAAGTGATAGAGGAAAGGATGGGAGAAGGATAGTGGATAGATCAAGGCAAGGGGTTACAGAAGATTTGGAGCGAGAGCAGATAGGAGTGAAAGAGGAAAGGATGGGAGAAGGATAGTGGATAGATCAAGACAAGGGGTTACAGAAGATTTGGAGCGAGAGCAGATAGGAGTGATAGAGGAAAGGATGGGAGAAGGATAGTGGATAGATCAAGGCAAGGGGTTACAGAAGATTTGGAGCGAGAGCAGATAGGAGTGAAAGAGGAAAGGATGGGAGAAGGATAGTGGATAGATCAAGACAAGGGGTTACAGAAGATTTGGAGCGAGAGCAGATAGGAGTGAAAGAGGAAAGGATGGGAGAAGGATAGTGGATAGATCAAGGCAAGGGGTTACAGGAGATTTGGAGCGAGAGCAGATAGGAGTGAAAGAGGAAAGGATGGGAGAAGGATAGTGGATAGATCAAGGCAAGGGGTTACAGAAGATTTGGAGTGAGAGCAGATAGGAGTGAAAGAGGAAAGGATGGGAGAAGGATAGTGGATAGATCAAGGCAAGGGGTTACAGAAGATTTGGAGGGAGAGCAGATAGGAGTGAAAGATGAAAGGAGGGGAGAAGGATAGTGGATAGATCAAGGCAAGGGGTTACAGAAGGTTGGAGCGAGAGCAGATAGAAGTGATAGAGGAAAGGATGGGAGAAGGATAGTGGGTAGATCAAGACAAGGGGTTTCAGAAGATTTGGAGCGAGAGCAGATAGGAGTGAAAGAGGAAAGGATGGGAGAAGGATAGTGGATAGATCAAGACAAGGGGTTACAGAAGATTTGGAGCGAGAGCAGATAGGAGTGAAAGAGGAAAGGATGGGAGAAGGATAGTGGATAGATCAAGACAAGGGGTTACAGAAGATTTGGAGCGAGAGCAGATAGGAGTGAAAGAGGAAAGGATGGGAGAAGGATAGTGGATAGATCAAGGCAAGGGGTTACAGAAGATTTGGAGCGAGAGCAGATAGTAGTGAAAGAGGAAAGGATGGGAGAAGGATAGTGGATAGATCAAGACAAGGGGTTACAGAAGATTTGGAGCGAGAGCAGATAGGAGTGAAAGAGGAAAGGATGGGAGAAGGATAGTGGATAGATCAAGACAAGGGGTTACAGAAGATTTGGAGCGAGAGCAGATAGGAGTGAAAGAGGAAAGGATGGGAGAAGGATAGTGGATAGATCAAGGCAAGGGGTTACAGAAGATTTGGAGCGAGAGCAGATAGTAGTGAAAGAGGAAAGGATGGGAGAAGGATAGTGGGTAGATCAAGACAAGGGGTTTCAGAAGATTTGGAGCGAGAGCAGATAGGAGTGAAAGAGGAAAGGATGGGAGAAGGATAGTGGATAGATCAAGACAAGGGGTTACAGAAGATTTGGAGCGAGAGCAGATAGGAGTGAAAGAGGAAAGGATGGGAGAAGGATAGTGGATAGATCAAGACAAGGGGTTACAGAAGATTTGGAGCGAGAGCAGATAGGAGTGAAAGAGGAAAGGATGGGAGAAGGATAGTGGATAGATCAAGGCAAGGGGTTACAGAAGATTTGGAGCGAGAGCAGATAGTAGTGAAAGAGGAAAGGATGGGAGAAGGATAGTGGATAGATCAAGGCAAGGGGTTACAGAAGATTTGGAGCGAGAGCAGATAGGAGTGAAAGAGGAAAGGATGGGAGAAGGATAGTGGATAGATCAAGACAAGGGGTTACAGAAGATTTGGAGCGAGAGCAGATAGGAGTGAAAGAGGAAAGGATGGGAGAAGGATAGTGGATAGATCAAGACAAGGGGTTACAGAAGATTTGGAGCGAGAGCAGATAGGAGTGAAAGAGGAAAGGAGGGGAGAAGGATAGTGGATAGATCAAGGCAAGGGGTTACAGAAGATTTGGAGCGAGAGCAGATAGTAGTGAAAGAGGAAAGGATGGGAGAAGGATAGTGGGTAGATCAAGACAAGGGGTTTCAGAAGATTTGGAGCGAGAGCAGATAGGAGTGAAAGAGGAAAGGATGGGAGAAGGATAGTGGATAGATCAAGACAAGGGGTTACAGAAGATTTGGAGCGAGAGCAGATAGGAGTGAAAGAGGAAAGGATGGGAGAAGGATAGTGGATAGATCAAGACAAGGGGTTACAGAAGATTTGGAGCGAGAGCAGATAGGAGTGAAAGAGGAAAGGATGGGAGAAGGATAGTGGATAGATCAAGACAAGGGGTTACAGAAGATTTGGAGCGAGAGCAGATAGGAGTGAAAGAGGAAAGGATGGGAGAAGGATAGTGGATAGATCAAGACAAGGGGTTACAGAAGATTTGGAGCGAGAGCAGATAGGAGTGAAAGAGGAAAGGATGGGAGAAGGATAGTGGGTAGATCAAGACAAGGGGTTACAGAAGATTTGGAGCGAGAGCAGATAGGAGTGAAAGAGGAAAGGATGGGAGAAGGATAGTGGATAGATCAAGACAAGGGGTTACAGAAGATTTGGAGCGAGAGCAGATAGGAGTGAAAGAGGAAAGGATGGGAGAAGGATAGTGGGTAGATCAAGACAAGGGGTTACAGAAGATTTGGAGCGAGAGCAGATAGGAGTGAAAGAGGAAAGGAGGGGAGAAGGATAGTGGATAGATCAAGGCAAGGGGTTACAGAAGATTTGGAGCGAGAGCAGATAGTAGTGAAAGAGGAAAGGATGGGAGAAGGATAGTGGGTAGATCAAGACAAGGGGTTTCAGAAGATTTGGAGCGAGAGCAGATAGGAGTGAAAGAGGAAAGGATGGGAGAAGGATAGTGGATAGATCAAGACAAGGGGTTACAGAAGATTTGGAGCGAGAGCAGATAGGAGTGAAAGAGGAAAGGATGGGAGAAGGATAGTGGATAGATCAAGACAAGGGGTTACAGAAGATTTGGAGCGAGAGCAGATAGGAGTGAAAGAGGAAAGGATGGGAGAAGGATAGTGGATAGATCAAGACAAGGGGTTACAGAAGATTTGGAGCGAGAGCAGATAGGAGTGAAAGAGGAAAGGATGGGAGAAGGATAGTGGATAGATCAAGGCAAGGGGTTACAGAAGGTTGGAGCGAGAGCAGATAGGAGTGAAAGAGGAAAGGATGGGAGAAGGTTAGTGGATAGATCAAGGCAAGGGGTTACAGAAGATTTGGAGGGAGAGCAGATAGGAGTGAAAGAGGAAAGGAGGGGAGAAGGATAGTGGATAGATCAAGGCAAGGGGTTACAGAAGATTTGGAGCGAGAGCAGATAGGAGTGATAGAGGAAAGGATGGGAGAAGGATAGTGGATAGATCAAGGCAAGGGGTTACAGAAGATTTGGAGCGAGAGCAGATAGGAGTGAAAGAGGAAAGGAGGGGAGAAGGATAGTGGATAGATCAAGGCAAGGGGTTACAGAAGATTTGGAGCGAGAGCAGATAGAAGTGATAGAGGAAAGGATGGGAGAAGGATAGTGGCTAGATCAAGGCAAGGGGTTACAGAAGATTTGGAGCGAGAGCAGATAGGAGTGAAAGAGGAAAGGATGGGAGAAGGATAGTGGCTAGATCAAGGCAAGGGGTTACAGAAGATTTGGAGCGAGAGCAGATAGAAGTGATAGAGGAAAGGATGGGAGAAGGATAGTGGATAGATCAAGGCAAGGGGTTACAGAAGATTTGGAGGGAGAGCAGATAGGAGTGAAAGAGGAAAGGAGGGGAGAAGGATAGTGGATAGATCAAGGCAAGGGGTTACAGAAGATTTGGAGCGAGAGCAGATAGGAGTGATAGAGGAAAGGATGGGAGAAGGATAATGGATAGATCAAGGCAACTGGAGATGTCGATTGGCGTTACATTTGAATAGTTGGAGATTATAGTTGTCAGGGAAACAGGAATAAGGAAGGGAGTTTTACAGGCGAGTTGTGCGAGATATGAAGCTATTGGAGTAGAAGAGACGTCTACATTTAACAGTTTCAGCAGTGAAATGGTGGGAGCGGGATGCCAGGTTCGTAGGACTCTTGATTCCTGATGCCTGGGAACCAGCGAAAGCAGCTGTTCGGAGTTATTACCGTGAAAGTACTTTTAAAAAGACAGAGCGGGGCGACGAAGCGTCTGTGACAGAGCGACTGCAGACGAGATGAGGGCCAATTACGTTGCATACCTGTTTCTGCATCTTATCAAGAACCCTGAAGCAAACAAAAGTGGCTCTAGACCGTATGTGGCAGCAATACTCCATGCAAGGGCGAATGGTTGATTTGTAGGTTTGAATGATCGATTCCGTGGAGAAAAATTTCCTGTCACGGCAGAGGGAGCCAACTTTCCTTGCGGTGGACAAAGAAATTGTATTTGTTTCATCTCAGGTCAGCGGACAGCGTGAGACCGAGCAGCCGCAGAGAGGAGCTCTCGAGAAGTTGGGCTTCAGACATTCTAATGGGAAGCAGGGAAGGATCCCAGGTGATTAATAGAGAGCAGTTTTGTTTTTGGGGCGTTAAAGTTAACCAGCCAGTTCCTGCCCCAGTTCGCAACCGATTCCAAACCATTATCCATTGTACCACCTGCATTTCCAAGCTTACTGCACCTGCTATTCCAAGCGGTCACACGATATGGATCACCCATCTATGTACTGACCAGGCTCGAGGTTGCTTAACTTTTAGGGAACTGATGTTTGAACCTGATGGGACCGAAACCTCACTAAAATAAGGATTATTGGAGTGATAATAATGATAGATTCATAAAAAGTTATTATCTCTGATTTAATATTGTTCATTAATAACACCAGTCGACATTTTTCTGCCTAAATTTTGTTGGGAATGGGCACATGTTTCTGGGCTTTTTTTCACGGTGAATCTCAAAATCAAGTTCATTTTTCCAATCACATCACATTTTCTCAGTACAGATAATTTCTATTTTGCTTAAGATAGGCCGAAATGCCTAATTCACAGGGATATACCGCGGCTTAAATATACGAGTGACATAGTTGAAACATTTCGTTTCATGTCAGAATTATATATTCAAGAAAAAGTATTTCCAGAAAAAGTATCCAAATAACTTTCAAAATGAATTCTAAGCTATTCCAGTCCAGATAAGCAAACCTGAAAATGATTAATTTTATGAGAGATATCTCATTGGAAAATGTCCTTGTGTCCTCCATGTTCTTAGCTTTTTAAAACTTTGTGATTTGTGTTTCTTCTCTACTTTTCATAGAAGAAGCTCTTTAGAAGTCATTCAAGAACAGCGATTTTAGTTTTTATAAGTAATTTTTACTTTAAGCCTGAAACCGTCATAAGATTTTATCTTATCATTTGAATTTACGGAGGCCTGGTATTGTCATGCAGTCTCTGTATAACATACATAGGAACATCAATAAATGAAGGTTATTAGGGTGTTAGGCGAGTGTATTTGAGACTAGCAAAATTATAATTTTCTTTATCAGCGCCTTAAATAGCCGCTAAACACAAGATAGGCATAGCGATTAGGCACTTTTCAGATGGGATGTTAATATGATGACTGATTTCTGCTGGAGCATCAAAAGAGATCAAACATTTCAAAAGCACCGTAGAATTTCCAAGAAGAGAAGATTTATACACTTGGATGGGCAAAAATGAATTTCATTCCTTTGTATCTTCTTTGACTATTGTCATAAAAAAGTTGATGATGCATGTTTGCCTTAATTTAATTTGGTGTGAAATTTTTCTGAACATTTTTTTGAACTGAAAATGCTGAAAATGCATTAAAGTTATTGGGATTATCTGTACTGAGAAAACGTGATGTGATGGGGAAAAAAGGATTTGATTTTAAGATTCAGCGTGGAAAAAATGGCCCAGAAGCAAGTGCCCATTGTCAAACACTTTTTTGATCGAAAAAAATATTGTCGTCTGTAATAGGTTGGAACAAATGTTCGTAGCGTTTTTGAATAGGTTGCATTTGAGCACGTGATACCGTTTCCACGTGGATGAAATTTATAACCTATATACGTATGTTAAAAGGTGAGATTCATGGCATATTCTAAAATGCGTCTTTCCATATATATATATATATATATATATATATATATATATATATATATATATATATATATATATATATATATATATATATCTTTCCTTTCGTGTATGTGTTTCTGGCCTATTTTTCCACCCTTTAATCGTTACTCAATTGAAAATGGCAAAAAACCAGATGCATTCTCATCATTCCATCTTCTCTCAATTCGGTAAATGAAAACACGCTGCGCAAACAACAAAACGCTATGTCCGGTTTATGCGAAATAATAAGACTGTTATGGGTCCTTACGTATAACTACAGAATGAACTCTTCCTAACACTATGTATACTACGCCTCTCAAGAGAGAAGGACGAATCGAGTCGAGCCGATAGTAGTTCACTCCAAACCAGACTGACAGTCATACTAACACCATCCACACCTTGTATTACTATTCCGTGTAATATATCCTCGTTATTTCCACTCTTGTGTTCGTGTTGTTCTTCCTTGGTCCTAACCTTGGACCATAACAATTATTATTATTATTATTATTATTATTATTATTATTATTATTATTGTTATGGGTCCTTACGTATAACTACAGAATGAACTCTTCCTAACACTATGTATACTACGCCTCTCAATAGAGAGGGACGAATCGAGTCGAGCCGCAGTCTCTGACTGTGCGCGACTCATGTCGAACTCTCTGCTTTGGCAGAGATGAACCCGGACGAGGCTTTGCCGAAGGACAAAGTTCTGGGGTGGTAGACAAGCCCTGAACCCGTTTATACGGGTTCTTAAGGGAGTCTATTTGGCCGAGCTTACGGGCTCGGAGAAACCCACGTTAAACTCGGCCTTGTGTCACATACTTTCCTCGTGGGGGTACTGTTAAATATGGAATCGAGTCGAGCCGATAGTAGTTCACTCCAAACCATACTGACAGTCATACTAACACCTTCCACATCTTGTATTATTATTTCGTGTAATATATCTTCGTTATTTCTACTTTTGTGTTCGTATTGTTCTTCCTTGGACCATAATAGAGACCAAGAACGGATACGCTACGCCTGCAAACTTTGATGATGTGCAAATCGACATACTGAGTAAAATAACCCAGGATCCACAACATTCTACAGATATTCGACATATCTCATATAAACGTTGTAAGGCATTTTGAACAACTCGGACACATGAATTGCTACTTTGTTTACGTGCCCCATTATTTAAAGGGAAAAGTGACGATATTTCCTTTTTCGATTCTTCCCTCAAACACAACAAAACGACATAATTTTTGAAAGAAACAACCAGAGGCGATGAAACATGGATAGTTTACAATAATGAAGTCATGGGGGAAACGAAATGCCTAAGCTGAAACTGTGTATCTGGCGAGGTTGGATGGAATTTTGTATTAAGAAACTCGTAATACAAAATGCAATCTAATCTTCCTCAAAATCAAATGTTCACTTCAGACAAGCACTGTTCCAAACTGAATCGACCAAAAGCGTCTAGTATTGAACAATCGAAAGTGTGTCGTCTTCACTCAGCACAATAACAGAGCTCTGTAAAAATTAGGTGAAGCTTCTTTGTACGCTCGCCATACACAATCTGATCTAGCACATTTGGATTGACGATTATTCAATCTCTGCAACATTCTCTCATTGAAAAGAAGTCCAATTATTTGGAAGTCTGTAAAAAACACTTAGACCAGTTCATCACCTGGAAAGATGGCACGTTTTAGGAGGAGAGTATCATGAATCTGCCTCAAGCATGATCACGGTTAGTGTTACAAAATAGCGTATATGGGTTTGAATAAACTTTCCTACAAATATCTAAATATTCTCTCCTATATTCACCTAAAAATGCAACGAACTTTTTTTCTGAACAAATAAATAGGTTCATTTTGTTTACTGCTATCTTAAATTACCTCTGTTTATCTCCGTCTTTCCAAGGAATTATGCAAATTTTTATTCCGTTCGATTTTATCTTCTTGCACGTTTAAACCATCACCCAACAATTTAATAAATCTCTCGCCCTAACAAACTGACATTAGAATCGATGTATCGTTCCTTTTAGCAATCTCAGCAAAGACAATATTTTCCTATAAGCCGAAATATTAATGGAAGTGGCCCAGAGTTATTAATACCACTCTGGCATCTCGATTAAGTGCAAGTCGATAGAAAAATGACAGTCAAGTTTGACATCTTATTGCCTAAGATAGTGATTGTGAAAATTCTCAGTACGAGGCCTGCGTCGTATATTTTACACATTATTGCGAGCCAAAGATGAATATCACTTTTATGAATGATTACATTTGATTTAGAATGTTTGTGTAATCTGCTCATGAAAATGGACAAACCATATATAATAAAGAAAATAAACTAAATATTTTAGTAGACCGAATGTAACCTACTACTCGGAGTTTGGAGACATCTCGGGCAGATATTGTTGGAGTAGATGAATTTTGCTTTGCTTAAAATCTTCATAATAAACGCAAACAACGAAAGTTTCTTTCTCAAAGTTGAAACGAAATTTTTTACAAGTTTCTCAAGATAAATATTTATCCAATTCCGTGCAGATTCAAAGGAGGCCAAAAGATGGTAATGCTAAAGCGAACAAATTTGTCATGAAAATCATTATGAAACAGATTAGGTATTCTCTGGTTTCGAACACGAAGCAAATTAAAGTAAATTATAAAACACTCTCAAATTTCTCTCTACGGCAAGCAGCCAAAGTATAGCTAATATCTAATAATCTAGTACAAACCTTTTGAGACACGAGGCAGAAAGTAATCTGAGTTTAGTTTCTTGGTGAGTTCTGTTCTCTCGCACTTAAAGAAGAGATATCATGATTAAGCACTCATGCTTGAGACATCCCACAAAAAGAAGAGCAAAGAAAAATGGGGAACTTCTGGCTTTTTCCACACGTAGGGGGTTTCACGTTAAATGAGACATTATGTAAAACCGATTCTTGTAGGGGATAAGCGAAGAAAAAGCTTTACGAAAGGCAGCTACTCATGCGATAATATTGATAACCTCTTTGTCCGAACCTCCAGCCAATTTCAATGACAAAAACATCATATTACTGATTTTGGAAAATTATCGTGTCCTACAAAAAGTTCGGGGTAATTTGAACAAGATAAAATTAGCTTACTACCCATTACTCACGATCTTTGGTTAATTTGAAGTATAAGCACCAAAAGCCCCCGGTATCGCCAATGTAACATTCTGGTGTGAAACTATTATTCAAGTATACCTTTTTTTTTAATAATATCTGTTACACGTGTATCATCCGTAAAAAGTATTAGGTCATCCCATAAGTTCTGTCCGAATTTTAACTTTTTGTTAAAATGAACGAAATTTAAAGAGTATTTTATAATGTCTAATGGAGCTGAACATTATTTTTATGTTTAGATGCATTTAAACTGATCAAATTTTATTTCAGAGAAAAATAAAATAAATTTTTGTTTGATTCCCTGCTAACATGGAAGTACCCAAGAATCATTTGAGGCACATAATGCTTTATGAGTTCAAGAAAGGAAACTCAGCAGCCGAAGCGGCTAGAAACATTCACTCAGTTTATGGAGAGGAATGTGTGAATGAAAGATCTTGCAGAAGATGGTTTGCAAAATTCAGAGGTGGAGATTTCACCCTTGAAGATGAATATCGAACCGGACGTCCAGTTGAGTTTGATGAAAAGCTTCTTGAAGCAGCCCTTGAAGAAAATCCTGCTTTATCAGTTGAGGAATTGGCAGGGGTTCTCAGTTCAAACCATATAACTGTTCATCGTTATCTTCAACAACTTGGAAAAGTTCCTAAACTTGGAAAATGGCTGCCTCATGAATTGTCTGAAAACAACCTCAAATCCCGAGTTGACATCTGCTCTTCTCTCCATTCTCGCTAACTTGTTTCACCTTTTTTGGATAGACTTGTGACTGGCGACAAAAAATGGATCTTTTATCGAAATGTTAAGCGTCGTAGACAGTGGCTTGGTAAAGGGGAAGGACCCCAGCTACAGCCGAGAAGGGAACTTCATGGGCAAAAGTTTCTTCTTTCAATCTGGTGTGGTTGCCAAGGAATAATCCACTTTGAATTCTTACCACCTAATGCAACAATTAATGCTCAAATATACTGTCAGAAATTAGAGCTTTTGAACCAAGCTTTGAGGAAAAAAGACCTGCTCTATTGAATCGAAAACGGGTGATATTTCATCAGGGCAATGCGCGACCACACACAGCAAGAATCAACTTGGTTGGGAGAAAATTCCTCATCCACCTTATTCTCACGACTTTGCTCCTTCAGACTGCCATTTGTTTCATAGCTTACATAATCATTTGGAAGAAACAGCTTTTGTAACACAGGAAGAGTTTAAAACTGACATTTGTGAGTTCTTCGAATCAAAGCCAAAATAATTTTACCGTAATGGAATTAGTAAGCTTGTTAATAGATGGAAGGAAGTCATAGATAATCAGGGAAAATACATTGTTGATTGAATCTGTAATTAAATGTATCATACATTTGCGAAACACGTGAGGAATAAAAAATTTGATTTTTCAATTTCAACTGAGAAGGGTACCTACAAATATCAGTATCACCTTATGAAATTTAAATGAACTTATTTTTATATTAATCTCAGTTATGGCATTTTTTCCATAAATGAAATATCAAAATTAATAATAAAATGAATAGAAATACAAATAACACAGTAAAATGTAGTAAAAGTACATAAAATTATAATATTTTATGTACATTTCTGATAAGATTTCATAAGAAAGGTACCTATAAATTAATTAAGATACCTTTCTTATGAAATTTAATCTCACTCTTAACAGTCTTATTTTAATTTCTTTATAATATATTTTCCATAAAGCATCGTAAACGTAAAGGTGAAAGCTAAGTACAAAAAAAAAAAAAAAATTAGAGTGCTGAAAGTTTTCCTTAAAAATAACCAGGTAAATAATTTGTTCACTAAAATGTAAAATATTTCACTTTTTTCTTTCCGTAGAATAAATTATCCTCACGGAATCCGTCAATATGTCATTCATCATCTGTCAAGTGACGCGAAAGTTATTGACCTGCCTTGTTTTATTTTCAAATTACATCTTTTCGGCGCAGAAGCTAAGTTAAGCTTGGTTCAAAATATTTTAAATAAACATTATAATTTCTGATTTTCTTAAAATAAGTTTTGAAAAAATGATAATTGATATTTAAAAGAATTTCAAACTGAGATTTCTCATTGATTTTATAAAAGGGAAAAAAATAATTGCCATGTGTCAATTTTGCTGACTAAAAAAACAAGATTGTTAACGAAATTTTCGGACGTGTTAGGAACGATTAAAAATGCAAAATATACCCCCAAAATACTTTGATCTTTCCTCTTAATGATAACATAAACGTTTAGATGATAACATTTAGTTTTCGTCACGTTTGGCGTCTTTTTCATAATGCTATGCTCTTTTTTTAGCGATCTCGTGGAGGTACCTATGCATAAGGATTAATGCGATACGTTCTCCGTCCATCTTTTGGCGTAGCTATTTCGGTATTATTATAGAATCGAAACATGGCTGACTGCTTGCACAAGCGATAAAGAATGGGGCATATAGGAAGACATTTCTAATTGTTTCTTACGATATATCCCCGTGAACTTTTTTACCAAAATAATGTATACACCTATGTACGTAAGGTAAGGGAGCTGTTTTGTGAGAATTTAAAAAATATTTAAAAATTATAAAATTTTAAAATGGCAAGGTTGATAATAGGTATCACAGCTTTCTTTATCTATGGCCTTTGCAGATTAGGCAATTATGTGAAATCATTTCATCGTTGAACCATTTTTTAGATTCGCATTGTTTTAAACATTTCGGATGCCAGTTTCCTGCGATGAGGCAGGACTAAAAGGTGGTGTGGATCAAATATATGGGATAGAACTTCAAATTGTTCAGTATCTAGCCCGATCATCTTACTCCAATTCATCATCTCAAGAGATGGGAACTTTTTGATTCTTATAATAGAAACGTTGGGGTAAATTTTCTCTTGAGAAAAATATCATTCGTTGACCCAAGGTTTACTGTTACTTTCGATTGAAATTTACAAAAACTTTTTTCTTAAAAAAACGTTTTTCAGAAAATTACACTCTTCAATTCACTTAATTTTATTTTTTGTTACTGCGGTGTTCACTCTGTACAAGGCCCGTGTGCCACTCGAAGAAGAGGGTTACAGAATAAGAGGCACAGTTTACGCGGTTACGTGGGGAAGATAACGGTTAATTCTAGACATGAAGAGGCTAAGATCGTCGTGATCGAGAAAACACCCACTTGGGAGTCGGTTCCCCAGAGCAGCTGCTCGTGGGAAGACTCTGTTCGACTGGAACTTACATCTCACAAATGGAATACGAAGGGAATGTGGGTGGTTCTCTATAATGGGTGTGGCATGTCGCGTCTTAGCCGTGAAGGTAGAACTAAAGAATGTAGTCACAATTAGTATTTGTCTCCTTAGGTTTTATTTTTTGGTAGTGTAAAAAGTTAACATCTTGATTATAATTGCATGTATTACCGTTTGTAATCGATGAAAATTGTATGATTTTTGTTATTTGGTAAAATATGACTCTCAATATAAAACTAATGGAAGATGACTGAATGATAAAATAAAAATAAAAACTATGCAAGGCATTTCATTCTTCAGTTGGTCGAAGTCATTTTGAATGACGAAACATTAAAATCTAATCTCCTATATGGCAATGAATTTTAGACAGTTACGTCACTGATAAAGAACACATTTAAAGCGACGGAGATGTAGTTCTACCGACAAATACTGGATAGATAACGTCACTAACGACCATGCTTTAAGAAAGATACGGACTACAAGAAAAGCAATGTGATCAACTGCTTGAATTTCAGGGACACATGATGAGGAAAGAGAGTCTAGAGAATCTAACACCCACAAGACATATTGAAGGCAAGAAAAGCAGAGGGAAACAGCATATAACCTATTTGATTTCGAGTGAATGGGTGAAGGAACAAGGAGAAAATCGCATATGGCTAAAAGAGATAGTGGAAAGTTGTGATCTTTCATGTCCAGAAATGTTATAGTCTCCAATATGCTCAATTTTCTCGATTCGAATGTAGGTATTCCTGAATATAGCAGGCACCAAACCAAGTACATTGCATCAATTTTTTTTTTTTTAATCGAGTTCGTCCCGATGAGAAAATCTTAAGGAAGAAAATTGAAAAACAGAAAGAGAACGCCGAGTCACATAATTAAGAAAGAAGGCTTGGGGTTATATTGAAGGCAATAAAAGCTTATATTTATTCATGCCTCTTGATTACTTGGCGGATATAAGGTCGCAACAACACCTCTCCAACGGACGCGGTTCCGGGCTATCCTCTTCAGCTCGGCCCTTGTCGTGCCGATCCCTTCACCTCTGCGTCAACTTTTCGCTTCCTTTGTGAATTCCCGTGAAGGGCCTGCCTTGTGACACTTGAAACAGGCTTGCAAATTGTGAGGCGGATCCATCCCCATTTTCGTTTCGATTGGGGTTTGTATGGTTCTGTAGCACAGTTGTTCGGTTAAGGCGGTGGAGAAATTTCAGAGGGGAAACTAACAGCAGGTAACTAATAACTGACATTCATTAAAGGAAAATTAACAGGAGATAACTGATAACTGACTGACATCCATTAAACATGGCACGTGGAACTAGAACCTTCTACCCCAGTGAGCGAAATAAAGGGTTCAGTTCGACATTCCAACCACCTGAAGAAGGCTGGAGCGTATAACCGCCGAAACCTTGTAAAAATATGGCGACAAAGACGAGGACAATAGTCCGAATAATGTAAATAATGTACATAATACCTCAGAAATATAGACAGATACTGAATATCTTTTATAATAAAATTATCAACTACTTTTTATAATAAAATAATAAAATGGCTAGCAATATCTATTTATATAAAATGACTAACAATATATTTTATCTGTAATTGAAGCCATAAATTGTGTTCAAAATATTTAGATTTTGGCATTAAATAACCCATAGATGTGTTGATATGCCGCTAAAAAAAACCACCAAACAACCAACATGAAAGAATTCTTTCATGACAGGAATCCATATAATAACCCAACATTTTCTTCAAGGAATAAAAGCGTATTCAAAAATATAACTTTAAAAAAATACAACTTAAACACTCGTATCACCGCCTCTTGCAATCATGTCTATGCAGAAAAGCTGAGTATTATTGACCATGTATTCAACTGTGAAAGCAGAATAACATCATATTTTTATTACTTGAGAGCTTCTAAGAAAATTAAATTTCGGTATTAAATGACCTGTAAGGAGCTGATATGCAGTTAAACAAACACATCTAATCAGTCGTGTAATGGCTGTATATTCTCCTCAAATGTTTGTAACCTGCATTCTTCATGTGTCAAATTAATAAATAAAAACAAGCAAAATAATTTGGCACAAATAAATAAACAAATAAACGACTTCCGGTAAAATAACCGCCAAAATAGACTACCCACAATGCACCACTGACCCATATATATAAATAGCCGAGAAAAATAACAGCACTCGTGGCCTGACGATTGCATCTAGCATGAAACAGACTGTCGCCTCGAAGTGTTGTCTTCTATGTTCACTTTTATATTTACACACGCTCTATCTCTGATATTGAGCACTTTATCCCATAAACATAGCACACTTTAAGACTATATTTCTTCATATATATATATATATATATATATATATATATATATATATATATATATGTATATATATATATACATATACATATATATATATAGATATATGTATATATATATATATAGATATATGTATATATATATATATATATATATATATATATATATATATATATATATATATATATATATATATATATATATATATATATATACGTATAGAGAGAAAGTCAAATGTGGCACAATAACTGCGTAATAAACCACGGTTAAAATCTGTCAGAGACAAATGGAGTTTGATTGGGACAAGTTTTAGGTGAATGGAATCGCATTCTGTCGTACAACTTACATTAACAACAACTTTGAAGCAATGGATTTTTTTAGAAGTATCTCTTGGGCAATAAAGAGCGCACGAGTTCAGTACGCAAACATCTACTTTTAGAGGAGATTTATATTCTGTGCGGATGTACGTTATCGATTGGAACAGGAATATTGCATCGTTAAGACGAGATTTATATCTTTATCTGAAAATAGAAACAAAAGAAGAATTTCATCATCGCAAATGGAGGCAAAAGAAAACAAGATTTGAGAAGATGTCACGGCGTTCCTGTGTTTGTCTAATCAAATATCGATACACCTTGATAGGAGAAAGAACACAAGAATGGAGATAGTTAAGAGAGAGAAAGAGAGAGAGAGAGAGAGAGAGAGAGAGAGAGATGGGAAGAGAACCAATAAGATATAGAGAGAATAGGAAAAGAAAAAGAACGAAACAGAAGAATCATTCTTTTTACATGTTAAATAATAAAAAAACTTATCTGAGTGTCTTACCATAGAGCAATGGTTAGCAGGCTTGTTTTGCAGATCAAATGGTTAGTGTAGTGTGTGATGGTTTCTACGTATCAGTTTAAGCTCTGTAATTACAGGCATAATTTGACTGTTAAAAGCCAATTAAATATCTAGGAAGTGTTTTAACAGAGGACCGAAAGTGCGACACGGAAATCCGAATATTGGGATAGCGTAAGATGCCTTCCAAATCCTAAGCAAGAATTAGGAAACATAAAAACATCGTTATAAACAAAGAAAAGAGTAAATGTCCTCAAAGATGTAAAAGAGACATGAGGCAACATAAATGTTGTTCTGCAGAAAGATGCTAAGAATACAGTGGAATGAACATTTTGGTAATCTGGAATTCCAAAGAAGATGTAACGAAAATGTACACTTATATTTATTATAATAAAGCGGCAGTTGAAATTTCTGGGAGACATAATGAGGAAAGGGGGCTTGGAGAATCTAACTCGCACATGACATTGAAGAGAAGAGTGACAGGATGATTTCTTCTTTACGACAGCGAATGTTGGACGATTTCCTCAAAGATGAAGAAGAGACTCGAGGCGACGGAGATGTGGTTCTACAGAAGGGTGCTAAGGATATTATGGACTGAGCATGTGGGCAACGATAAGACCTTAGAGAGGCTTCAAACAAAGAAAAGACTCATACTTAACATCAAAAAGAGGCAGATGAAGTGTTTCTAGTCCAAATAATGAGGAAAGAGGGTCTGGAGAATTTGATACTCACGGGTCGAATAGAGAGAAAGAGAGACAAGGGAAAGCAGCGCGTGACATACCTAACGAGCATGAGCAGGT
Source organism: Acanthosepion esculentum (assembly GCA_964036315.1). Taxonomy (NCBI): domain Eukaryota; kingdom Metazoa; phylum Mollusca; class Cephalopoda; order Sepiida; family Sepiidae; genus Acanthosepion; species Acanthosepion esculentum. The sequence continues at coordinate 13,404,468 of OZ038475.1, forward strand.
GGATGACAGAACGTGGTTGGGGGGGGGTGAAGCAGAGGGAAGAAAATTGCTGAGAGCTGCAAGGGATAGAGGGAGGTGGAGAGCCATGATCGCCTACGTCCTGAAAGGTCATGGGACATAAAAAGAAGAGTAACCCACCTAATAGCTAATATGACAGAACATGAATTGGCGAGGGATGGTAAAAAGATACAAAATATACCGAGAGTCACCAAGGAAAGTAGGTTGTGGATAGTCATAGTCAACCACTTCTTGAACGTTGATACCAATCATAGAAGAAGAAGAAGAAGAAGAAGCAGAAGAAGAAGAAGAAGAAGAAGAAGAAGAAGAAGAAGAAGAAGAAGAAGAAGAAGAAGTCTATAAACTCTGTCACAAGCAACGTTACAGCCATGACCAGTCATGGAACTGATGATGATGATGATGATGATGATGATGGTGGTGGTGGTAGTGGTGGTGGTGGTGATGATGATGATGGTGGTGGTGGTGGTGTTGTTGATGATGATGATGCTGATGATAATGATTAAACAAAAAAAATGGCATCATTTTAATGCATCCGTTTATTAAAAATGCTACTCGTTAAATTTGCCTAATGCTAAACACAATGCTAGTGTTAGAAATGGCCTCTGTATCTATCAGTTCGGAGAAACTATCTCGCTATAATTGAATTGAGGATTTATAATATTGAATTATTGATCGATTTCTCGATAAAGAAAAGTACTTTATCGAATTGAGAGCTTCTGAGCCGAAATCTATACACTATATCAATCGTGTTTGCTTCTAACATTTCATTCTACTATGAAGCCAATGTTAAAACAAAATCAACCTCCTCCAAGCAAAACTACGAGGTTGAGTCATAAATAGTTTCCGCTATGTTTGTCAACTTTAATTTGGGAATTTGCTGGCATATGATACGAGAACATTTTACGCCCAAAGATTAGCTCAGTTCGAAATGCCTTAATCGTTACCCAGATTGACAGACAGATACCTGTGGGAAAAAAACAGTAGGTATATCCAAGGATGAAGACAAGAGTCCGAATGTAAATAATGATAACTCGTCCCAAAATGTCTGACAATGAAAATGTCTGTGTATTTCAAGTTGCCCTCGAAGACATCGTTAAAGCGTCCTGCAACAAGACATACTGGGCTTTGTACTGTCGTGAGCTCCCGGTACATGACTTCTTTTTAGTATTCGGTCATCTTTCACCTGGCAGAAGAAACGATAGAAGCTTAAGATTCCATTATTTACATTATTCGGACTATTATCCTCATCTTTGTCGGCATATTTATTACAATGTTTCGGCCGTTGTACGCTCCGGCCTTCTTCAGGTGGTTGGAATGTCGAACTGAACCCTTTATTTCGCTCGTTGGGGTAGACTGATCTAGTTCCACATGCCATGTTTTAATGGATGTCAGTTATCAGTTATCTCCTGTTAATTTCCTTCTGAAAGTTCTCCAATGCCTTAACCGGGTATTGAACTCACACTGTTTGGGCCCTGTCACTGGATCTAACCAACGCGTTTTTCCACTATGCCATGTGCCCTTGAGGTTAGATCCAGTGACAGGACCCAATGTGCGTTCAATACCCGGTTAAGGCAGTAGAGAACTTGGACAGGGAAATATTAAACAAGGGATAGCTAATAACTGACATCCATTAAACATGGCACGTGGAACTAGAACAGTCTACCACAGTGAGCGAAATAAAGGGTTCAGTTCGACATTCCAACCACCCGAAGAAGGTCGGAGCGTACAACGTTGTGATAAATATGGCAACAAAGTCTGAATAATGTAAATAATGTACATAATACCTCATCTCAGAAATATAGAGAGATACTTAAGATTCCAGTTTGTTCCATCACAGTGGTGTTAAAGGATGAGTCCATGTAGCGGAGATGGAAGCCTTCTAAGCGGTTCTCGTGTCTTAGGTAAGCCGTTCAAAAATGACACATGTCTGTGAGTCGTAAGTTGTTTAAAAAGGACACATTTCTGTGAAGTGTTCACGATAACTTGATTGTTTTTCTACGCTCCTTTGCTTAACCTGGCCGAGAACTTGGCGATGTGAGTGTTGATATCTTAATCGTGTTGCCGGCGATTGCGAACCCGAGGTAGCTGGAGCGATCTGTAACATTATGGTAGCAATACCTTTCTTGTAGATGTTAGTGTTGCATCTGCTGTAACGCCTTAACACAGAACTTCGGTTTAAATATTATGAAACGAATAGACACTTTAATAATACCAATTAAAACTGATGGCATTACTCAAAATTTAAAGAATAAGAACTTTTCATTCCAGAAGGAGGAGAGAGAAATTAAGAATTTATGATGTTATTTCTAAAGAGGAAATATTGTTACTGAATCTCCAGCAATGACTACCCCGATATTAAACGTTTTAGAAAAGCAGATTCATATAATAAAATAGCATCTCAGTTAACAGCTATAATAAAACACCTTAAAATTTAGCCACGATTTGAGATGCCTCCAGTACATTGGAATGTTATTATTAAATGAATATGATCCTACCGAGATAGATTCCTTTTAGAAAAATCTTGGTGTATTTTTTATTACTATTATTATCCGTTGTAAATTTAATTTTACTAGCTTTCTGTCAATTTCCTAATTTTCTGTGTAAGCTAAAATAAACAAAATCCTATTATATTGAAAGTGGACAGCCATGGTGAGCGATTAAGCCGCTGGATGGACGGTAAGAGAATTGCAAGAGGAGATAACCTATTCGTGAAAAAAGTTCAATGATAAGGTAGCCATCTTAATTACATTGGTGACCTCCATTTTCTAAGGTTCATTGCGGCAGAACTACTGCCTCCGGTAAGCTCAGCATAATATTAACAGCTTACAGTCATTTACTGAGATGCAATTTCAATACTTTTAATGTTTCTAAAGTTTCCTATTGTAATAATATTTTGTCTGTAATGTGTAACGTGCAGACATGAATATATTGTTTAAAGTCCGCTGTATGTGTGGAGGTATAGTGCTAGATATTGCTTCAAACGATTTACAAACCAAGATTTGGTCTGTAGGTCTTTTAAGGCGTGAAAGTCTCACACATTATGCAAGGTATATTCCTATTTCCTCTTTCTCTCTGTGTATACATACACACTCACACGTGCTCGTATATGTCTCTCTCTCTCTCTCTCTGTATATATATATATATATATATATATATATATATATATATATATATGTTTCGCTGTATCACATCATCGGATCGCTTCAGGCCTGGACCGAAACCCGACCGATTTGTCATTTTTTTTTTTTTTGTTTTTTTTTATAGGGTCGTGTCTCGTCACCGATTTTTGTGTGTATATATATATATATAAATATGTCTGGTCGCTTATGTATTATAACCTGAGTGTGTTTGGACTGTTTTACGTGAGAGCTGGTCATCACAGTTGAAGTAAACTGTAAAATGTATACAGTTTTGTCTGGAGCTATCAACATCCTTTTTAACAATGAACAAATAAATTAAATAACATATGTATTTTTTATTTTCTCCTCAGTAATTCTACAATTTTAAACTTAATAGAGATTAGATTTAGATTTCTAAATAGGTAATTTTTTACTTTTAATTTTAATTTCAAATTTTATAGATCTTTTAATATCTATGATAACCTTGCTTCGTTGTCAATTTTTTTGAATTCCCATATACTTGTATTTTGATTGGTCATTCTAGCTTATGTAACTGCGTTTACTCCTAGCTAAGGATCGTTAATTAATTTGAAACTTTTAAAACCATTTATTCTACATTCAACATCATCACTTGATAAGACACCAGAAGTGTTGAAACAAAATGGCTATTTTTGTCGTGATGTTATAACATACTTATGTTATAATATTTAAATAAATAATTATATATATATATATATATAAAAGTGGACATGGAAGTCAGCACTTAGAGGCGACAGTCTGTTTCATGCTAGTGCAATCGTATTACCCTTTGTATTGCTAATGATGGAAGACATGTGGAAACTTAAATAAAATTTCAATAAAACCTTAAAAAATATAGATTTACTTCTTTCTAATCCTTTTTACAAATTATTTCTATCGCAAATACAATTAAAGTTATCAATTTTTTAAAGTGCATACGAACTTTATGGACACCCTGTATATTAAATTTTACATATAGTTTTTTTTTCTTTGCGAATAGGTATTAATTAATATAAATTTAATTTGATATATGCTAATTCGAATGTATGCATACTATGATAATCCTCCCTCTTTATATTAAATTTTTAAAAATATTTCCCTTAATATTCTTTCTACAATACACCCGCTTTGGTTTATGCCTGGCTGTTGTTAGATGCCAATCTACGGGTCATAACTCATTTTTTTAAAATAATTTTTTAATTTGCTTCTTCGCTTAGTTTAAATTTAACGTAGGTCATATTTGATTGGTTGATCAGAGTAAAGTTCACAAACCTTATAACCTCCTTCACTTTTTCTTCTTTCTTCAAAAGAGGTTGCACTTTGCTTTTAAATCTAAATAATTCGTTTACCTGCCAGTAATTTACAATCAATCAGTTATTTTTAGTTCGAACATATGTTCTTTAACTTCCTAACCTTTCTACAAATCTTTTGTAAGCCTCACAGTGACCAGCAGCATTAATGATGAAATCTGACGCAGTTGACAGGTAAAATAAGTCTCACTACAGATGTTCAGAAACCTTATTCGCTTATTTAAAGCTAAGTTACAATCAATAGCGTCTTTGGGTGTAAATTAAATGAAAGATTTGATGACAGGTTAATTTACCGTTGCTAGAAAATATGGTGGTTTTATTACAAGATAATATTATTTTATTATAGGTCTCCTTGCTCAACAATTACTACACTCTGAAAAAAGTCACTTAATGCGAAAGCCAAAGCAACGATGTTTAGTGTGTTGCAACTGGAGCTCTATACGCTACACCGAAAAATACAGGAATATCATATACTGAACAACTGAAATATTGCTAACAATAGACAAATTCACCGACAAAAACAAACAGCAGAAAACATCAAATTACTATGTTTGTATTTTGCTTGTTATGAAAAGATGTTTGACTCAGTAGGACACTCAGCAATATTAACCCACTTCTGCAATATGACATTAACTGTAATTAAAAAGTTATTGAATCGTATCATTGCAGGACCGCTTTAATTTGGACTTTCTCATGTCTTTGTACTCGAAATTTTAATACTCATATTTTGAATTGTTTTAAGTGATGACAACGGCAGATCCAAATTCGACTTTTTATATAAATCTACGTATCTATTTATTGATATATATCTATCCATATATATATATATATATATATATATATATATATATATATATATATATATATATATATATATATATATATATGAAGAAATATAGTCTTAAAGTGTGCTATATTTATGGGATAAAGTGCTCAATATCAGAGATAGAGCGTGTGTAAATATAAAAGTGGACATGGAAGTCAGCACTTAGAGGCGACAGTCTGTTTCATGCTAGTGCAATCGTCAGGCGACTGACGCTTGACGATTGCACTAGCACGAAACAAACTGTCGCCTCTAAGTGCTGACTTCCATGTCCACTTTTATATTTATATATATATATATATATATATATATATATATATATATATATATATATATATATATATATATAGCATAATGAGAAGCCACGTATACTTTGTTAATATGTATATAATATAGAAAAAACAACTGAAACGTTGCAAATTAAAAAAAATTTAAATTAAATACATATAAACTAGGGTTAAATAAAGACTTGGTTATTTTAAATCTTTATAAATATTTCAATAGTTAATCCAAAAAATTTTGTTAGATATAGTTAAAAAAAATTTTATACAACATCTGAAATATTACTACAGTTAGATTTACGTTAGAAATATTCAAACAGAGTTGCACTCCATATCACGTGATGTCCGCGTCTCGCGACGGACGCTACTTAATGTAAACAAACTTCTGAAAACAGCCATTTCTGATGAAAGATCGGGGCCGATCTGATATATCAAATATATATATATATATATATATATATATATATATATATATATATATATATATATATATATATGTATATATATATATATATATATAAACATATAAATAAATACTTTAAAAAAAAAACATTCAATTTTTTTTTTTTTAATTTGCAACTTTTCAGTTGTTTTTCAGTGTGGGTCAGTGGAATGTTGATGTGTCGTTGTCGGTTGTGCGTTTTTTAATGTCTCTAGCATTAATGTTGTCACGATCGCTATAGACAGGATCTTTTTATTTTGGACTCTCAGTTTTTCGAACTCGAAATTTTAAGATTGATATTTACACTTGTTTTTAAGTGGGTGGCAACGGCAGTGCCAAATTCTCCTTTTTCTTATTTACAATTATCAAATCTCGTTTTCTTTCCGAAAATGATATTTATTTACTAGAAATTATTATTGTAGTTGTTATAGTTGTTGTTGTTGCGTTTCTACAAATCTTTTGTAAGCCTCACAGTGACCAGCATCCTTAATGATGACACCTGACGCAGTTGACAGGTGAAATTTTGGGTGAAATAAAATTCTCTCTACAGATGTTCAGAAACCTTATTCGTTTATTTAAAGCTAAGTTACAATCAATGGCGTCTTCGCGTGTAAATTAAATGATAGTTTTGATGTCAGGTTAATTTGCCGTTGCAGGAAAATATGGTGGTTTTATTACGAGATAATGTTATTTTATTATAGGTCTCCTTGCTCAACAAAAATTCACTTAATACGAAAGCCAAAGCAGCGATGTTTAGTGTGTTGCAACTGTATCGCTATACGTTAAATTGTCAAATTGAAACTTTCATTCTCGAATCGAAATTTCCATGGATAATGGATATTTTAATACAATTCTTGTTGAATTTTGAAAAGCAAGTTGACTTAGAACATTTTGTTTTGTGAATGCCTCCATAAAACGTTAAATGGCTTCGATTTAGGGAAAATTCTATTGATGTCATTTGAAATCAAAGCCGATCAAGTAGACAAGAGAAATAGTAATTTACAATGCAGTATTGACTCTCCAAACGCTGCTCAGTCAAAACAATAAAGGTAACACTGGCAATAATTTCCAGTGACATTGCAAAAGGAGAACTGAATTTACTCAGGGTTATTGTACCTGCAGAGTTAGCTTAACGGGCAACAACACATAAAATAAAATCATCGAATCCCTTGGCAACTGAAAGGCATAAATCTACATCTCCGAATACGTCTTAGTAAGTATTACAGCTAATACCTGTTAATATGTAATCAAATACAAAATCTCTTATTCTATTGAATCCAAAGTAGCTACTAACAACTAACTGACATAATCTGGAAAAATCTTATGAACTACCTTTGTAAGTTGATAGCAATGTTTTGTTTAGTGTCAGGGTTAAGATTTAAAAAGAAAATTATTATTTTTTACCTGAAATATTTATAACCTAACCAAGTGGGTTCATTTTATGCAGGTAAAGATTAATTGCAGGCATATTTGTATATCACCTTTTCGGGGGACTGGCTGATAACATGCCTCGAAAACCAAACTAATTATGTTCCTTCATCGGTGACCCCGAACTACTACCTGTCACAATGAATGGAATATCCCCCAGGAAAGTCCCGTGCCCTCGGGGGCTATTGTGCCTTAAACTCATCCAGACCTCAAGGGGAACTCGTACATACGTTCCATCGCTAAAGATACAAGAAAAAAATGGTCGGTTCGCTCTACGCTTCAGTAAATACCTAACTCCTCGTGCTATCCTCTACCTTTACAAATTATTTACAGATTAGGACTAAAAAAGAGTACTGCTGTCATATTTGGCAGGAGGTGACCAGTCCTCACTTTCCCGACTCGATAGACCCCAAAAGCGTTTCAGCCTTCTTGTAGGTGACAAAGTACTTCTCATTATAGTTCTATACTTGTAAAATGCTTTCTTCCATGCTGTTATTATTACTGTGCAGATGTCATCCAGAAGCTCGTCCAGTTCCTCATCCTCTCTCCTTTTATGTTAATTTTTCTCTCTAAACCTGCATTCAGAATTTTTTAATTTAGGTCATTTTGTCCAGCCAATTGTATATACACTGGTAATATATCCTCACCAAGACATAGTTGGTACAAATATTCCCATTTATTTTTACTTACTTCTTCAGAAGGGAGATATTTTCAATGCATAAAAGATAAAATTTAGTCTCAATGTTATCTCCTTGTTTGACTCCTTTTCTAATCTTTATCTTATTTGAATCTTAATGCCATCGTATAATTGGCGTTATTTTCTATATTGTAGGATAGAAAATTAATGTAATGATACAATAACGTTTTTAATTACAGTTAATCCTATATTTCAGAAGTGGGTTAATATTGTTGAGTTTCCTACTGAGTCATTATCTATCTACCTAACTACATAGCTAACGATTTGGGATGTACATTATTTATCTAGCTAATCTTTTCACAACTAGCAAAACATAAACATAGTAGTTTGTTATTTTCTGCTGGTTTTTTGTCGGTCATTCAGTCTATTTTTTGCAATATTTCAGTTGTTCAGAATGTGTTATCCCTGTATTTTTCGGTGTAGCGTATAGAGCTCCAGTTGTAACAAACTAAACATCGTTGCTTCGGCTTTCGCATTAAGTGACTTTTTCAGTGTGTAGTAATTGTTGAGTAATGAGACCTATAATAAAATAATATTATTTCGTAATAAAACCACCATATGTTCTAGGAACGGCAAATTAACCTGACATAAAAACTATCATTTAATTTACACGCGAAGACGCCATTTATTGTAACTTAGCTTTAAATAAACGAATAAGGTTTCTTAACATCTGTAGTGATATTTTTATTTCACCCAAAATTTCACCTGTCAATTGCGTTAGGTGTTATCATTCATGCTGCTGGTCACTGTGAGGCTTACAAAAGATTTGCAGAAACGCAACAATAACTAAAACAACAACTACAATAATAATGTCTTGTAAATAAATACCATTTTCGGCAAGAAAACGAGATTTGATAATCTTAAATAAGAAAAAGTCGAAATTGGATCTGCCGTTGTCATCTCCTGAAACAATTGAAAATATGAGGATTAAAATTTCGAGTACAAAGAAATGAGAATGGCCAAATTTAAGCGGCCCTGCAAATATACGATTCAATAACTTTTTTAATTACAGTTAATGACATATTGCAGAAGTGGGTTAATATTGCTGAGTGTCCTACTGAGTCAAACATCTTTTCACAACTAGCAAAATACAAACATAGTACTTTGATGTTTTCTGCTGGTTTTTTTGTCGGTGAATTTGTCTATTGTTTGCAATATTTCAGTTGTTCAGTATATGCTATTCCTGTATTTTTCGGTGTAGCGTATAGAGCTCCAGTTGCAATAAACTAAACATCGTTGCTTCGGCTTTTGCATGATGTGACTTTTTTTGTACTGCAATAATAGTTGAGTGAGGAGACCTATAATAAAATAATATTGTCTAGTAATAAAACCCCTATATTTTGGAGCAACTGCAAATTAACATGACATAAAAACATTCATTTAATTTACATCCAAAGACCCCATTGTAACTTAGCTTTAGATAAGCGAATAAGGTTTTTGAACATCTGTAGTGATATTTTTATTTTACCCAAAACTGCACCTGTCAACTGCGTCAGGTTTTATCATTAATGCTGCTGGTCACTGTGTGGCTTACAAAAGATTTGTAGAAACGCAACAAGAAGAAAAATAATAATTGCTAGAAAATAAATATCATTTTCGGCAAGAAAACGAGATGTGATAATTGTAAATAAGAAAAAGGAGAATTTGGCACTGCCGTTGCCACCCACTTAAAAACAAGTGTAAATATCAATCTTAAAATTTCGAGTTCGAAAAACTGAGAGTCCAAAATAAAAAGATCCTGTCTATAGCGATCGTGACAACATTAATGCTAGATACATTAAAAAACGCACAACCTACGACGACACATCAACATTCCACTGACCCACACTCACGCCACACACACATATATATATATGGATATATATCAATAAATAGATACGTACATTTATATGAAAATATTGATTGACCTACGCAACAACGCGAAAACACAAACTGAACCCGACCTACTTCAAATATATATTATATATATACATATATATATATATATATATATATATATATATATATATATATATATATATTTATATATATATATTGACAAATACTTGAATATATTATAATAGATAGATAGATAATTAAAAGATTGAGTCTGATAAAGATAGATAGATAGATAGATAGATAGATAGATAGATAGACAGATAGATACATACATAGATAGAGAGAGAGAGAGAAGAAAGAGAGAGGGAGAGAGAGATAATTAACAAATTGTGATAGATAATTATCAAGCCGAGATAGATAGATATATAGATAGATAGAAGAGAGAGAGAGAGAGTGAGAGAGGGAGAGAGAGATCATTAACAAATTGTGATAGATAATTATCAGGCCTAGATAGATAGATAGATAGATAGAAAGAAAGATACATAGATAGATAAATAGAAAATGTACAGCCCCAATAGCTATGTACCTAGTTAGATTGATAGATAAGGAACAACTTAGATAAATAGATAGATAGATAGATAAATAGATAGATTGATAGATAGATACATAGATAGATAGATAATGAACAGCCTCGATATACATATATATATATATATATATATATATATATATATATATATATATATATATGCAGAAATATAGTCTTAAAGTGTGCTATATTTATGGGGTAAAGTGCTCAATATCAGAGATAGAGCGTGTGTAAATATAAAAGTGGACATGGAAGTCAGCACTTAGAGACGACAGTCTGTTTCATGCTAGTGCAATCGCCTGACGATTGCACTAGCATGAAACAGACTGTCGCCTCTAAGTGCTGACTTCCCTGTCCACTTTTATATATATATATATATATATATATATATATATATATATATATATATATAGAGAGAGAGAGAGAGAGAGAGAGAGAGAGAGAGGGAGACAGACAGACAGAGAACGAGACAGAGAAAGAGATAGATAGATAGATAGATAGATAGATAGATAGATAGATAGATAGATAGATAGATAGATAAGATGGGGGGGAGAAAGAACTGAAATAGACAAACAAAGAATGTGATGAGGGAAAATTGATTCTGTTGAAAATAAAATTTCCTGCTGGGAAAAACGTGACAAAATCTGATGAAAAGAAAGGAAAAGCTTCAAGTATAAATGGCAGTGTATCTGATCGTGCGTGCAAAAACAAAACCGTGTAGCAGCTTTGGGGCCAGAAATAAGAAAAGCAGCGAGGGAAAAAAAATTGAAAACATAAAAAAAAAAAAAAAAATTAAAAAAGAAACGAAAAATGAGGTGAGATAGATTTAGAAAATCGCCACCGGGGAAATTTCCGCCCTAATTAGGAATGTGTATCAAATTGAAACTTATTTTGGTCAGGCCTCTTCTGTTTTTTTTCTCTCTATCTTATACTACGTGAGTTTATGAAATCTGCGGGTTTCGAACGATCTTGTCTGTCTCAGAAAATAAGCTAAAATCAAGTGCCAAAAATAAAATACAAAAAGTAAAACAAATCTGGTTTCTAGGGTAAGAAAAATGCTCGTTCAGTACTACATTTCCCCCCTTGTTATTTTCCAGAAACAAAGGCCATTGGATAAGCAACACACCCGGAATTTAAAAAATTTATATTTTATTTTTATTTTTTTTAATCTGTCGCTTGGAGTATAAAAAGCATGTCAAATAGAGAGGAGCCCTATTGCGACGAACGTAGCTAAGATCTCCCGCCAAAAGCGTTGTTACAACTCCCTAGAGAACGGGTCGATATTTCGACTCTGTACTAACTGGAACAGGTAAGTAGGGTCAGGTGTACTTGTGAGGGATCTAAGTAGTCGGTTAGAAACTACTGCATATGTGTAGACATTCCTGGCCTCCTTTCCCCATTTTTTTTTCTGTAGGGGCATCCTGGCTTCCCGAGTCGTTATAGAAAAATCAATAAATATACTGGTTCTTATTCGATGAGTTTCAGGTAAACGCCATATTTTTCCTCCTCTTTTTCTAAACATAATTTGCAACGTTAGCGTGGACAATACTTCTCTTCGCTATTTGCAATAGCAAAAAGACTGTTAGCGTAGGAATTATATGTGAGACGTAAACTGTGAACAAATTTATTGACAGAGTTATAGGATCCTAGTTGATACCTCACACATACAATAATGTAAACCGCTACACAAATGCATATGAGTTTCTCGATTGGACTCTCAAGTAGGCCCGGTACATTTATTGGGACTCACGGCAGACCATGTGGAACTCGTAGATACGATCCTTCGGTAAAAAACGCTTGGCAAATAGTCAGCTCCCTATACATTAATAGAAATTACCTACCAGGCTATAAATCGAAAGAGACATAATCGAAGGATATGTCTTCTTGATGTAATGAATATGCATACACCTGGGTTCCACATTACAGTAATATGATTGGCTTCCAAAAACTAAGCAAAGAATTAAGAAAGAGAAAAAAAAATCGTTAGTAACAAAGACAAAATACTTAACAGTTATGAGAATATTGATCCTTCTCTATGGAAGTGAATGGTGGATGATCTTGCATATGAAGAATAGATTTGATAATACCTACCGCAAAAACTAGATCATAGAGGTTTCCTGCCACATCTGGATCGGAGTTGCCGGGTGTTAACTTTCCAGCTTCGACTATGTTCAAAAGTATTTTCGCAGCCTTGTTGGTGATGTATTGCCCTCTCCCCGTTCAGCCCTTTTTACATATTAAAATATATATATATATATATATTTACACACACACACACACACACACACACATATATATATATATATATATGTATAAAAATGAAAAAGTGAACATTGAAGTCAACACTAAGAGGCGACAGCCTGTTTCATGCTGGACGCAATAGTCAGGTCTATATGATTTATTTCTGATATTGAGCACTTTATCCCATAAATATAGCACACCTTAAAACTATATTTCTTCATATATATATATATATATATATATATATATATATATATATATAATATATTTAAAAAATAATATGACAAATTGTAAGAAAATAATTTTATGCCGGGTTTCCTTCGTTACGATGTCGTCGAACTGGGATTTGTTGATATTTTCATCTTTACACATGGGTACATAACATGATGTCTAAGAAAAGTATTGTTTTTTTAGTATTTCGTATGTAAATTCTATTCTATACCATTCGTAATCTAAAATTTTGTTTGTAAAATCTGTTAGTGGATGTTAAATAGATTATTATTTTAGTTATTTAGTAGCGAGAGGTTTATCATAGATTAAGTATTTTTCAAGTGGGATATTAGTGTAAAGTTATTTTATATTTAGTCTGAGTTTGTCGGTCATATTTATTTCTCTTAGGTTTTCATCAAGGTTGCCTGAAATTTTGTATGCAATGGATATATTGTTCCAATGAGAGGGGATAATATTTTAATGTCTCGAGCTTTCCGTAAAAACAATTATTTTTATTTCATGAATGACCTTCGCTTGATTTCGCAATTAATTACGATTATTCCCAAATTTATTTCCAAGTTATAAAAATTGACATCGTACAAAAAATTCGTCGCAAAAAATCGCCGAAAAGAATCGCAGTAATGGCAATTTCGGAATCGAAAATTTCTGTAACATGAGCTATTGAAAGTGAGAGAGTTTTGTCCATTTAATTTTTAAAAAGTGTACACAGGGAGACACTGACATTCGCATTTATTATATAGATTCTACAAATTATGAATTTAAATAAGCTTTTCGCAATTAATGTTTGTCTATAAATTTTAGGATAGAAATGTCCTCAAATTATATAATTGACTCGATATGTTTCTTGCAGTCATTTCATTTTTGATGGATCAAGATGACATATGTATTTTCCGAGAAATTACGATAAGTACTTTCAGCCATATTCACCATCTTTGGGGAGTAAACATTTTTAAATTCTCGGTAAGCCGTTGATATCTCCAGTGCAATCTCGGAAGGAAGACATTAAAAATTAGCAAAATAAGACGCGGGAGAAAACAGAAACTTTTAATTTTATTTTGTATCTATCTTACTTACATAACAAAGCTGGCATCCACAAAACAAATATTAGATATATTTTATTAATGGTAGGCATTATAATAAAGTGAACTCACACGACGTATTAATTATATATAGTAAAATACATCCTAATAATATGATCGTTAACACATATCCTTCTGGATTCAACTCACACTGGCATCTTCTCGACAAAATCCAGAGCCGAATATGCAATGCGATAGGTATTGATCTGGCATCTCGTCTACAGTCGCTTTCTCACAGACGTGTCGTGGCTTCCCACTGTCTCTTCTATAAGTATTTACACGGTAACTGTTCTGCTGAGCTACTTCCGCTGCTTCCCAGACTTCATGAATTTAAGCGAGCTACAAGGTTGGCATCTTGTTCCCACACTTTCACTGTCGAAACGGTTAGATGTAACCATCTCTTGTACTGAAACAGCTTCTTCTCTCGCACTTCCCGTCTGTGGAACTACCTTCCTCCTTCTTTCTTCTCTGCTAACTATAATCTTCAAATATTCAAGTGTAAAGTCAATCGACATCTTCTGACGCGATGATCTTGTCCCCCGTTCTTCGTTGTATCCTTTCCTTAGACACGCCTCTTTATTCTCGTTCTCAATCATCTGTAACACCTTGCGTGCTAGTGGCAGTCCCGTCTTGCTTGTGGTGAATTGCTAATATATATATATATATATATATATATATATATATATATATATATATAAATATATATATATATATACACACACGCACACACACACACACACACACACACACACACACACACACACACACACATATATATATATATATATATATATATATATATATATATATATATAAGTATACAAGTAAGAGGGAAAATATGCCGAAAAACTTTTTGCCGTTAATAAAAAAAAAACAAAGACGATATGCATTTAACGGATGTCAGAATTCGTTGAAAAATAAACCCCTACCCTCTCAAAAACTTAACCTCTTTTTCGAACGTAACTCATAATTGATACAACGATAATTAATAAAAATGAACACGCTACCGCCCCTGTCTGAATGATTGGATTCCTCTGTATACTTGGAAACACGAAATTATGAATTTATATGTGCGTTTAAAACTCAGTAATTTTAAAAATAAGTTATTGCAATATTCGCTTGAAGATGAAACGGATGTAATAATTTTAATTTAATTATATAATTAAATTAAAAGTTAAATTTTAAGTTTTTAGCTTCCATTTTTGAGACATGGTTATTACTGTGTAGCGAAAAAAACACATTTTAAATCAGTTAATTTATAATATTTATGCTCTGTGAATTTACATAGAGCACTCTTTTGTAAAAATAAAAAAATAAAAATATCAATAAGAACACCGGATTATATATCTTACTTTCTTGATATATATATATATATATATATATATATATATATATATATATATGTGTGTGTGTGTGTGTGTGTGTGTATGTATGTGTGTGTGTGTATGTGTGTGTGTGTGTGTGTGTGTGATCAAGCCGCGCTATATTGAGTCTAATTCGTTACCTCTTCGTCACCGAGGCCCATTGGAACAGTTGGTATGACGTTTGCCCGATAACGTAACTGTCCTGGTTTCAATTCTCGGTAATGGTTGCGCACTGCGGATGAGTCCCAAATATAGAACGAAACGGCCGTGCAGTGCATTCTGTTGAAGTTTCTTTTTTATTCAATGAATTACTTAATATTTTATATTTTTATATATATATATATATATATATATATATATATATATATATATATAAAAACTATAATTATCACCTATAATTTTGACATGTGAACATTGCTGGACATTTTATCAGGGTATTTTTCCCGTTTTAGTTTGAAGTTACCATTAAACACCGTATGCTTTAAACATCAAAGCCATGGAAAATTTTCACAGTCGAGAAAATTTTAATTACCTTATTTAAAAAAGCACATCTCTTGTTTGAATCTGATTTCCCTGATGAAAGGAGCGCAGTTTTGAGGCCTACCGTAAGACACATCTTTATTAAAAGACTCGATTGCACATGCAGGATTACCTCTGTTAAATAAATAAAACAGGGATGTTTCTTGAGACACTTGTATCTTTTTTTTACATGTAACACTGTGGTGTAAATGAGCTTGTGTTCCTCTGACATCGATCGTACAACACGAAATACTTCTTTTTCAATCCGCACACGTCACCAACGTAAAATTCCCTCCCCATCACACTGCTTCAGCCCTCTTTTGTCATACCAACACCACATCCGATTGACCAATTAGCGTTCTTCGCTTTTGTTCAGTCAAATGGCATCCTCCGGTCCAACCAATCAGTACACGACTTACTTGCTCGAACCACGCTAAGCTATACAACAGCCACCATTACAGAATATATACTTTTGGAATAATCTAAAGTGGATAAGGGACACTTATGCCATTTTCAAGGAACAAAATGCCGCTGCTACGTGTAATTTATTGAGGTAAGGAACTTATTTTTCTTTGCACCAGATGCAAGCCACCCTAACTCACTTGTTTCTACGTAATGGTTCATCCCAAACATATAACTACATATGACGTTTAAATTAATAAACAATAATATCAGATCATGAATAAAATCCTTTAACTTAGAATATGCGTTTCAGATACGCTTGTGAAAATTTGCAGTGGATGAGAACATCAGGCTTAACGGCGATTTACCCGATAAGGGGTAAGCACGTTTGGACCCTGCCAGGAGACACATCTTTATGAAGACTCTTGAATGCAAATGCCGGTAGACATAAATTCCAATAGTTTAAAAGGCTAATATTTCTCGTTAAGAATCGTAAACATTAAATAAAATAATGAAATATATACATAAGATAAAAAGATAGTTTTAAGTTGTGCTATATTTATAAGTAAAAGAGCCCAGTATCAGGGATAGAACGTAGGTTAATATAAATATATAAGTGGACACTGAGGTCAAAGACGAGCGGCAATAGTCTTTTTCATGTTTGAACGTAATCTTCAGACCATGAAGACTCTCAAATGCCAATACCGGTAGACATTGATGAGCTGTGAAACAGCGAAACAATCTGTCTGTCTGTGGATGACCAAAATATTGGCTCCTGAAAAATTAATTTCGGTTGAGCTCTTTGGTTTGAGATGTGAGTTTGTAAACAGTGACTATTTAAGCTAATATAGCATGACTCTTCGGTAGAATTGAGTCACTGTCTGTCACTGTGTGTTTATCTAAATCTAAAAATAAACACGCTAAAATTCACCTTCATCCCTGCCGTGAGCCGACGGCTTAGTGGTAGAAGTTCCGACTGACGCCAATTCAGTCGGGTTTCGATCCTAGCTAGAGGCAAACGGACGTCTAGCCACACTGATTAACTGTGAAACAGTCTGTCTGTGGATTATATATATATATATATATATATATAGGTTGTCCCAAAAGTGTATCCACATTTTAACAGCTGATAGCTTAATTGATTTTTTTCTTTCCATTCTGATGGCAGTTAAACTAAGCTTTGAACAAAGGAAATCTATTCTAAAATGCTACTTTAAGTGTGAAAACTCAGTTGAAGTGCAAAGCCTGTTTAGAGGGGATTTTCTAACAGAGCCACCAACGCGACTTACCATTACTCGAATTAGAGATAAGTTTGAAGTCGATGTTTACGATAAATATTCTGGAAAACCACGGACATGGAACCAAAAAAAATGTACTGGAAACGTATCACCAAAGACCAAGTAAATCTGTGCGGCGAATGTGTCGTTAGGTTGCCATTTCAAAATCGTCTGTCCAACGCATTTTGAAGAGCTGTCAATGGAAAAGTTACATTCTAGGATTAGTCAATGCTATAAATGACGATGATCCAGACGGAAGTGTGGAGTAAGATCCTACCTTGATGAGATCTTGGCAAACGGGTACATTGGATGGAAGCGTTTCTTGAATACCCTTCGCGTTCACCAGACCTCACCCAATTGGACATTTTTATGGGGATACATAATAGACAAAATCAACGCGATGAAACCTGCAACGGTCGAAGAATTGAGAGCGGCCATTGTACGAGAATACACAAAAATACCAAACGAAATGTTTTGAGATCTTTACGACTCCATTGCTTCGCGTTGTCATCAGTCCCTGGATCAAAATGGACACCAGTTTCAAAACCGGCGTTGACAAAACAATAAAATAATATCTGTAGATTCTATTCAATTTTGAAAATGAAATGTATTTTAATAAACACTGATTTTATAATAATTTGAATTGTGTATTCATTTTCTGGAGACACCCTGTATATGATAAAATATATGTATATGATAATATAGTTTATTGTATTCTGCATTTATGGTTAAAATGGTTTATCAATATCAGGGATAGGGTGTATGTAACTATAAATATAATAGGCCATGAAGATTGCGTTCAAGCATGATACAGACCGTGGAGTACCGACGTGGGAATCTGTTCCACAAAGAGCTTGTCGGTATAACTTTCTCCTTATATCTTGAATATGGACGAAACTATGTTGATTGTCTCCGTGACAGTGGCATGGACTCCCGTAATTTTAAAAGTCTGAACTGGTGTAACGAAAGAGTATGAGTCCAGGTTGTCTATAGCTCAGTCACACATTAATCGTAGGAGCTTCGCAGATCAGTTCACTTTCAATGTATTTTTGAGTAAATTATATTGACATTTCTGGGAGATATTGCGACGAAAAAAAGGTTGGAGAGATTTATACTCACAAGGCAGGATGAAAGAAATAGGTGGAGTTGTTTATACCAAGCAAGATATCTAATGATTTTAAATAATTGGGTGTCATAACTGGGACAAAGACATATGGTAAGTAGTCGAACGTTGATTAGAGCTTCAAGGGAAGGTGGTTGCGGAGAGTCATGGTCGTTTCCGTCCTGATGGAAACGGGTACATAATAGAAGACTTGTTTTTTCTTTCAATTTTGAGTTGTTCCGGTGGTGAAGGACATTTTAGCAGACCCCCTACTTCTGATGCCATGATATGATGGTAGAATTGAAGTAAAAAAAAAAAAATGAAGTGTTCAGCCGCTTTACCAGGAATCACGTTTTGATTTGGGAAATAAAATTAGTTTTTTGATGAAGGCTAATGAACCGGCGTCATCGGAGAATCATGTCAAAATAGAAGTTTTCAAATTGGCTGATATATTTGCTATTCTGAGAGAGGGAGAAAGATGAGGAGAAAAGGGAGAGAGAGAAAAGACGGAGAAATTTGCAAGGCACGGAGAGGGGAGAATGGCAGGATGAGTGATAGGGGGAGAGATAGAGTGAGGGAGGGGAAAGAAGGAGTGGAGTGATAGACGTTGAGAGAGACGGAGGTAGAGAGAAATATTTACGTTTTCATGTGAAATGATTCTATCTGATTTTCCTAAGTGAGAAGTTATTATTCACTCTACTAACATATGGACTATTGTCCTCGTCTTTGTTGTTTTTATCATATGATCTCCATCTGTCCGAATTCCGGGGATGAGGAGTTATCATTATTTACAATACTAAAATATGGACTATTGTCCTCATCTTTGTTGTTTTTATCATATGATCTCCATCTGTCTGAATTCCTGGGATTAGGAGTTATTATTTACAATATTTACATGCATACTATTGTCCTCATCATTGTTGTTGTTTCACAACCTTTCGGTCGAAATGCCCTTTGGCGTTCATCAGGTGTATAGCGATCCAGCTAATCTAATGTCTAAATTGCCTGATATATTTTCTAGTCTAAGACAGAGAGAGAGAGAGAGAGAGAGAGAGAGATAGGGAGAGAGAGAGAGATGGGGAGATAAGCGAAGAGAAGTGGGATAATTAAGAGTGGGGAGAGGGAGAGAAGGGAGATATGGACTGACATATTTGCATTTACATGACAGATGTTTCTCTCTGAATATTTGGGATGAGGAGTTATCATTATGTACTCAACTTACAAGCAGGGCTGTTGTCCTCATCTTTGTTGTTGCTATCACAACGATTCGGCCATTGTGCACTCTGGCCTTCCTCAATAGCGCGCATAATGTGAAATGTTATTTATTAATTTTCCATAAATATCTATAAAAATAACATGATTACATGGTAAGTTTAACAAACAAAGACTGCCCTATATTGTTATAGATTATTCCGTTATCTGCTTTGTGCCATCAGAATGTAGGCGATCGTGATTCTTTTCCTGTCTTTTGCAGTTGTAAGCAACGCTTGTCACTGCCCATTTTTCGTTTTGTTATCAATTTACACGGATTCCGTTTCTCTTTATGCTTCTAGCCTTCAATATGTCATGTGAATGTTAAATTCTGCCAAGCAAGACTTCCTTAATATTATTTCCAGAAATTTCAATACATTCTTTATTCTAAGTGCCTTTTTATTTCCATTTTCCTCAAAACTTCCTCTGTGTTTACACGCTCTGTCGATGGAATTCTCCTTATTATTCTGTAAAACCAGACAAGTGATGTCTTACACCTATGTGCAAATGAATTGAAACAAAACGAATAATTCCGTTACATTTTTTTATATTTTACAATTACACATGACCAGTCCAGATTGACCACAAATTCTCGATTGGATTTAAATCAGGATATTTTCCGGGCCAATCTATAGTACTTTGATTCGCTCACTGGTCAGTCTTGCCAGTGTGTTCGTGCAGCGTTACAATTTTCATACGCTTCCTTGGAGTAAAGTCCATCACAGACAATGGACGTAGGACAACTAATTGAGTGTCGAGACAATAGTGTCTGGATGTGATAAAAATCTGAGGATTCACGGATGACGCAATATTTTTCAAGACCAAACAACTATCATTATACTCCCCGAAAATAGATTCATATTACTGTACACCACTGCAAATGGCCTAATATGAGAAAAAAATAGAAAGTCGATAACACCCTGTCACTCTATTGGGTCTAAAACTGGCCGTATGTTGAAAGAAAGAAAACTTAAGCAGTTGTTTCAATTAATTTACACAAGAGTGTATTTCTATGCGTCATCTCCGAAGAAAGTTTCCAGCCATAAATATACATAGCTTACATAGCAAGTCCACACTCATTTCTTTTTTTCTAATTAAATTTCTTCATACATTCTTTCGCTTCTGGAAAGTGTATTTCATTATCACATTGTATATTCGTATGTTTGTCACATATTGCAGGTTCTGGTAGATGGTGGAATTTCCATGCTTTCTCATTTCTGGTGTCTCCAATTCGTCTCACATACCTCTGGTTGGGGACCATACATTCTGTCTTAAAATTTATTCTCGTTTTATTTTGTTTCTGGTAAACATGCTGCGTCCGCTCGAAATACAATTATGAAACCGGAAATAGATGTCTTTTAGAAGGAATGATTTCAAACTGTAAATAAAATGCACCAGTAATTGAAAAGTATTACACTATTTCTATGAGAATAATGCGTAATGATTATTGATTTTAGACTGCTATTGAAAAGTATTCTACCTACGGATAGATTTTCAAGGAGGAGAATCAGTAGGCTTTCATAAAAATCTCATATTCCACAAGTTCATATAATGAGGAAAATAAAAACGAACTTTTCACTGAATGAGTACTTGGAGTAATACTCTTAAATAGACCTGAAATTCTGAGAAAATTTTCTTAATTACATATTACAACTGTTTTTAAACGTACCAATCTTTGATCATCAAAGTAAGTAAGTGAAATCAGAATAAAAAATAAATAAAAGCTAATTCCGCGTTCACGTTATTTACTTTCATGACTGAAGACTGGATTAATTGAAAAAATTGAGACAAAAATTAAAATAAAGAGGAGGAAAAAGTTAAATGCAATTTTAAAATATGTGAAATACAAAATTTAATTTCAGAATTAAAAATAAAAATACCTCATTTACTATTAAGTAAATAATTCATTGTTCTTCACATCCAACCAAGACATTGTCATGCACTTCATCAGTACACAGGCGGCTCCACAAAGCAAATAATGACATACATAGTCTGGAGCAGTAGGAATACTTGAAGTCAAGAGTTTTGACCAATGCCAAAGTTGCAATGTTGTGCTATTCTCTTGCAACAGTGATTTTGGACACCGAGTTTCTTCGGAGTTTTCCGAGTTTCTCCGGAGTTTTCCGAGTTTCTTCGAAGTTTTCCGAGTTTCTTCGGAGTATTCCGAGTTTCTTCGAAGTTTTCCGAGTTTCTTCGAACTTGTGAATAATAGAGCACAAACGCGATCGAATGACAGCTCACTCCTCAACGTCTTTTGGTGTGATATTCGACCAGTGGAGGTTAGTTTTAATGGCGTCATCTCACCATTTCTTTGGTAGGACTGTGCTACATAGCAGCTCTTCGTAAAAAAGACAGTATGGCATAGAAAAATAGATGAGAACAGGTGTAGAATGAGTTGTAGTGACACAAAGTGCATATTTCTAGATTCAAATCTGACTTACCTTAAATACGAAGAAATGCAATAAAAATATCTTACCGCACACACATAATTGTATAGTAATGTTTGGTAGGATATACTTGTGTGTGTAAGATGTACTGCGCACACGTGGTGGGGTAATGGATAACAACCCGGTTTAAAAAATCGGAGAGCCGATTGCCACTCACTTACGTACAAATAGCCTTGGGAAACATGAATTCATGATTTCTCCCCCTCATATGGATAAATAGCAGGTCAAACTAGGTAGTATAGACATATGGGCAACAAGTGTATGTGAAGGACAACACTGAATTTAAGACCTTTAGGCGGGTCGTTTGGGGGACGTTGTTTTACGCTATACGCACCAACTCGCGATATATAGCTTTCTGAAAACTTTGGTTTGTTTGTTTGTTTGTTTGTTTGGGGTTTTATGGCATATCAACCACTATGGGTTATTTAATGCCAGATCCAGTATTTACTAGATATATCAAAAACGTATAGTTGGCAACATCATTGTTTCAAAAACGTATAGCTGGCAACATCGTTGTTTCAAAAACGTATAGCTGGCAACATGGTTGTTTCAAAAACGTATAGCTGGCAAGATCGTTGTTTCAAAAACGTATAGCTGGCAACATCATTATTTCAAAAAAAATGTATCCCTGGCAACATCATTGTTCCAAAAACGTATAGCTGGCAACTGTTTCAAAAACGTATTGCAGGACACGGATGTGGTTTATCGTCATATCCAGGACGTGGATGTAGTTTATCGTCATACCCAGGACGCGGATGTAGTTTATCGTCATACCCAGGACGCGGATGTAGTTTATCGTCATACCCAGGACGTTTTGGTTTGATCTGCACACATATTCATCATTATAATCAAATCATATGTTCGAATATTCTGGCCGTCTTCATCATTATAATCAGATCATATTTTCGAATATTCTGTCCGTCTTCATCATCATAATCAGATCATATGTTCGAATATTCTGTCCTTCTTCATCATTATAATCAGATCATATGTTCGAATATTCTGTCCATCTTCATCATTATAATCAAATCATATGTTCGAATATTCTGGCCGTCTTCATCATTATAATCAAATCATATGTTCGAATATTCTGTCCATCTTCATCATTATAATCAGATCATATGTTCGAATATTCTGTCCATCTTCATCATTATAATCAGATCATATGTTCGAATATTCTGTCCATCTTCATCATTATAATCAGATCATATGTTCGAATATTCTGTCCATCTTCATCATTATAATCAAATCATATGTTCGAATATTCTGGCCGTCTTCATCATTATAATCAAATCATATGTTCGAATATTCTGTCCATCTTCATCATTATAATCAAATCATATGTTCGAATATTCTGGCCGTCTTCATCATTATAATCAGATCATATGTTCGAATATTCTGTCCATCTTCATCATTATAATTAAATCATATGTTCGAATATTCTGGCCGTCTTCATCATTATAATCAAATCATATGTTCGAATATTCTGGCCGTCTTCATCATTATAATCAAATCATATGTTCGAATATTCTGTCCTTCTTCATCATTATAATCAGATCATATGTTCGAATATTCTGTCCATCTTCATCATTATAATCAAATCATATGTTCGAATATTCTGGCCGTCTTCATCATTATAATCAAATCATATGTTCGAATATTCTGTACTTCTTCATCATTATAATCAGATCATATGTTCGAATATTCTGTCCATCTTCATCATTATAATCAAATCATATGTTCGAATTTTCTGGCCGTCTTCATCATTATAATCAGATCATATGTTCGAATATTCTGGCCGTCTTCATCATTATAATCAAATCATATGTTCGAATATTCTGGCCGTCTTCATCATTATAATCAAATCATATGTTCGAATATTCTGTCCTTCTTCATCATTATAATCAGATCATATGTTCGAATATTCTGGCCGTCTTCATCATTATAATCAAATCATATGTTCGAATATTCTGGCCGTCTTCATCATTATAATCAAATCATATGTTCGAATATTCTGGCCGTCTTCATCATTATAATCAAATCATATGTTC
This sequence comes from Acanthosepion esculentum, assembly GCA_964036315.1. Classification (NCBI taxonomy): domain Eukaryota; kingdom Metazoa; phylum Mollusca; class Cephalopoda; order Sepiida; family Sepiidae; genus Acanthosepion; species Acanthosepion esculentum. The sequence continues at coordinate 13,428,975 of OZ038475.1, forward strand.
GAATATTCTGTCCTTCTTCATCATTATAATCAGATCATATGTTCGAATATTCTGGCCGTCTTCATCATTATAATCAAATCATATGTTCGAATATTCTGGCCGTCTTCATCATTATAATCAAATCATATGTTCGAATATTCTGTCCTTCTTCATCATTATAATCAGATCATATGTTCGAATATTCTGTCCATCTTCATCATTATAATCAAATCATATGTTCGAATATTCTGGCCGTCTTCATCATTATAATCAGATCATATGTTCGAATATTCTGGCCGTCTTCATCATTATAATCAAATCATATGTTCGAATATTCTGGCCGTCTTCATCATTATAATCAAATCATATGTTCGAATATTCTGTCCTTCTTCATCATTATAATCAGATCATATGTTCGAATATTCTGGCCGTCTTCATCATTATAATCAAATCATATGTTCGAATATTCTGGCCGTCTTCATCATTATAATCAAATCATATGTTCGAATATTCTGTCCATCTTCTTCATTATAATCAAATCATATGTTCGAATATTCTGGCCGTCTTCATCATTATAATCAAATCATATGTTCGAATATTCTGTCCTTCTTCATCATTATAATCAGATCATATGTTCGAATATTCTGGCCGTCTTCATCATTATAATCAAATCATATGTTCGAATATTCTGGCCGTCTTCATCATTATAATCAGATCATATGTTCGAATATTCTGGCCGTCTTCATCATTATAATCAAATCATATGTTCGAATATTCTGGCCGTCTTCATCATTATAATCAAATCATATGTTCGAATATTCTGTCCATCTTCATCATTATAATCAGATCATATGTTCGAATATTCTGTCCATCTTCATCATTATAATCAGATCATATGTTCGAATATTCTGTCCATCTTCATCATTATAATCAAATCATATGTTCGAATATTCTGGCCGTCTTCATCATTATAATCAAATCATATGTTCGAATATTCTGTCCATCTTCATCATTATAATCAGATCATATGTTCGAATATTCTGTCCATCCTCATCATTATAATCAGATCATATGTTCGAATATTCTGTCCATCTTCATCATTATAATCAGATCATATGTTCGAATATTCTGTCCATCTTCATCATTATAATCAAATCATATGTTCGAATATTCTGGCCGTCTTCATCATTATAATCAAATCATATGTTCGAATATTCTGTCCATCTTCATCATTATAATCAGATCATTTGTTCGAATATTCTGGCCGTCTTCATCATTATAATCAAATCATATGTTCGAATATTCTGGCCGTCTTCATCATTATAATTAGATCATATGTTCGAATATTCTGTCCATCTTCATCATTATAATCAGATCATATGTTCGAATATTCTGGCCGTCTTCATCATTATAATCAAATCATATGTTCGAATATTCTGGCCGTCTTCATCATTATAATCAAATCATATGTTCGAATATTCTGGCCGTCTTCATCATTATAATCAAATCATATGTTCGAATATTCTGTCCATCTTCATCATTATAATCAGATCATATGTTCGAATATTCTGGCCGTCTTCATCATTATAATCAAATCATATGTTCGAATATTCTGGCCGTCTTCATCATTATAATCAGATCATATGTTCGAATATTCGGGCCGTCTTCATCATTATAATCAAATCATATGTTCGAATATTCTGGCCGTCTTCATCATTATAATCAAATCATATGTTCGAATATTCTGTCCTTCTTCATCATTATAATCAGATCATATGTTCGAATATTCTGGCCGTATTCATCATTATAATCAAATCATATGTTCGAATATTCTGGCCGTCTTCATCATTATAATCAAATCATATGTTCGAATATTCTGGCCGTCTTCATCATTATAATCAAATCATATGTTCGAATATTCTGTCCTTCTTCATCATTATAATCAGATCATATGTTCGAATATTCTGGCCGTCTTCATCATTATAATCAAATCATATGTTCGAATATTCTGGCCGTCTTCATCATTATAATCAAGTCATATGTTCGAATATTCTGTCCTTCTTCATCATTATAATCAGATCATATGTTCGAATATTCTGTCCATCTTCATCATTATAATCAAATCATATGTTCGAATATTCTGGCCGTCTTCATCATTATAATCAGATCATATGTTCGAATATTCTGGCCGTCTTCATCATTATAATCAAATCATATGTTCGAATATTCTGGCCGTCTTCATCATTATAATCAAATCATATGTTCGAATATTCTGTCCTTCTTCATCATTATAATCAGATCATATGTTCGAATATTCTGGCCGTCTTCATCATTATAATCAAATCATATGTTCGAATATTCTGGCCGTCTTCATCATTATAATCAAATCATATGTTCGAATATTCTGTCCATCTTCATCATTATAATCAAATCATATGTTCGAATATTCTGGCCGTCTTCATCATTATAATCAAATCATATGTTCGAATATTCTGTCCTTCTTCATCATTATAATCAGATCATATGTTCGAATATTCTGTCCATCTTCATCATTATAATCAAATCATATGTTCGAATATTCTGGCCGTCTTCATCATTATAATCAAATCATATGTTCGAATATTCTGTCCTTCTTCATCATTATAATCAGATCATATGTTCGAATATTCTGTCCATCTTCATCATTATAATCAAATCATATGTTCGAATATTCTGGCCGTCTTCATCATTATAATCAAATCATATGTTCGAATATTCTGTCCATCTTCATCATTATAATCAGATCATATGTTCAAATATTCTGTCCATCTTCATCATTATAATCAGATCATATGTTCGAATATTCTGTCCATCTTCATCATTATAATCAAATCATATGTTCGAATATTCTGGCCGTCTTCATCATTATAATCAAATCATATGTTCGAATATTCTGTCCATCTTCACCATTATAATCAGATCATATGTTCGAATATTCTGTCCATCTTCATCATTATAATCAGATCATATATTCGAATATTCTGTCCATCTTCATCATTATAATCAGATCATATGTTCGAATATTCTGTCCATCTTCATCATTATAATCAAATCATATGTTCGAATATTCTGGCCGTCTTCATCATTATAATCAAATCATATGTTCGAATATTCTGTCCATCTTCATCATTATAATCAGATCATTTGTTCGAATATTCTGGCCGTCTTCATCATTATAATCAAATCATATGTTCGAATATTCTGGCCGTCTTCATCATTATAATCAGATCATATGTTCGAATATTCTGTCCATCTTCATCATTATAATCAGATCATATGTTCGAATATTCTGGCCGTCTTCATCATTATAATCAAATCATATGTTCGAATATTCTGGCCGTCTTCATCATTATAATCAAATCATATGTTCGAATATTCTGGCCGTCTTCATCATTATAATCAAATCATATGTTCGAATATTCTGTCCATCTTCATCATTATAATCAGATCATATGTTCGAATATTCTGGCCGTCTTCATCATTATAATCAAATCATATGTTCGAATATTCTGGCCGTCTTCATCCTTATAATCAGATCATATTTTCGAATATTCTGTCCATCGTCATCATTATAATCAGATCATATGTTCGAATATTCTGGCCGTCTTCATCATTATAATCAAATCATATGTTCGAATATTCTGGCCGTCTTCATCATTATAATCAAATCATATGTTCGAATATTCTGGCCGTCTTCATCATTATAATCAAATCATATGTTCGAATATTCTGGCCGTCTTCATCATTATAATCAAATCATATGTTCGAATATTCTGGCCGTCTTCATCATTATAATCAGATCATATGTTCGAATATTCTGGCCGTCTTCATCATTATAATCAAATCATATGTTCGAATATTCTGGCCGTCTTCATCATTATCATCAAATCATATGTTCGAATATTCTGGCCGTCTTCATCATTATAATCAAATCATATGTTCGAATATTCTGGCCGTCTTCATCATTATAATCAAATCATATGTTCGAATATTCTGGCCGTCTTCATCATTATAATCAAATCATATGTTCGAATATTCTGTCCATCTTCATCATTATAATCAGATCATATGTTCGAATATTCTGGCCTTCTTCATCATTATAATCAGATCATATGTTCGAATATTCTGGCCGTCTTCATCATTATAATCAATTCATATGTTCGAATATTCTGGCCGTCTTCATCATTATAATCAAATCATATGTTCGAATATTCTGGCCGTCTTCATCATTATAATCAAATCATATGTTCGAATATTCTGTCCTTCTTCATCATTATAATCAGATCATATGTTCGAATATTCTGTCCATCTTCATCATTATAATCAAATCATATGTTCGAATATTCTGGCCGTCTTCATCATTATAATCAAATCATATGTTCGAATATTCTGTCCTTCTTCATCATTATAATCAGATCATATGTTCGAATATTCTGTCCATCTTCATCATTATAATCAAATCATATGTTCGAATATTCTGGCCGTCTTCATCATTATAATCAAATCATATGTTCGAATATTCTGTCCATCTTCATCATTATAATCAGATCATATGTTCAAATATTCTGTCCATCTTCATCATTATAATCAGATCATATGTTCGAATATTCTGTCCATCTTCATCATTATAATCAAATCATATGTTCGAATATTCTGGCCGTCTTCATCATTATAATCAAATCATATGTTCGAATATTCTGTCCATCTTCACCATTATAATCAGATCATATGTTCGAATATTCTGTCCATCTTCATCATTATAATCAGATCATATATTCGAATATTCTGTCCATCTTCATCATTATAATCAGATCATATGTTCGAATATTCTGTCCATCTTCATCATTATAATCAAATCATATGTTCGAATATTCTGGCCGTCTTCATCATTATAATCAAATCATATGTTCGAATATTCTGTCCATCTTCATCATTATAATCAGATCATTTGTTCGAATATTCTGGCCGTCTTCATCATTATAATCAAATCATATGTTCGAATATTCTGGCCGTCTTCATCATTATAATCAGATCATATGTTCGAATATTCTGTCCATCTTCATCATTATAATCAGATCATATGTTCGAATATTCTGGCCGTCTTCATCATTATAATCAAATCATATGTTCGAATATTCTGGCCGTCTTCATCATTATAATCAAATCATATGTTCGAATATTCTGGCCGTCTTCATCATTATAATCAAATCATATGTTCGAATATTCTGTCCATCTTCATCATTATAATCAGATCATATGTTCGAATATTCTGGCCGTCTTCATCATTATAATCAAATCATATGTTCGAATATTCTGGCCGTCTTCATCCTTATAATCAGATCATATTTTCGAATATTCTGTCCATCGTCATCATTATAATCAGATCATATGTTCGAATATTCTGGCCGTCTTCATCATTATAATCAAATCATATGTTCGAATATTCTGGCCGTCTTCATCATTATAATCAAATCATATGTTCGAATATTCTGGCCGTCTTCATCATTATAATCAAATCATATGTTCGAATATTCTGGCCGTCTTCATCATTATAATCAAATCATATGTTCGAATATTCTGGCCGTCTTCATCATTATAATCAGATCATATGTTCGAATATTCTGGCCGTCTTCATCATTATAATCAAATCATATGTTCGAATATTCTGGCCGTCTTCATCATTATCATCAAATCATATGTTCGAATATTCTGGCCGTCTTCATCATTATAATCAAATCATATGTTCGAATATTCTGGCCGTCTTCATCATTATAATCAAATCATATGTTCGAATATTCTGTCCATCTTCATCATTATAATCAGATCATATGTTCGAATATTCTGGCCTTCTTCATCATTATAATCAGATCATATGTTCGAATATTCTGGCCGTCTTCATCATTATAATCAATTCATATGTTCGAATATTCTGGCCGTCTTCATCATTATAATCAAATCATATGTTCGAATATTCTGGCCGTCTTCATCATTATAATCAAATCATATGTTCGAATATTCTGGCCGTCTTCATCATTATAATCAAATCATATGTTCGAATCTTCTGGCCGTCTTCATGATTATAATCAAATCTAGCACACTTTAAGACTATATTTCTTCATATATATATATATATATATATATATATATATATATATATATATTGTCCTCCATAGACAGAGTGTTTCGCTGCATCACAATGTGACTAGATGTTCGGTTGTCTCTAGCTAGGAACGAAACCCGAGTGAATTGGCATCAGTCGGAGATTCTACCACTAAACCTTTGGCTCACGGCAGCGCACTGCAGGGATGAAGGTGAATTTAAGCGTATTTATTTTTAGATACAGTGACTGAGAGAACTATATGTGATTTACCGAAGATTAGTAAAGATAGAAGGGTGGCTAATCTTAGTATTTTCGTCCTCTGTGGAACTTTTTTCAAGGTATATATTACAGTTATATTCTATCTGATATTTTTACATACATACATACATATGTGTGTGTAAAAATTTCAAATACATTATATCTGTAAAAATATTTTTGAAACATTGTCAAGTGAAATGCCTTGAGAAGGTTCCACAGGGGATGAAGCTCGTCGTTTAAGTTATATTTTTCTTTTACCTATACATATATATATATATATATATATATATATATATATATATATATATATATATATATATATATATATATATCAAGAAAGAGAGGGGGAAAGAGAGATATAAGAACAGGATGTCATGAATAGAACGACAGTGAGATCAACCGTCGTATATATATATACATATGTTGTAGGTCAGACACCTTTTACACGAGAGGGATTCGTCCAAAGTATACTTATACTGAGAGAGAGAGAGAGAGAGAGAGAGAGAGAGAGAGAAAGAGAGAGAGAGTGAGAGAGAGAGACTACTAATCTTCACTTCAAGTCTGTATTCGTACGTTTAATACACTTATTTTCTATCTCAATTACTGGCGTTGTTTATTTATTTGTGCAGGTTTCCATTCCCGGAATCCACAACAATATATATATATATATATATATATATATATATATATATATATATATATATATATATATATATATATATACACATAATTATCTCTCTAAGTAGAGACATGAGTATCACTATCTCTCTATCTATCAATCTTTTTCTTATTTATATAAGAGTGCTTTATTTTAAATTCTATTAAAAGAGCCTTTCAATACACATATATATTTTTATTTTTACTCCCAAGCTTACTTGAAGTTCTGTTTCACACTTAACAATTTGTAAAAATGGGTAGTTGTCTTCAAGTAACTTTTCGAATTATTTGTCACAATATATGTAGGTATTAAAAATGAAACCGAAAACCCATTTAGCAGAACACAATATGAAAAATATAAAGAAAAAAAAGGGGGAAATCAAATCTAGACAGAGGATGAACGAAAGATGACAGAATGATTCTGGTGAACAATGTTAGAAATAAAAGGAATGGAATTATTTCGTCTGTTTTCACACTGACGAATTCCTCCTAAAAATCTTAAAAGAACAATAAATGCCGGGAAAAAGATTAAAAAAAAACAACCATTGATTTCGAAAAGTGTCACCCTGACGACCATTTTGAAAATGGACTCTAATCATTGAATACATCTTGAATATTGAAATCAAAATTGCAGACGACATATCGAAAATTTACGTTTTCTTCTGTTTTTTGCTCCTTCATGATCAAATAATAAATATTTCCAGTATGTTAGAGAATATTGTTCTGGCATTTTTAATGTAAGTTTTTCTTTTCTATCATAATGTCTACTTATATTTTAAGTCTCTCTTTACAGTGTATGCGACATATAATCTTGGCATTATTTACTAATCAGTCTTATATTAATAGTTTTATGTTGGTTGGTTGTAATAGAGTGTTTGATTGATATAAGCACGACAAGTTAACCAACGAGAGAATGTCGTGCTTGTGTAACCAATATAAGAATTTAATTTCAGTTGTTCAACTGGGAATCTAATTTCCAAAAATACATGAGAATTCATGAAAGCATTCATTTTACAAATCGCGGTTTTTGAGTTCCCGAATTGTTGCCAATAATTAGATTAGAATATTTACATTTTTTATAATAAAATATAAATTTCGGGTATATTTGACAATCTTTTATTGATATTTATAGGCAAATAATTTATTTTATTTTTTATTATTTCACCCCAAGCAAGGCGGGTATGCCATTAATACGCAGGGGGTTACAGGGTGTGAAAGTGAAAGTGAAAGTGAAAGAGAAGATAGGTAAGATTCAAGAAAGGACAAAAGATAAATGCTATTCAAGAAAGAAAAATAGTGATTGATGTTTTATTTAAATTTGTGAAGATTCTAGTTATCAAGGACACAATTAAACTGAAGGAATTCCATAGGTGGGAAGTTCAAGAAAAGAAACTGTTGGAGTAAAAGTGGCGATTGTATTTAGTTATTTCAAACGTAAATGGGTGGGACCTAAATTTCAAACTAGTATCACGCTTAAATTCATATAGAGGGGAAAAACTCGTCTGAGTAGTTGCCATGAATAGATTTGTAGAAAAGACAGAGGGAAGCTACGTCACATCGGTGTGAAAGTGACTGAAACATTTAATGTCTTTTACATCCAGAACATCAACTATAAAATCTTGTCAACTACACGTACAACTTTTCGTAACACGCTTAAATTCATATAGTCGGGGAACCAGGGGAAACGCTCGTCAAAGCAGTTGCCATGAATAGATTTGTAGAAAAGTCAGAGGGAAGCTACGTCACATCAGTGTGAAAGTGACTGAAAACATTTAATGTCTTTTACATCCTCTACAAAATCTTGTCAATTACACATACAACATTTAGTAACACGCTTGAATTCGTATAGTCGGGTCACCAGGGGAAAAGCTCGTTTGAGTAGTTGCCATGAAAATATTTGTAGAAAAGACAGAGAGAATCCACGTCAAGTCGGTGAGAATGTGATTGATGTCGAGATGACTGGTAAGGATCGATTACATTGCAAATCCTTATTTGGATTTTGGCAACAATCTCGAGATATACAGTTTGAGTAGGCCAATGCAGGCAACAATCTGATCAGACTTTCGTTTGTTTAGTTTAGGCCTATTATATAATTTTGCTTAGCGTTTTATTAGAATGGTCACTGAGTATCATGTTCCAGCAGAGATAGGTAACAAGGTATGTAGCTATTTCTTTCTTTTTTCTTTTCTCTCTCTTCCTCTCGCTCTCTCTCTCTCTCTTTCTCTTTCCCACCAAAGAAGAAAAGAGGCATATATTTACTGAAATTCCTCGTTTTACAACATATTCATCTATTGGACTAATCAGTAAGCCATCATTTACGCACGCACATACACACACAAATATATATATATATATATATATATATATATATATATATATATATATATATATATATATATATATATATATACACACACACACACACACACACACACACACATATATATATATATATATATATATATATATATAAAAGTGAACATTGAAGTCAACACTCAGAGGCGACTGTTTCATGCTAGACGCAATCGTCAGGCCACCTGACGATTGCATCTAGCATGAAACAGCCTGTCGCCTCTGAAGTTTGACTTCAATGTTTACTTTTATATTTATATTTACATACGCTCTATCTCTGATATTGAGCACTGTATCCCATAAATATAGCACACCTTAAAATTATATTTCTTCATATATATATATATATATATATATATATATATATATATATATATATATATATATATATATATATATATATATATATATATGTATAGTACAGGTGGATCCTAGTAATATTAATTATTAAAACTGATCCACAGAGAGCTCGACTTTTTATTTATTTTAAGAGAGCATATGTATTTCTTTACTGCAAAAAATAAAAAGTTACCTCAACATTTAGATTTCATACCGTTCTGCATACGGCTATCATCATCCTCTAAGTGTCTTAAGTAATTTACATTAATCTTAACGGGCTTAAGTTAAAATCCCCCATCGCCAATTAATATTGGACACCTGTAGTACAAAAACTATTTAATCTGAATCGCAAAAAAACAAACTGTGTGGCTTTTACAAGAAACATCACAGGATCTGATAGTGAACTACAAACAACAAGTCCTAGCAAGAAAATAAATTCCAACGGCAGACTGCTGGTCCCTGGGATGAGGTACATTACGCCCCCACGAATCGCTAACACAAACCCACTCTCATTAACAAGGCGTCTACTAGACGAGGACTGACATTGAAAATAAATTGAAAACAATGCTCCGAGATAGACACTTAGGGGCTGATGATAGCCGCGCACTGAATGTCTCTATGTTGAGGTAATTTTTGTTTTTCTGTCGCAAAATGAATACCATGCTTAATGGGTTATTTAATGCCGAAAAGATTTTCATTGCTGGTAATATTTTGTTAACAAATATAATGCTGGTAATACTTTTTTTCCAAAAATGTATTACTGGTAATATTTTTTTTTCAAAAAAGTGTTGCTGGTAATATTTTTCTTTTTCAAAAATTTACTGCTGGTAATATTTTTGCCAAAAATGTATTGCTGTTATTAAAACCTTATTTTATACTTTCCTATTGTTTTGACCACTTTTAAGGTGTTAACTATTTGCCCATAGCTGGGACCCTGACAGGTGCTACCCCCCCAGGTCAAGGTGGACCTGGTAACACCAGCAATTAAGAGGTGGTTCCATGCACCTCAAATTCAACTAATCAAAGGCCTTGCTTCGCTTGTAATTTATCATCTTACCCTCGACGGAAAATATATTTGTAAAAAGACAATATTAATAATGACAAAATGAAAAATGATCTTTACCACCATGTTTCGTTCCATGAGTGACATTATCAAGTTAAGTGCAGGGATTTTATTTTGCAATATACAGTGTTGTTCGATTAAACTGACTCACCTGATTTTTCTTTACTTAAAATTTTTTCGCCTATTGTTTTTGGGGTCAAACTAATTCTTAATCTTACTAATATAAAGACACCTTCCCGACCACCTAGGAAAAACGTTTACTCGCTTTAAGGTATTCTATTGATAATTATAATTTTGGATATAATTGAGATTGAGGGAAAAACTATGTGCAAAGAATGTGACTCACTTATTTCCTGCAACTAGTAATCAATAGAAAACTAACCGAACAGCTTTTAATAAAGAATAATAGAGTTATAATTTATTTATAATAGGTAATATAGTTCGAAATATTTAATAACCTATGGGTCCTCCTTTATTTTGAATAACCTTTTCAACCCTTTTTGGCATTGACTTGACTAGGTTCTGGCAAATCTAATCTCCAAGCATTGAATTCTATTCGGATATGAAATTCACAATCAAATCCTCTTTGTTGCCCAACTGCTTTCTCGAGAGCCTGTATTTTATAATGCTCCATAAGTTTTCTATGGGGTTGAGGTCAGGAGATTGGGGCGGCGATGTCATAGCATCACCTGCTTCTCATCAAAGTATTCCTTTATCAATTTTGATTTGTGACAGGGAGTATTATCCTGCATAAAAATGAGCTTGGTGGGATCGATTTGCACCCTTTCAGCAGAAGGGAGCAGACAAGACTCTAAAATTCTCTTGTAGTGCTCGCTCCTGAGGGTCTTTTCAATAGGGGTTAAGAAACCAGTTCCATGAAAAGAAAGCATCCCCAGAACATTATACTGAACGGATGCTTGACTGTACTTACTGCTAAATTCAAAGAGCTTTCAATGCTTTTTCTTCGCATTTTAGATCGCTTATCCTTTGAATTTAGCTCAACTTTCGTTTCATCGGAAAAGAGAACATTTAGTAAAAAAAAATCAGGTGCGTCACTTTTATCGGACAGCACTCTATATTTATAAACAGAAGTAAGGTAGAGGGAAAGTATCGTTAAGTTTTCAAAATATTAAATTTAACAACACTCTAAAATATTGTTAAAGCTACATGTTTTAGTCAAGGTAATCTACGGAGGACGCTAACTAATAAATAACATTATAAACCTATTAAAACGAAAGTGAATAGATATTGTTATTATTGTTGTTGAATTTTTATTTTCTTATATGCTTATATATATATATTTACATAATTTTTGCTGCAATTATTATTGATTATTTTATCTTATTTTGATCAATTATGTATGTACGATTAGATAGGTTAATCTATTGCCCGTCCTCCACTCCCCGAGACTTTGGAACAGGAGTAGAGGTTTATCCATTGTTTCCAGTTTAGGATTGGGTTTGCGATACCTTCAAAATTCTACACCAACTCTTTACTTCTAACGAATCCCAATAAACTCTGATATTTATACTATTGTTGTTTTCCCTGGTCCTTCTACATTCTTTTCCTTCTCTTTCACTTCCAGCAAGCCCTTGCTTCTTAGTGGCATTTTTGCCTTGATTGGGGTGAATTGATGAAAAAAATGCATTTTAAATAATAGAAGGTATTGAGTTAACTGCTTTCTTTCTATTTTTAAATGGGTGATCCTGTTTGTTGGACAAGCAGTATATCCTTTAAGAAATGAGATATTTGAAAAAAAACCATTGGCTAAGTTAATATTTTGGCTAGAATCAAAAAGTTGCACTTTCAAGAACTTTCCTTCGAATTAGCTTATTTTCTATTTTAATAAGTGTAGCATTTTATTTACATTATTCAGATTTTTGTACTCATCTTTGTCAACATATTTATTATAACGTTTCGGCCGTTGTACGCTCCGGCCTTCTTCAGGTGGTTGGAATGTCGAACTGAACCCTTTATTTCGCTCACTGGGGTAGACTTTTCTAGTTTCCCGTGTCATGTTTAATGGATGTCAGTTATCAGTTATCTCCTGTTAATTTCCCTCTGAATGTTCTCCACTGACTTAATCGGGTATTGAACATTCCAACCACCTGAAGAAGGCCGGATTGTACAACGGCCGAAACGTTGTAATAAATATGGCGACAAAGATGACGACAATAGTCCGAATAATGTAAACAATGTACATAATGCGTCATCTCAGAAATATAGACAGATACTGAAGTGTAGCATTCTTCAGATCGAATTTCTAGTTGAATTTATTTCTGTGTATAACACATTCATTTGATTCATTATTATGTATAATAGCATTTTTTGTGTTCATAAATACGGTTTCTTTACATGTCTGCAAGTTCCCCTATATAATTTAAGGATCAATTGTGATAGTTTATTTTATATGTACGCGATTCAGTATTATTGTCTTTATGGTATGTTTCGGGTTTATAATAATTTTGCATATGGTTATAATTATTTTTATATTGTTAATAATTTTGATGCAGGTCCATATAAAATAAACTATCAGAAGTGGAGTTTGCCGAGTTTTACTCCGATATTTCTAAAAGTGAAATTGATATCATCCTTAATTGCAGGAAATCAATTATGATACATAACAAAGAAATCTGGTGAAAACTTTGATGTATCCATGGGATCACTGGATTCTGCTGAATCATCGGATCTGGTAGGGCTGTTTATTCTATACAACCTCGCAATTCACAATGAAATTAATATTAATAATATAGGGATTTATAGAGACGATGGTTTGATGGTAGTGAATAATTCCACCAGTAGCAAAGTTGACAAGTTGAGGAAATGGATACATAGAGTGTTTAAATCTTTACACCTCAAGGTGAAAATTAATTCTAATATAAAACAAGTAGACTTCTTAGATGTAACCTTAAACTTACACTTAAATAATTTCCAACCCTTCTTAAAGAATAATGCTAACCCCATTTATATAAACCCTAATTCCAATCACCCAGCGCCAGTTATTAAACATATTCCATCATCTGTTGAACGCCGTATAAACAAGCACTCTTCTAGCAAAGAAATATTCGATAAACACAAAATTATCTATAACAAAATCCTTACCGACAGTGGTTACAGATCTTACGAAATAGAATATAGAGAAAACTGTAGTTACTTTAAAAAAAGAATAGAGGAAGGAGAATAATTTGGTATACACCTCCCTTCAACAAGTTAGTCCGTACTAAATTAGGGCACAACTTCTTAAATCTAATTAACAAACACTTCCCTAAAAAAAGTAAATTAAGCCAGATCTTCAACCGCCATACCTTAAAAATTAGCTACAGCTGTTCTAGAAACTTAGATAAAATTATTAAATCACATAACAATAGAATACTGAAACTACATAGTGATAATAAACGAAACCTAAATACAAATTCTAATAGACCCCAAGAAAAAAGACTCTGCAACTGTAGAATCCCCGATCAATGTCCATTATTAAACAGATGCTTAACCAAATCCATAGTGTATATGGCCTATATCTCATCAAATGAGAACCCCGGAGATATTAAGCTGTATGTGGGGTCTACTAGCAGACCTTTTAAGGATAGGTATTACAACCACTTGAACTCCTTTACAAATACAGCCAAACGAAATATGACATCACTTTCGAAATATTTTTGGAAACTCAAGGAAGAAGGAAAAACACCTAAAGTTAAATGGAAAATCCTAAGACAAGCCAGAACCTGCAATTCACTGAGCGAACTTTGCTTCCTATGTTTACAGGAGAAAATATGTATCATTGAACTGTTAAATAATAACCAATTATTAAACCAAAGATATGAGACTACCGTTTTCTGTAGACATACTAAGGATTTAACACTACAATCTTGCTAAATTCCCAAATCCCATAACTATGAACCTTTTATAATTATATATACACAAAAAACGCTCTTTCGATTATAAAATAAATAGTGATAACCCAAACATAAAGAAATGCTATCCAACTTTAGAAATCTTATAGAAAAATCTAAAAATAACTACTCCTAATAATTATAAAAGACAACTCGAAAATCTTTTTACCTACTCAAATGTAATATTATCCCCTATCGCTATCTTCCCTCCCCTACCTCTCAAACTTAGGACGCTTGTGAGTTAACGTACCTAAACTTTGACCGATGTTTATCATCGAGAAAATGTCCACACACCATTCAACATTAACTACCCGGTCCACCCAACACCAAACTGCTGTCAACAACAACTATCGTTTCACTTAGATACTCTATGTATATTTTGTAAGTACATTTTTCTTCTCAAAAAATGGAAAAGAGAGCGACGTTTTACATCCGGGCTTGCCTACAAACAGGATCTTTCATAACCATTTCCAAACCTCACCCGTAGATGTGCAGTTAAAATGCACTGAAACCAAGTTGCATCTTTGTTGTGAGTAAAATGGTTTTGTCTATATGATAAAATTATAATAAATAAATATATATATATATAAATATATGTGTGTGTGTGTGTGTGTAGTTTACATATATATGTATATATATATTTACATAAATTTAATTTTATATATATATATATATATATATGTGTACATAAAATTAGGCCAGTAATATATTTGTATATAATTATCAGTAATTTACCATCACCTGATGAGATACATTCATACGCATCGAAACATGACCGCAGTCGTGTAGCGATTTTGACATGTCTTTCGATGTAATATCCTAAAATAAAGAATATTCCTCTACTCTGTATTGATTCCTCTTTTAAATTAAATGTTACGAACGTTGGAATTGTACTCTATTCGTTCTCATCTTCCCTGGGTGTATGTATATATATATATATATATATGTATATATATATATATATATATATATATATATATATATATATATATGTATGTGTGTGTGTGTGTGTGTGTGTGTGTGTGTGTGTGTGTGTCCTTTTTTGTATAAAATAAGCTGGAATGATTAAAACTTAAAGTAGAACGAATATCTCAATACCTCGAGACAAAGACGCCAAATAGCCACAAAATACGGCTTTAAAAAGCAAAGCGTTTCAACCTAACAGGCTTCCGATTTGCATGGTTTTGCAATTGTCATGCAGTGAAATTTCATCGCCTGACAACTCGGAGTCGTGATAGGTTGAAACACATTGCCTTTTTAAAATATTATTTACTATTTATTCTTTCTTTCTATCTACAAGGGGATGTAAAATTAGTTATACATCAATGAGAAACAAAAGTTATAATAACATATCAATAATAAACATATCAATATCTCAAATGTTCAAAACTTTTGTATGTTACGAATAGTGTCCGATAGGTCTCCATGAATATTTAAATGAGATCTAATTGAGCTATTGTCAGAAAGGTGTAGAGTGAGTCTGCGCGTCAAACATGTTGTAGTGTGGCCTATTTAATTATTTACGAATTTACATATATATATATATATATATATATATATATATATATATATATATGATGGCTGCTTTCTCGTTATCGAGCATGGCCATCACACAATATTTCACCGGTGTCACACACGGACATGACTTTTAATCTAGATCATAATAGCCTTGCATTTTAAGGCTATTGTCAACCATACACACTATTAAGTATTGTTTTTTTGTTTTTATTAATAAGGCTTCCATTATTTTTAGCCTTTTTTTTGCATGTAGATGATGCTATTCTATTAGTGTTGTCAACAAGTATGTTACGAATAGTGTCCGGTAGGTCTTCATAAATATTTAAATGAGATCTAATTAAGCTATATAATATTAACTTGGACACAATTACTTGACCATGTTTGGAAAAATGAAAACATTTTATAAAACATGTAGAAAATGGTTATTACAGTTTCATGCAGATCTTCATCTTCAGGCCTGATGATTGCGCATATGCTTGAAACTGACATCTGCCACTAGGTATGAATCTCAATGTACACTTTTATATTGACATATGGTCTTTTCTTATATTAAGCACTTTAACCCATATATATATATATATATATATATATATATATAATATATTTTAAAACTATATATTTTTGCCTTATCTATCTATCCACCTCTCTCACTCTCTCTCTCTCTCTCTCTCTCACTCTCTCTCTCTCTCTCTCTCTCTCTCTCTCTATATATATATATATATATATATTGTGTATATTTCTGCAGCAATTTTTCATTAATGCATGTTTCATTAAATAATATAGACAGGTTTTGTCTATTTATTTTACGTAAGTTCCTTTCGTATTATCACGAGCTACGACGCGTTTTTCGCTTCCTTGGCTCGTAAATAAGAGTTTGTCGTTACTTTGAGCTTGTTCAAACAGCAACGGCGGGCCATTATTGTGGTTTCGTATATGTGTTGTTTGATTTATTAAAATTGTCATCTTTCATAATGGCTTATGTAAGCCGAAAGCTTAGATTGGATTCAAACATATGTCAATATGGTGTTTTCCTTTCGTCTTTCAACGATAATGTGATTAAGCTTATCCGATAATACGAAAGAAACTTACTTAAAATAAATGGACGAAACTTGTCTCTCTCTCTCTCTCTCTCTCTCTCTCTCTCTATATATATATATATATATATATATATATATATATATATAAGGTATTATTTTTATAACTATACTCGGTCGGTGTAAAAAAAACGGATAATACAATTAGTAAATAAAAATGTATTTGAACAAATCGATATCAGGGGAAAAAAATTCAGTAAAAAAGAGAAGAAAAGACTAAAAACATCCGTGTTGATCGAAAATAATCAATCAGCACTGCAATCCCTAGTCAAAAGACAAACACCGTCAGTAAATTAAGAAAAAACGTAAAAGTGCTTAATACACTAAGTAGAGCAAAATCTAAAAAAGCCGACATCAAAGATTTTGCTGCTGTAGTTTATCGTGATACCCAGCACGACAAGATTTAGGAGATATGACAAAAATACACTATTTACTAAGACCTAAGAAGGAGTGAAAATTGTGGAGAGCCATCATCACCAACGTTCTTAAGGGACACGGCACATGAACATATGCTGAAATGTACTGAATGTGGTCGATTTACCAACATCAGGATTTCGATAAACAAAATCGTTTATTGTACAGGGAAATGAAGAAAACTTGAGAAACGTTATTTCAAATATGTTGGAGTAGAATGCTTGTTTTATGACTTTGGATCACGCTGAGATCTTTTCAGCACACCTTCATAGGCATATAGCGATATAAATCGATTAATTCGGAGATCTAGCTAGCAAAGGGAACAAAATTAGATAAATATTACGATGAACTTAACTAAGATAGGCAGATTCAAAATACGATAAGCAGATACAGTCTGTTTGATGGAAGTTTAAGATAAGCTAATTAAAGATCAATATATTTTGAAGCCCAAAGTTAAAATCTAACGTTATTAGATATGAAATGATCAACAAACGAATTGATGTAGAACGCTGCATTTCATTTTCACTATATTAGTTTCGGCTGACAAACCGTACTATCCTCGTTCAGTGCTCAAGGGTCGCTATAATATTTACATTGCTGCAGGCCCTCTTTATTAAACGGGTTTCCTCGAATACGAATGGCCAGCTATGATGATAACTATTTATGTTGCACTGTGTCCTAAAGCATATTTTAAAATGTCGCAAAGCCGCAGACTTGATACTCCGAGTGCAAATCTGGTATAGTTCACTGAGAATGATTTAAAAGACTAGAATATTATGTTTTTCGCCCCTAGCAAGGCGGGCGTGCCACTAGCAGAGAGTGGGAGCAAGAGTAAAGAGGCGTGATAGATGGAAGGATGAAGAGAATGACAGAGAATTAGATCAAGGCGTCGGAAAATGTCGGTTTGTCATTGCATTTGAATAATTGACGATTAAGTGGAAGGGTGTTCCACAGACAGGAAGTTCGGGACATGAAGCTATTGGAGTAGAAAAGACGGCTACATTTAACAGTTCCGACTGTGAAAGGGGGGGATTGAGACGCCAACTTAGTAGCAGGCTTAAATCGCCGAAGCAGTTACCGTGAAAGTATTTGTAGAAAAGACAGATGAAAGCGACGGCACGTCTCTGAGAAAGTGACTGTAGGCGAGATATCGGAGCAGGACTAATCACATTGCATATTCGTCTTTGGATTTTGTCGAGGACATTGACACGGACAGCGGGGACTCCAAACAATATACGGCAGAATGGTTGATTTATAGATTTGAAGGATGGACCCAGGCGAGAAAAACTTCCTGGCGCAACACACAGAAGTTGTTCATTCAATGTATTTGTTCCATCTCAGGCTAGCGGACAGCGTGACACCAAGCAGTTGCAGAGAGGCGCACTCGTGGAGTTTTTTTATTTATTTATTTTTTTAAGCTTATCACCCCAAGCAAGGCTGGAAGCCACTAGCACACAAGGGGTTACAGAAGGTTTGGAGGAAGAGCAGATAGGAGTGGTAAAGGAGGGGATGTGGAGAAAGATAGTGGATCGATCAGGGTAAGGGGGTTACAGAAGATTTGGAGCGAGAGCAGATAGGAATGAAAGGTGAAAGGATGTGGAGAAGGGAAGTGGATAGATCAAGGCAACTGGAGATGTCGATTGACGTTACACTTAAATAGTTGGAGATTATATTTGTCAGGGAAACAGGAATAAGGAAGGGAAGAGATGAAGCTATTGGATTAGAAGAGACGTCTATATCTAACAGTTTCAACGGTGAAGGGGTAGGAACGGGATGCCAGCCTCGTAGGACGCTTAAATTCATGAGACCTGGGAACCAGCGAAAGCAGCTCATCGGAGCAATTACCGTGAAAGTATTTGCAAAAAAGACAGAGCGAGGCAACGGCGCGTCTGTGAGAGAGCGACTGCAGACGAGATGACAGATCAGGGCCAACCACATTGCATATCCGTCTCTGGATCTCATCAAGAACCCTGAGGCAAACAGCAGGGGCTCCAGGCCATATATGACAGCAATACTGCATGCAAGGGCGAATGGTTGATTTATAGATTTGGAGGATCGATTCCGGGGAGAAAAATTTCCTGGCTCGGCACAGGGAGCCAACTTTCCTTGCGGTGGATGAAGCAATTGACTAGATTTATTTGTTCCATCTCAGATCAGCGGACAACGTGAGGCCGAGCAACCGCAGAGAGTTGAGCATCAGCCATTCTAAGGGGAGGGCAGGGTGGGGGTCCTCTGTGGTGGGTAAAAGAGAGCAGTTTTGTTTTTGAGGCATTAAAGTTAACCAGCCATATCTTGCCCCAATCAACGACAGATTGAAAGTCCTTTTCGAGACCAACGGTCAGGTTAGTTTTGTCAAAGATACCAGATTTTCTCACTATTTACATTATTGCGACTATTGTCCTCATCGTTGTCGCCATATTTATTACAACGTTTCGGCCGTTGTACGCTCCGTCCTTCTTCAGATGGTTGGAATGTCGAACTGAACCATTTTTTTTTCGCTCACTGGGGTAGACTGTTCTACCACCTGAAGAAGGTCGGAGCGTACAACGGCCGAAACGTTGTAATAAATATGGCGACAACGATGAGGACAATAGTCGCAATAATGTAAATAGTGTACATAATACCCCAACTCAGAAATATAGACAGATACCGAAAGACCGAAACGTTGTAATAAATATGGCGACAAAGATGAGGAAAATAGTCCGAGTAATGTAAATAGTGTACATAATACCTCATCTCATAAATATAGTTAGATACTGAAGGGCCGAAACGTTGTAATAAATATGGCGACAAAGATGAGGACAATAGTCCGAGTAATGTAAATAGTGTACATAATACCTCATCTCAGAAATATAGACAGATACTGAAGGGCCGAAACGTTGTAATAAATATGGCGACAAAGATGAGGACAATAGTTCGAATAATGTAAATAGTGTACATAATTCCTTATCTCAGAAATATAGACAGATACTGAAGGGCCGAAACGTTGTAATAAATATGGCAACAAAGATGAGGACAATAGTTCAAATAATGTAAATAGTGTACATAATACCTCATCTCAGAAATATAGACAGATACTGTAAGGCCGAAACGTTGAAATAAATATGGAGACAAAGATGAGGACAATAGTCCGAATAATGTAAATAGTGTACATAATACCTCATCTCAGAAATATTGACAGATACCAGATTTTCTATTTAGGCAGGAGTAAATAGTGGTGTCGTCTGAATAGATAACTACTTGGGAACTGATGACATCTGGAAGGTCGTTAATTAAGATCAGAAATAGTGTAGGACCCAGGATAGAGCCTTGGGGAACACTTGCGTTCGTGGGAAAGGTACTGGAATAGCAACAGAACTCTACAGTAGTAATAGTTTGAGGTTTAGTATTGTATGTTATTTTGAATATCTTAGGGACAGCACACTAGTTTTATATTTGCAGCCAATCAGACGGGTTCTTACTGAGTATCCGTGAACATGTACTCTTGCATAGGCTTATTCGGTCAACAATTGCGGGAGCTTGTGTATTGTGTCACAGAACATGCTGGTTTCTCCCAACCACAATAGTGACGTTGAATCCCCGTGGATGAAATTAGTGAGAAAGCGGCGATATTTGTGGTTGTGTTTGAATAAGTGCGTGTTTGTAGTGAGTGCGTGGCTTGTACGATTGTTTTAGTTTTCTAAAGTCCCGCATTGATTTCGTCCAGTTAACTAATGTTTCAGCCACGTTTAGGGCTGTTTGGTTAATACTAACACAATTTTTGTTTAGTTTCTTTTATATAGTTTTGTATACATATGTAAATAATCATTGGGGTTTTTAGACTTTTAAATTGTTATTTTTATTCCCCTTCTCCCACAGACAATGAATTGTAAATATGGGGACTAGTTTAGGACTTCATAGAGTTTCTGAGGCATTATGGGGGTTGGGGTAAGAATGGTAAGTAATAATGCGTTGTTTTGGTGAAAGGAATATTGTTTGTATGTCTGGGTCAGTAATTGTGACTAGCTAAGTTTAATCTTAAGACAGTTGATGACCGTGTTCTTTTTTCCATTTCACCTTTTTTGGCCTTGTGCCGCATTTGTACATTTCACGTACAATAAATATAGTGAGAAAGCGGCGAGGCACCTGACAGCGATCCCTAGAGTGCAAACAATTTTGAAAAGTAAATGAACTCCAAGGATATTTATATGAAATCCCAAGAGTAATGATAGGAAAGGCAAGAAAAATGTATTGCAAGAAACTAGCTGGATACTTTCCGAGCAAGTCCCTTCAAGATCGACTTTGAATTTCATGGTCATGGACTACAAAATACACTAATTATTTATGCTTCTATTATTAGACACGGATATATAACGTAAAGTTATAAAGACCTACAAAATGTTAATGATATACGGGGTACTAATGATACCATTACGTATGTACATAAACGGAAAAACACACTTCTAACATTTACTTAGCTGAGTATAGCGGTAAATAATTTATTGCGACAGAAAAAAAAAAACCGTGCCCACAAAAATTAATAATAGATATTTTTCTGACGTCAAATGTCTTCTGTTTTGATTTGTCCAAACGAATATTAGATACAATCGGGCGACATACACTTTAAGTGTGTTTGTTTTAGGTTAGAAATAGCTACGGATTTGCCACCAATGCCAGTGACATACAGGTTTCTGTAAGACAAGATTTCTTTTTGTTTGATTGGCGTAATATATTCTTTCTACCCTTTCTTGGCGCAGTAACTATTTTAATGCTAATTTTCACACAATACAAATCCTAAAACCATTCAAGGTAGATAGTTGCTGTGATGTGTTGTATGAACGCAAAAATGTAGCACTTTCACCTTTGGTACACATAATTTATGAATTTAAACGCAGTATTAGATTGACAGCTTACAATTGAAATGGCAAGATGTAACCGTAAGTTCTATGCTAACAGTTTCTTCTAAAGCACTTCTCGCTTGTGGAATTCAACTTCCAGCTTCTTGCCTTCCAGTCGACGTTGATTTTCAAAATTTTACATGCAATTTTATTCGTTATCCTTCCGTTTTCTTAATTCATGTTCTTTTAATGCCCTCTCTCTTTAGTTTTTTCTCCTATTCTCTAACACTCTTTATCCACATGCCATGCCACATCCGGGTGTCTCACTATCAGTTATCTCCCTTTTAACTCAACTCTCTAAGTTTATCACCTCTGCTGTAACCAAGAATAGAACTCGCAACTCTTTGAGTCAAGTCACTGGATTCAACCAACGCTTTTATCTATGCGTATTGGAGACAACAAGAAGAGGCATAGCACGTGGGACTAGAACAAATTAAGCGTTCAGTTCGAAATTTCAATCACCTGAAGAAGGCCATAGCGTACAACGGTCGAAACGTTGTGAATAACGCAACGAAGATTACAACCACAGTCCGAACAATGTAAATAGTTAAATAAAGTGAATTTATTCTTCTGGAGGATTTAAAATAAAATTATTAACACTGTTTATTAGATTGTTTATTTACAGGACTACTTTTATATTTACAACATTTTAAAACCTAATTAAAACTATTTCAATACAATATTTACTATTTACCACATTATAAAGAAAGAAATATAAAAACATTTTTATTTATAATTTGATAAACTTTAGTAAATTATTAAAATATATGAGCCAACTATAAGGAAATTCTTATTACTTATCATTTTATAAAGTTCAAATCAATTGGTAAATAGGCGATGTTTTGCCAACCATTCCAATAAACAATATAATAAATAGGGTTTATTATTTTTGTTGCCAATTCTCAAGAACAGGGAAAATATATAAATTCACTTTCATATGTTTAGGTTTCAATACCTGACTATTTTCTGAGATGAGGTATTATGTACATTATTTACATTATTCCTATTTTCCTCATCTTTGTTGCCATATTTATTACAACGTTTCGGCCGTTGTACGCTCCAGCCTTCTTCAGGTGGTTGGAATATCGAACTGAACGTTTTATTTCGCTGACTGGGATAGACTTTTCTTGTTCCACTGTGCCATGTGTCCTCAGCGGATAAAGGCGTTAGTTAGATCTAGTAACAGGAACCAAAGAGTGTGAGTTCAATACCCGGCTAAGGCAGTGGAGAACATTCAGAGGGAAATTAACAGAAGATAACTGATAACTGACATCCATTAAACATGGCACGTGAAATTAGAACAATCTACCCCAGTGAGCAAAATAAAGGGTTCAGTTTGACATTCCAACCACCTGAAGAAGGCCGGAGCGTACAACGGGCGAAACGTTGTAATAAATATGTTGACAAAGATCGGGACAATAGTCCGAAAAATGTAAATAAGGTTTTTATACATTTCTAATAATCGCTTTTTTAATAGAATAAACATTATGGAAGCGTGAAGGCAGTTAAAATAATAGCGGTATCATTGGAAAAACCGTCTTTCTGAAACTCCATTTTTCGTGGGCACCTAAGGTGCAAGATTGCCGGTTACTTGTTGTTTCCACTCTGTCTCACTTACCTTCAATATTTTAAGGTAAAATTATTTTTTTACATTATGTATCCGAAAAATTTCAACAGTCTCTTTCTGATTCTCAGGCTTCGCTTTGTTTCCCTAAAACTACTTCGTTACCGGCATGCTGTGCCCAAGGTGTTTTCGGCATTCTTCTGTAGACCACATTACTCAAGACGCCTCTTCATCCCCGAGAAAATTGTCCAGCATTCACTGTTATATAAGAGTACTGATATTCTTTTCTTCATCCCTGACAAATTTTTCCTCTATACAGAAATAATCATAATAATCATAGTGTGGCGGACTTCACCACATTTATTTAACTTAGATTAGGAAACCAAACTGACGTGAAGAAAAACAGAAGAAGCCAAAGACATCATGACATAAAATTTGTATTTAACAAGATGTACAAACAAGGATGTGAAAGAAAGGCATGCATTGAGTAAAACAAGAGTTGTCTCTCTTTAACTATTATTTGTGTTCTAAAGTTCAATGAAAGAAAGAAAGTTTGTGATAGTTTCTGGTAATAAATGTTTTCAACAGTTTTGCTGTGTAAGGAAAAAGATTATGTGAGTATAGAGAATATTCAGCATGTGAGTGGTGGTGTGAGTGAGAAGATTGGCGCATGGTTTTAACTGTCGTGGATTTCTGTGGCAGCTGAGATCTCATTGGTTTACTAAGAATTTTCTTTGCTTATATAGGTGATCATCGGCTCCGAAAAGCTGCGCGGGAAGAATCATTCTTCACGTGCAGACAATCTGATTGATTGGCATTGACCAATCAGCGAGCGAGCTTTGGGGAGACTCAAGAAAATCATCTGGGATCCGACTCTCCCAAAAATGCACAAAGTCGACTACATGAAAATTTAGCGATTATAAAATTGTCGCATTACAAAGTAGTGTTGTTTTATTATCCAATGAATGCTTGTGTTTGTATAATTTGAATTTGCATAAGTATGTATGTATGTGTGTGATGATGATCATCATCACAATAGTATGCTGCATCACAAACTATCACGGACCCTAGTGCTGATGTCATTTTTTGTTGGGGAATAAAGACAAAATGACACTGGACAACAATAACACCGAAGATGGCAAGACTTCTATTTTGCTCATAACTGATATAATTATCATCAATGACATACACAGTCTTAACGCTTAATATACTTATTACGCTGTTCGATATTTTTGTCGACCCAAATGTTGTTGGTCAATGGGCACGTTTCTGGGCTATTTTTTCACGCTGAATCTGAAAATCAAGTCCAGCACGTTTTCTCAGTAAAAAAGAATTTCTATTTTTCTTAAAATAGGCCAAAATACCCATTTAGCAGTGATATGCCAGCCAAGTAGAACCAACCTTAAAGATTTTCAGATTAGAATACCTTATAAAAGAAATGTATCCCAATAACTTAAAGAATGCATTTTCAGCATTTTCAGTTCAGAAAATGTTTTGGGAAAAATCTCACACCAAATGAAATTAAGGCAAACATGTCATCTTTTTTTTTAAATCAAAGCAGACAAAGAAGATACAAAGGAATGAAAAATAAATTTATTTTTGTTCATCCAAGTGTATAAATCTTCACTTCTCGGAAACTCTACAGTGCTTTTGAAAATGTTGATCTCTTTTGATGCTCCAGCAGAGATCAGCCATCATGTTAACATCCCATTTGCAAAGTGCCAAATTGCTACGCCTGTCTGGTGTTTGGCGGTTATTTTAAGTGCCGATAAAGAAAATTCTAATCTTGTTAGTCCCAAATACACTCGCCTAACATCCTAACAGCCTTCATTTATTGATGTTCCGATGTATGTTATACAGAGACTGCATGACAATACAAGACCTCCGTAAATTCAAGTGATATGAAAAAATGACGGCTTCAGGTTTAAAGTGTAAATAACTAATAAAAAAATGAATGGATGTTCTTGAATGACTTCTAAAGAGCTTCTTCTATGAAAAGTAGAGAAGAAACACAAATCGCAAAGTTTTAACAAGCTAAGAACATTGAGGACATAAAAACATTTTCCAGTGAGATATCTCTCATAAAATCAAACATTTTCAGGTCAGATTATCTGAACTGAAATAGTTTATAATTCATTTTGAAAGTTATTTGGATACTTTTTTGAATGATAAAAGATTTTAACATGAAACGAAATGTTTCAACTATGTCACTCGCATATTTAATCAGTGGTATATCCCTGTGAATCTTAAGCAAAATAGAAAGATCTGTATGAAGAAAGCGTGATGTGATGGGAAATAATGGACTTGATTTTAAGATTCAATGTGAAAAAATGTGCCTATTGCCGACCCACATTTGAGTATAAAAAATGTCGACCGGTTTTATCTGTGTCAGTGGTTCTCAAATTTTTTCCCCTGAAATGTATTTTCGGAATTAAAATTTTCTCGCACCTCACCAAATTTTTATGTGATAAAATCTACATGTACAAATACACCGTTTTAGAGCCAGGGAAGCAACGGTGAAAAGCCGCAAGCAGCCCTACGACAAAGGAGGTCAAGATAGATGGTGGAAAGGAGATGTTAGCGGATGCTAAGTCAGCACATTATCATTGATGACTCTCTCCTCCAACTTGTGAACCCTAGTTACCTATTCTTAATACTTGATATAATGCACAAATGTTACAATGATAAAATCGGTCAATAATTATATATAATTATTTATACTGGGACTCATGCATACAATTACAAGTAATTCATAATAATATTTGAAATCTTGAAATCATAATAATTTTTGGCATATGATTTTTTTGTAAACTGTTTCTAAATCTTTGATTGTCTTTCAATCATTCTGCCTCACCTATTCCATAGCATCTATGAGGCACTTCGCTCTGTTCGGGAGTTACTAATGTACGTGAATAAATTAAAGTTTTTGAAAAAGAAAGCAGTGTTTACTTAGTGACTGACACATTAGTTAATTTGACACTTACATATAACACCTTTGAATGTTTTTGTGTATGCATATATATATATATATATATATATATATATATATATATATATATATATATATATATATATATATATATGTGTGTGTGTGTGTGTGTGTGTGTGTGTGTGTGTGTGAAAATTTCTCAAAGTTAACTTTTAGAGAAGACAATATTTATAAATAAATGACAATAGGAAAACAGTAATTGCTGACGCGTTTCGTCCAATGCGGACTTTTTCAAAGCAAGAAACGAAATGAATTTAATTAAACAAAGAAAATTAATAAAAACAAATAACAGAGTGTTCTTAGCAACTGGAATGTAGGAAACGCTATTTTTCATATTGTTAACTGAAAATAACGTCAGTTAATGTCACGCGTGGAGAATATTATCATTAATCTGTTTTGATGGATTCAATCATTTTCTTTTGATTTTAATATGTTTTTGTGTACATTTGTTTGTGAAAGCAGTAAATTTGTTAGAAAATGTGAAAGAGGGGAAAAGCCTGGGCGTAGATTAATATTTGGGTATTGTTCTATGGCGGCACTCTCTAGAATTTTCCTTCTGAATGAGTTATTTTCTTTTTTTATAAGCATAGAATTTTTAAAATCAAAAGTATGGTTGAATTTATTCCTATGTATTACTAAGGCATTATGTAAATTGTTTATTCTAAGGTCTCTTTTGTGTTCATTGATACGTGTTTTTTTTATGTTTCTGCTTGTTTCTCCAATATATTGGGAGGAACAGTTTTGGCAATATATATATTATCCCTGAGCGTTAGCACGACTCGGAGTTTCATGCACTACGCAATCTTCAGGTGCTGAGTATAGTCAATAATCAGAACCTGAATATCGCTTTGTACATGAAACTCCGAGTCGTGCTAACGCTCAGGGATAATATATATATTTTAAAGAAAAACAGAGCACTTTAAGGCTCCATGTAATAATTTATTTCACCATAGCCCTTTGAAAGGACGCTGGGTCGTCAGACTTCACTTACAAAAGTTGAAACGAAAAATGAAATGAAAATTTACACTTTTGACGGCTAGTATTAAGTTTATGTAATTTAAAAGAGAGGGTAGTAAGGAGTGGTGTGAGAGACATGATCGAGTTCAGAGCGGTTTTATTTTAATATTTCTATCATACTTAGTATTAGGTGAGGAGGGACCAGGATTTCATCCTCCTTGGGACTACCCATACGGATTACCAAATATATATATATATATATATATATATATATATATATATATATATGATAAATAGCTCTGTTGTATTACATCTAGCACTCTTTTATTAACACCAACACTATACATATATATATATATATATATATATATATAAGGTATGCTATATTTGTGGGTAAAAGTGCTCAATATCAGAGATAGAGCGTATGCAATTATAAAAGTGAACATTAATGTGTGTGTGTATGTCTTTGGTAATATTTGGTAATACAATGACACTACACTTTTTCAATCAGTGCTATTTGAAAAAAATATCGAGAAATATAAAACAAATGAACAAAGTCGGTTATTTTATGCATCGAGATAACTGTGATATTAAAATTAAAAATTTCAATTTAATTCTAAACATCCCAAAATCTTCAGGGTATCTTTTTATCACATTCACGTCTGCTGAAGTAACTTAGAAGAAAAAGAATTTTAAGTTATGTCAAACTTAATATATTGTATATATACTTAAAGTTACCTATACATAGATCAGAATTAAACTAATTAAGACAATATTGAACATAAACAAGAAAACGTTTCGCTTTTTGTAGCGAAGAGAATTAATAAGAATGTCTTGCCATTTATTATAGAGAGTCGAAAAAATTACATAGATGGGCCAACGCGTTTGTGTCTGTAATAGTAAAACATTTTATATCCAATCAGGGAGGGAGTTCCTCCAAGAAGTGAGATCTGGATCTGTTTCGATTATCTTTCACCCTTGTATCTTTTGTTTTGTTTAAAATTAACAACCCATTCTTCTGTCGGTTTCCCTCTGGAGGATACGGCAACAGTCTCACTACGGTAGGTGACGTTGTGTTTGTGATTTCCCTGCAAATAGTTACTGAATTCAGAGTTGTCCTACAAGACTAATTGGAAATTAAAGCTAGAAAGTCCAGTCTAGTATGTTATTTAACCCATAGCTGAGGAAAGAAGAGAGATTAATACTCTTTTCAAGACTATCAGTGTGAAATTGGACGCAATGATCTCGGTTGGAATTTGAACTCTGCATGCCAACGCCACTTTACGCTAAGCGCACATCCTTTTCAAATAAACTGCAATTACTTATTAAATCTGGTTCATCTGTACTAAAATTTACTGACGAATACACATGCAAGCTTAAAAGCCGCCTTATCGGGCGGCATTTAAGCTAGCTCCTGTGGAGTGCTCTTCATTGGACCTTTATCACAGTCTGTTGCGAGTAGTAGATGCGATAGGCAACAATAAACTATAGAAGAACTCAAAATTCATCGCATCATTTAAATATTGCATTAATATTTAAGCTTACCTTTTAAAGGTTCAACGATAAGTCTTCTGTCGCCACTTAATTTAAAGACAATTTGATGTACGTAGGTCTTTACTTTCCCTACAAACAATTATTTTTATTTCACGGGTGAATTTCTCCGGCTTTTTAAATTAATTTCGATTATTCCCACATTTATTTACAAGTTATAAAAATAGATATTTGGCGCAAAAAACGTGTAAAAAATCGCCGAAAACAATTAAATTAACGAAAACTTAGGAAAACAAAATTTCAGGATTGCGGATTCGGATCCGGCTAGTAATGGTTTTAATTTGCTCACGGAGTCAGCCTGATTCCAAAATGGTATGATATGTTGGGTTACCGCCTCTAGGAGTAAACCTGAAGAAGTGTGACACACTGACATTTGCATTTATTATATAGAAGAAGATGAGCTACTCAGAGTTGTGTCCCTTTAATTGAAAAATTGAGAAAAACTGGCATAATGACAACGACATTTATTATATAAATATAACCATGCTAAATATACAGACATACAAATCTATCTAAGCACGCACATACATGGATAATATTCACATACAAAGGACACGTCGCTGTAGGGCACGTATACACCTATTCGTATATGCATATATACGCTGCATACACGCATGAATGCATTTGTATACACATTGTTTTTTATGAGTATTCCGTGAATGTCGTGCCATAAATATGTAAGGGGAGATCATCAGCTAACCGCTGCCTTCTCTTTATTTAATCCTTTTTTTTCTTTATCACTTGATCTTTTCTGCTCTCAGTTATCCTTCCGTTGTCAGTGACACGGTACAACAACATCGACAGACTACAATATACGTCGTCGACACACTTTTTATTTCTCGAACGAATATGCACACTGAACATTGATTTTGGATAATCATAATGATTTTTTCCGTGACTTGGTCCAATTACAACTTTGTCAAGAAAAACGATCACACATAGAATTTTTCTCGGCGAAGTATGCACAAGATATGCATTGCGAGTGTGTTTATTTCTAAAACGGCAATATTATAGCGAAAATCCGTCTCTTCCATGAATCTTTCGTTCCTCACTAAACAAGTATATAAAGTGTTGTGGATTCCGGGAATGGAATCCTGCACAAATAAATAAACAACGCCAGTAATTGAGATAGAAAAATAAGTGTAATAAACGTAAGAATACAGACTTGAAGTGAAGATTAGTAGTCCAGGAATGCGGGTTAGTAGACAGGATATGTACAAGTCTCTGTAAGTGAAGCCGTAATTATCTCTCTCGCTGGACTCTCATATAACTCTCTGTGAACACCCTGTGTACTGTCTCCGTATCTCTCACCCTGACTCAACGTATCTCAACCTGCAGGTATTCTCTCTGTCAGTATAAGTATACTTTGGACGAGTCCATCTTGTGTAAACGGGTCTGCTCCACAACATAAAGGCACAGAGATGCGAGGACTTACTCAGAATGAAAGAATCTAAGAAAACTTTATGAGGGAGAAAATTTTTAAAAAAAGATTTAAGAAGACAGAAAATGATATTTAAAATTGCAGATTGAAGATTGTAATTTGCACTCGTGGGGTACAAAAAGCGAGAAGTGAGTTCCACAGTGTCAGGTAACTGTCATGAGATGGGGGATCACGTCTCTTTCAATTCATGACGGAAGATCTTCCCGCAGTATGTTGACGTTTCTTTTTGCGATAGACTAGTTGCCAACCAAGGCTACAGGACCCAATCTGTCTTGCTATTTAACCAGTCTGGAGAGCCGAGTTCAAATTCCAGTCCAATACTGCGCTTAAATTTGTGAAGTCGGGGTACTAAAGAAGGCAGTTCATTAAAACAATTACCGTGAAAAGATTTATAGAAGTGGCAAAGGTAAGTTACGTTACGACGGTGGGAAAGGGTATCAGGCCGAAATGCTAGGTCAGGACCGTTTATGTTGCAGATTCTTTTGGGGGTTTTGTCACGAATTTCTAGATATAAAAAAACAAACACCAGACCAGATTTGCCAACAAAAGTCTTTGATTTACTTCCAGACAAAAATTGGGCATAAAACGGAAACTGAAAAGCAGTTGAAGGCCTTTCCCTGATCGTACGCTCTGTTTATGACATCTATCCTCATTTCAAAAGATATTACTAATAATTTGTTTTGCTGCATGGGCTTTTATTATATACATAATGTTAAACACATTTTTTATCTATCTATAAATCGAAAAGGTATCACTCATAAAAGTACATTTGAACAACGGTATATTACACGAATGAATTAATATTATTTTATTATTTTGCATCTTAATGTCGGTTCCATAACATTTTATTGCCTTCGTCATGTTTTCATTCAATAATATTTTAAGTTTTATAGATTTTCGCTTTCAAAATTACTTGCAGTTATTTATCTCCACAGTTCGTTATTTCTCACTTTCATTTTAATGAAAACGTCAAGTTTTATTCGGCTAATACCCGGAGAAATCATTTCATTAGTGAATATAAACCAATTTTGAGCAAGGTGGGCAATAGTCAGATATCGACTTCATGTACAATGTCCATTCAGGACGTTGACGATCAGGGTTTTCCCCAATTCCAATCATATATATATATATATATATATATATATATATATATATATATATATATATATATATATATATATATATATATGTATATATATATATATATATATATAATGGACGCGTTAACAATAAAAACGAAAAAGCCAACTCTTAACAATATTAACTACGAACAAAGCTACAATGTGCTAACTGTATTCGGAGATTAAAACATCCCTACCACACACTAAGACATACACAGAATGCAAACACTCAATTAAGCTGAAAATCGAATCATCCTTGATAATGGCTAAAGGAATAGCCGAAAGCGCTCGGAAAAATAAAACATTTGGACAGTTCTTATACACCCTTTGTCCTGTAAACAAAGCTCGTGTTCGAACACAAGAAAAATTAAATAAAAAGCTCAATCGTAGTACCTTGTCTGTCGTTTTTTAATGAAACACGCATATATATATATATATATATATATATATATATATATATATATATATATATATATATATATATATACAGGATGCGATGGTATCACATTTTAACAGATATATTTACCAAAATTAAACAAAAGTATCTTAAAATACTAAAGACTAAATTTATTCAATAAAATCGCCATTGGCTTCAACCACAACCTCGAGACGATTTAGGAATCTCCTGCATTCAGTTTATCTATGTTGTTACAAGGAGGTTTTTTGCCTCTCGCTCAACTGCGCCCCACACATAATAATCAAGGGCGTTCAGTCTGGAGTGGACAGATATAAGAGGTGATTTGGTCGTAGAAATTGCTTGACGGTCATGACTATGTTCTTCTGCTTGTGTGGTTGCCAGACATAGGGTCTAGGGTTAGGGTTAGTCACCCTCTTGATCCGGGGCATCACTATCTCCTCAAAACATTTGATGGAGGCCTCCTTGTTGAGTCTGAGGCCCTCACCAACAAATTCAGTTCTTTTCTTATCCGAATGATCAGAATGAGTGTCTCGACTTGTACCTCCGTAATCACCATTAGACTCATCCAACTTTTTGCGAAATCTTTGCACTGTCCACAGATTGACACCCAAACACTTTGAAATGTTCCCATTGGAAATTCCTGCGAAAATGTCAAGTAGTACAGGATGTCTTTTCCAAATGTCTGGCCAAGTACATTTCGTCAGGCACTCTTTTTCTCACAGATGGTGCCCAACAGACCCTACTATATTGTGCAGTCAACAAAATCAAAAACAAACAACGCGTATGCGCGAAATTTAAAATATAAATTAGCGACAATTTACCCTTTGCACCCTATACATATGTGTGTGTGTGTGTGTGTGTGTGTGTGTGTGTGTGTGTGTCTGTGTGGAGATTAATTTGTAAGCAAGAACTCACGACATTGAATTTCTGGTTCAAAAGGTTCTTTGAATCCTGAATTGTCATTATTGCTAATTTTTCCTCTTGGTACAGGTTGCAAATATTGTTGAAGTTATAAGTTTTCGCCTTTTTAATAATTTCCAGCTTACAATCGTTATTTCCTCGTTATTTTTCTTTAAAATTTCACACATGGTCAGCAAGTTTAGTAGCGCATCTAGGACTTACTAGCTTGAATGACGACCTATGATTCTACCATCTTCGTTTGAAAGTACCTTCAGTAAATTCTATGTACGCTTTATTTTGGCCATTGACATCTGTTACTTCTGGTTTATAGATTATTGCTTCCGGCTTAAAAGCTCCATCTAATGGCCATCTATTCTTATTTCTACAGTTGCATAAATTACTTGTGTTAACTATATTTTGCTCTGCGTTAGTTTTGTCATTTCTAAGTTTTATATTTTTCCAAATTACTATTCGTCGACTGCACGACATTTGATTTGATGAGGTAATTTAATTTGATTTAGGATACCCACTTATCTTCAGAGATCTGAACGCATTTTTCCTTACATATATTTTATATTTTCGTCTTCCTTTCATTCTAACCTGAGACAGTCAAAGAAAGCAGACGCATTTGGCGCAACGCTTCGCTTATATCTTTTCCACATTGTTTCATTATTTTCACTTTTGTTTCGAATAGTATTATACATCCTCCAAACATATATACACATGCAAACACACACAGATATATATATATACTCGACTCTCCCGTCGAATTCGACGTATAAGGGTCAAGCAGATCAGCTCCTAGGAAACTGACAGCCACACGGCAGCACATTAGATTTGATTATAGTGGTGAAGGTTTCGTGCAGAACCATCCACACTTTTTGAAGAGTCGAATACAGCGACTTGGTGCACTGAACGACCCTTCACAGGTTTTGAATCCAGTTGTCCTTCTTCTAGACCAGTTGTCATCCAAGTCTGTCCTGCTATTTACCCATAGCTGGAGGGAGAAGAAGAGGATTCACACCATTTCCAAGGATATTGACTGTAATTCGAACTCGGCTCTCCGATATATATATATATATATATATATATATATATATATATATATATATATATATATATATATATATATATATATGTATAATAATATATATAATATATATATATATATAATATATATATATAATATATATATAATATATATATATAATATATATATCATATATATATAATATATATATATAATATATATATATATATATTATATATATATATAATAATAATATAAATATATATATAATAATATATATATATAATATATATATAATATATATAATGTATATATATATAATATATATATAATATATATATAATAATAATATATATATAATCATATATATGTATATAATATATATATATATAATATATATATATAATATATATATATAATATATATATATAATGTATATATATATAATAATGATATATATATATAATATATATATATAATATATTTATAATAATAATATATATATATAATATATATATATCTATATATATATAATATATATATATATATATAATAATATATATATATATAATATATATATATATATATATATATATATATATATATATATATATATATATATATATATATATATATATATATATAACATTCCGGTCAATGACTTTCTATTAAGTTTCGCACAATCCCCCTAGAGAAAAGTATGAAGCTTTTTTTTTCTCTCCCAACTTAGATATGTATTGAATAAGTCTACGAGAAGGAAAACTGCGCGTCACTTTTCTGTCATCAGTTATTTCGGAAAGTGTAAATGATTCTATACTTGCCTTCATTACCATAATCAAATTCTATGTGTATAGTATGACGGTTCAAATCTAAGTAAGAACGGTTAGGCTTTTCCATATGCCAAAGGTTTTCAGAAGCGACTTCTACCATCTATATAAGCATAAGTACGAAAGTACTTATCGGTTAACTGGTGTCATTCAGACTTAACCCATACTTCTCTAAAGGATCATTGTTTATAATCCTGATACGACCATCTTTTGGCCTTTAGAGAAACGAATTCCTTAATGATACAACAGACTGTGTTTTATAGTCTTGAGTGGCAACCGGTCTAGGAGAAGGAAATCTGTGAATTCAAACCATCTTGTAGAGGGATGGACTCTGTCAGGTCTTCTTGTCCAAGACACATCATTTCTACTGCGGCGGCAGTATATCTGGTGCTCCTACGACTCTGATGAGTTACGAGACTCATTATCGATTCTTCAATGTCAGCTTGAATGAGTGTCCTCCACAAAGTCAGTCTTTTGTCTCTTCTTTTTTTCCTTTAATATCTAGTCATTGATTTACTTCATTCTGTAAAATGTTCTCGGGGCATGACGTTAGTAGACTGCTACTCGTACTTTGGTTCGATATTTAAGCCAGTATGAGACCCTAATTCCCCACTAATATAACCTTTTGCCAGAGTAATCTAAGTTTAACAAATAAATCCCCTTAAATAAAACCACAGCGTAATCACTCTATCTTTTTGTCCTCTGTTAGTCTTTCCAAGAAAGCTTTGATCTGTCACCATTACAACTTCCCTGTACAATGTTACACCACGTTTGGCTATGACGTTTAGCGAAAACACCACAGCCAATAAGAAGATGAGATTGGCCTGATCTTCCCTTTTTTACGATAGCCAGTGTTTTTCACAACTTGTAATCGACATCTTAGCAACGGCAATACTACGATCGATCGTTTTTCTTTTATAAAATGTTTAATAATAATAGTGGCGGATCTTTAACAGAGAAACAAATGCTCGCTTCTATGCCAATTAAAATTATTACAGTTAATAGTGAGCTCATCACTGCTGAGTAATGTTTAGTGAATTAACCTAGTAAGTAATTATTACTGTAGTTCACGTATTTTTTTTTCAGTTTCATAATACTTCCAGTTTTCTACAAATTCTTCCAGTACTCTAAGAATTACCAGGACGACTTTCACTGTCATATTATACTATAGTTACAAAAATGAATTACTTTTAAAGATGGCTGTCACTCACAGAAGATATTAGAGAAATCTGAGAAAT
This sequence comes from Acanthosepion esculentum, assembly GCA_964036315.1. Taxonomy (NCBI): domain Eukaryota; kingdom Metazoa; phylum Mollusca; class Cephalopoda; order Sepiida; family Sepiidae; genus Acanthosepion; species Acanthosepion esculentum. The sequence continues at coordinate 13,465,591 of OZ038475.1, forward strand.
TAAGATTGTTAGCTTGGGAAATTTTGCTTTTCAAACACGGACAGATATTTGAGGCGATCCCTGGAATATTGTGTTTGTGCTATGATATTCAGAAATAAGGAAAGCAGAATTTCAATTCTCCAAGTTTTATTCTTATTTTTACTAAATACAAATACCCAGACATCTTTCGGCAAAGATAAATTTTACATTCAGCAGGTGAAATTATCAATACCTATGGCTATGTCTTTCGTTATCAATAAATACTAACTTACTTATATATGGATACTAAAAAAGTGTGTCACTCTCATATACATATATATATATATATATATATATATATATATATATATATATATATATATATATATATATATATATATAGAGAGAGAGAGAGAGAGAGAGAGAGAGACGAGAATATAAACAGTCTATTGCTGATATCCCCTGACAAGTGGATGGAGTGATAACTGGGGGCCCTTTCTACGAAACTCTAGAGTCGGGATACTGAAGGTAACACGAATCAGCTAAGTGATAAATTTTATATTTATATTCATTCTTTCTCTCTGTCTGTCTATCTGTATGTCTGTCTGTCTCTCTCTCTCAATATATATATATATATATATATATATATATATATATATATATATATATATATATATATATATATATGTATGTGTGTGTGTGTGTGTGTGTGTGCATACTGACTGTGCCACTTCCCAGTAATATGGCAGCAAAACATTTATTGTACAGATATGTTTGATAAAATATTTCGAGATATCAATCCAAAAATTTAATTTTTTGCGTGAGAAAATACATTTTCAAATATTTAAATTATATTATAAAATTAATTAATATGAGCTCATTAAATGTTTTTTTCGATTGAAAAAATAAAGGAAAAATTTTTGAAAGTTCGAAGAAATTGTTTAAAACTTAATTTAAGTTTTGCTGATTAGCTAATGACTTAGGTTATCCGGAAAATTATTCTAGAATCAACATTTATTTCAAAATGGATCTATTTAAACTGTTTAAATCAGGTAAAATAAGACTCCTCAACATCTATCCATTTCTGTCATCGAGTTACAAGTTTATTTATGATGAGTTGCGGTCAAATAAAAAGAACATTTATTTGATCCCAACTCATCATATATAACCTTGAATTTAAGCATTATTGATGCATTTGCGATAAAAAAAAATCCAAAGGTTTTGGCGCCAAGAAACAGGATTGCAATGTCGCAGGTGCAGCATCGAACAGATTTCAAAACATCGAAATCTGAATTTCACTGAGTTCATGCGGACCCCATTTATCGAGATTCCTCACCTTACCTATTTTCTAGAGATGGTTCGATCTTGTTGAAATGTTGACAGTCATTATCCGAGATATTTCTCTGGCACTTAAATATGTTTTTTGTTAGATGAGTGCTTTCAGATGTTGTTTGTCAATTGCGGACTTCAAGACCCGTATTGCCATAATGTAACTTCAGAAACAAGCGCCGTACACTCCGATCACGTGTGGATAATTCAGCCCAGGTTTTGTTGGATATTGGCAGCAGTTTGATGAGCATTATAACCTAGCTTCAATTCATGCAAAAAAAGTAAACGCCTATCTTCTTTGTCCATGCTCAGGATGAGGGATATATAATATTTAAGTTCAATTCTGAAAGAGATTGATATAAAAATTAATAAAGAGGACATTTTAATCCTTAGGAATGAGTAATATACGGTAGAATCCCTGACAACCAGATCAAGAAGGTCTTCCGTATATGAGGAATTGGTTACCTAGTCCGGATATGAGGGGTTATATTTTCATTAAAATAAAAGAACTGAAATCAAGTTTAACGTTTATTTTCAATGCTTTATAGTAAACAAAATAAACTAATGGTGAGTGAAATATAACAATATTAATTTTAAGGAAAAAAGAAATAAATTATGTAATATTAATAAAAATTCATTAAATTAAGTCAGCCACGTATGCAAAACAAATAATATAACGAGGATTTTTTAATCGCTGCTGCATGATGATTCTTTCTCTTCTAATGTCATTCTCACCTTTTCCCGCATTTTGTTTTGCTTTTGTTCTTGAAATGTCTTTAAACGAAAGACACTTTTTAATTCTGCGTGCTTTATTGCAATCGCCATAGCGGAATGCTGGCATTCTTCCATAAAACTGATGACCTTTTTAATAGTTTTTTTCATTTTCAGTCCAAGTTTCATCACAATCATGCATCTCATCACTATATTGTTGTAGATGTGTCTCGTTGTCATTCTTTCCTCTTATTCCCATCATCCTTTGCACCAATACAAGTCATTAGGGTGAAATGAGCATAAGCAATTATCCAAAGTAAATTTCCTGAAAAACATAAATTGAAAATCAGTTACATATCTGCCAAATAGATCAATTATACACATCAAAATCATGTCTGGATATGCGGGATTCCGGATATGAGGCACTACGCATATGAGGGATTCCGGATATGAGGGATTCTACTATATAATTAGTATATTATAATAATATTATAATAATATTCGATATTATATAATAATATACTAGAACACGTTTAAAATATTTATTCTAAAACGGACATTATTTTCCAAAGAAGTAATAACATTTTTCGGAAAATAATGTCAGATTAGAAAACAAATAAACATTTATTTTAAAGTCGGACATTATCCTCCGAATAATCAAATATATTAAAACACAATTGAAATGTTTATTCTAAAATCGTAAATTATTTTGCGAATCAACTAATATTAAAATATCAAAGACATTGATCATTAGCGTAAACCTATAAGTTAAAGGTAAATCTTATAAACTATTTCCAGGTGAAATGTTTTTCCTGCTGTTGAGAACTTCGTTAACATACTTCGACCTACGTCGGACGTGATTATGGCGGCGTAAATAAGTGAACGTGTACGTAAATTTTGCAGGTAACTGACATCAACTGTTAAATTGTTTGAAAAATTATAACCTGGTGGTCAACTGTGAAAGTGTTTGAAAAATTATAACCTGGTTGTCAACTGTGAAAGTGTTTGAAAAATTATAACCTGGTTGTCAACTGTTAAATTGTTTGAAAAATTATAACCTGGTGGTCAACTGTGAAAGTGTTTGAAAAATTATAACCTGGTGGTCAACTGTGAAAATGTTTGAAAAATTATAACCTGGTTGTCAACTGTTAAATTGTTTGAAAAATTATAACCTGGTGGTCAACTGTGAAAGTGTTTGAAAAATTATAACCTGGTGGTCAACTGTGAAAGTGTTTGAAAAATTATAACATGGTGGTCAACTGTGAAAGTGTTGTGAAACATTATAACATGGTGGTCAACTGTGAAAGTGTTTGAAAAATTATAACCTGGTTGTCAACTGTTAAATTGTTTGAAAAATTATAACCTGGTGGTCAACTGTGAAAGTGTTTGAAAAATTATAACCTGGTGGTCAACTGTGAAAGTGTTTGAAAAATTATAACATGGTGGTCAACTGTGAAAGTGTTTGAAAAATTATAACCTGGTGGTCAACTGTGAAAGTGTTTGAAAAATTATAACCTGGTGGTCAACTGTGAAAGTGTTTGAAAAATTATAACATGGTGGTCAACTGTGAAAGTGTTTGAAAAATTATAACCTGGTGGTCAACTGTGAAAGTGTTTGAAAAATTATAACATGGTGGTCAACTGTGAAAGTGTTTGAAAAATTATAACATGGTGGTCAGCTGTGAAAGTGTTTGAAAAATTATAACCTGGTGGTCAACTGTGAAAGTGTTTGAAAAATTATAACCTGGTGGTCAACTGTGAAAGTGTTTGAAAAATTATAACCTGGTTGTCAACTGTTAAATTGTTTGAAAAATTATAACCTGGTGGTCAACTGTGAAAGTGTTTGAAAAATTATAACCTGGTGGTCAACTGTGAAAGTGTTTGAAAAATTATAAACTGTTTGTCAACTGTTAAATTGTTTGAAAAATTATAACCTGGTGGTCAACTGTGAAAGTGTTTGAAAAATTATAACCTGGTTGTCAACTGTTAAATTGTTTGAAAAATTATAACCTGGTGGTCAACTGTGAAAGTGTTTGAAAAATTATAACATGGTGGTCAACTGTGAAAGTGTTTGAAAAATTATAACCTGGTGGTCAACTGTGAAAGTGTTTGAAAAATTATAACCTGGTTGTCAACTGTTAAATTGTTTGAAAAATTATAACCTGGTGGTCAACTGTGAAAGTGTTTGAAAAATTATAACCTGGTGGTCAACTGTGAAAGCGTTTGAAAAATTATAACCTGGTGGTCAACTGTGAAAGTGTTTGAAAAATTATAACCTGGTTGTCAACTGTTAAATTGTTTGAAAAATTATAACCTGGTGGTCAACTGTGAAAGTGTTTGAAAAATTATAACCTGGTGGTCAACTGTGAAAGTGTTTGAAAAATGATAACCTGGTTGTCAACTGTTAAATTGTTTGAAAAATTATAACCTGGTGGTCAACTGTTAAATTGTTTGAAAAATTATAACCTGGTGGTCAACTGTGAAAGTGTTTGAAAAATTATAACATGGTGGTCAACTGTGAAAGTGTTTGAAAAATTATAACCTGGTTGTCAACTGTTAAATTGTTTGAAAAATTATAACCTGGTGGTCAACTGTTAAATTGTTTGAAAAATTATAACCTGGTGGTCAACTGTTAAATTGTTTGAAAAATTATAACCTGGTTGTCAACTGTTAAATTGTTTGAAAAATTATAACCTGGTGGTCAACTGTTAAATTGTTTGAAAAATTATAACCTGGTGGTCAACTGTTAAATTGTTTGAAAAATTATAACCTGGTTGTCAACTGTTAAATTGTTTGAAAAATTATAACCTGGTGGTCAACTGTGAAAGTGTTTGAAAAATTATAACGTGGTTGTCAACTGTTAAATTGTTTGAAAAATTATAACCTGGTGGTCAACTGTGAAAGTGTTTGAAAAATTATAACATGGTGGTCAACTGTGAAAGTGTTTGAAAAATTATAACCTGGTGGTCAACTGTTAAATTGTTTGAAAAATTATAACCTGGTGGTCAACTGTGAAAGTGTTTGAAAAATTATAACCTGGTGGTCAACTGTGAAAGTGTTTGAAAAATTATAACATGGTGGTCAACTGTGAAAGTGTTTGAAAAATTATAACCTGGTGGTCAACTGTTAAATTGTTTGAAAAATTATAACCTGGTGGTCAACTGTGAAAGTGTTTGAAAAATTATAACCTGGTGGTCAACTGTGAAAGTGTTTGAAAAATTATAACATGGTGGTCAACTGTGAAAGTGTTTGAAAAATTATAACCTGGTGGTCAACTGTGTAAGTGTTTGAAAAATTATAACCTGGTGGTCAACTGTGAAAGTGTTTGAAAAATTATAACATGGTGGTCAACTGTGAAATTGTTTGAAAAATTATAACCTGGTGGTCAACTGTTAAATTGTTTGAAAAATTATAACCTGGTGATCAGTTAAGTCGGATCAGCAGAAACTAATCTCTTTCACTTTGTTGTAAATATGTGCGGACAGTGTAACGAAAATTATCACGGAAAGTGGAATTGTCGAGTCAAGTTCTAATGCCGGGATATTGTTACCTTTCATACTAATGACCTCGAGAAAGATATTGATCCTTCTTTTCTTTCTCGCAACTTATCGCTTAAATATCAGGGTTAAGTGGGTTTTCTAGTCTTGGTTAGCAATCAGTCTACAAATGGAAGTCAGCGGGACACTTCTCTGATATTTTTCTCTACAATGAATGAATATGTAATTTTTGAGTTGCATGGTTGCTTCTTTTGAAAAAATAAAACAAAGGAATTGGTTTGCTAAAGTTCTTTCGTTTAATTATGTTTGGTAGAATAATGTGTTTCGCTACTGGAATTGTGCTGTGAACGTGCGTGGCAACTGAGAGAGAGGGAAGTAACCTATCGTAGTTTTTTTGATTTCAATATGATTTTAGACTTCAAAATGTCAATTTTCTCCTGTAATCTGAATGGTAACGCTCATGGTAATATTAGCCGTTTCCTTATAAGGAATCTCTCGGCATCGTTAGTCGAGCAGCTAGTGCCTCCGTCGGTTGAAATTTATAAAATCGTTTTATTAAAACATTTTTCCAGGAAAATAGGTTTCTCAATTCCAGTGTCTTATTTTACTCTTTTCAAGATTTGATGGAGGTTTCCTTCCTAAACTTTTGTTCTAGTAGAGATAACTTCATGATTATATCCTCATTTCCCCTTCCGGCTAAATGTAATACCCATTTTAATTATTGCTACTGTTGAAAGTCCTCAAGGGATGCGATTCTGTAGCGCCATTCCATATGTTAAAAAAAGGATGGTCTTCACTCAATCAGAGCCATTTTTGACACTTGATCTTAGAAAGCGGTTGTATACAGTTGGCAGCTTATATATTTCTGAACGCGTTTGAGACCATGCATGACCTCCATGTGAAGGTCACGATCTGATGCGGCTACTTAAGTACATGATTGGTATTTTTAGGTTAAAATTTTGCTTTTTTAGCAATATTTTTTTAATGATTTCACCACAAACAAGGCGGGAATGTCATTAGTTTGCAGGTGTTTAAAGAGAGTGAAGGTGAGAGAAAAGATTGCGTATAGCGGGGACCGAGGGAAGGATAAAAGCTGAACGGGGTTCAAGAAGATAGAAGATGGCGATTGACGACGCATTTAAATTTTTGAAGATTGTACTTATCAGGGAAGTAAGGAAACGGAAGGGAGTTCCACAGGAGGAAAGTGCTAGAAAAGAAACTGTTGGAGTAGAGCTGGCAATTACCATTACCTAATTCAACAGTAAAATGGTGGGGTCTAGATGCTAATCTAGTAGCACGCTTAAACACAGAAAGTCAGGGTACAAGCGTCAAAACTCGTCAAAGCAGTATCTATGAAAATATTTATAGAAAAGACAGAGAAAAGCCACGTCACGTCGGTGAGAGAGATACTGAAGTCGAGATGCCAAGTCAGTATGGATAAAATTGCAGATTCTTCTTTGGATTTTTTCAAGAACCTGGAGACGAATAAAAGGAGTACCTGACCATATATGGCAACAGTATTCATCCCAGAGACGAATAGTAGATTTGTAAATGTCTAAGATGAACATTTGACGAGAAAAACCTTCTGGCACGACACAGTGACCCAACATTCTTTGCACTATATACAGCTATTGAAGATGTTTTTTTTCTTCAGGATCATTCTCATTACAACTATGAATCTCTATGTCCTTCGCATAGCCCCCTTCTGCATCTGCAGTACACTGACCTCGGGAGGGAAACCGGGAGCGTTATTTCTATTAGTACATTCGTTAAATCGTCAGTGTTCATCTCATCACATCGTTGCGTGTATATATGCACAGCGTAGTCAGAGTCTAGCATAAAATGAAATAGATTGCCGCTTTCATATACCATGTGTCATACTCGTGACATTAAATAGAGTGGCGCTCTCATATACCATGTGTCACACTTATGACATTAAATAGACTGGCGCTCTCATATACCATGTGTCATACTGATGACATTAAATAGACTGGCGCTCTCATATACCATGTGTCATACTCATGACATTAAATAGACTGGCGCTCTCATATACCATGTGTCATACTCATGACATTAAATAGACTGGTGCTCTCATATACCATGTGTTTTACTCATGACATTAAATAGACTGGCGCCCTCATATACCATGTGTCATACTCATGACATTAAATAGACTGGCGTTCTCATATAACATGTGTCATACCCATGACATTAAATAGACTGGCGCTCTCATCTACCATGTGTCATACTCATGACATTAAATAGACTGGCGCTCTCATATACTATGTGTCATACTCATGACATTAAATAGACTGGCGCTCTCATATACCATGTGTCATACCCATGACATTAAATAGACTGGCGCTCTCATATACCATGTGTCATACCCATGACATTAAATAGACTGGCGCTCTCATCTACCATGTGTCATACTCATGACATTAAATAGACTGGCGCTCTCATATACCATGTGTCATACTCATGACATTAAATAGACTGGCGCTCTCATATACCATGTGTCATACCCATGACATTAAATAGACTGGCGTTCTCATATAACATGTGTCATACCCATGACATTAAATAGACTGGCGCTCTCATATACCATGTGTCATACCCATGACATTAAATAGACTGGCGCTCTCATCTACCATGTGTCATACTCATGACATTAAATAGACTGGCGCTCTCATATACCATGTGTCATACTCATGACATTAAATAGACTGGCGCTCTCATATACCATGTGTCATACCCATGACATTAAATAGACTGGCGCTCTCATCTACCATGTGTCATACTCATGACATTAAATATACTGGCGCTCTCATATGCCATGTGTCATACTCATGACATTAAATAGACTGGCGTTCTCATATAACATGTGTCATACCCATGACATTAAATAGACTGGCGCTCTCATCTACCATGTGTCATACTCATGACATTAAATAGACTGGCGCTCTCATATACCATGTGTCATACCCATGACATTAAATAGACTGGCGCTCTCATATACCATGTGTCATACTCATGACATTAAATAGACTGGCGCTCTCATATACCATGTGTCATACTCATGACATTAAATAGACTGGCGGTCTCATATACCATGTGTCATACCCATGACATTAAATAGACTGGCGCTCTCATCTACCATGTGTCATACTCATGACATTAAATATACTGGCGCTCTCATATGCCATGTGTCATACTCATGACATTAAATAGACTGGCGTTCTCATATAACATGTGTCATACCCATGACATTAAATAGACTGGCGCTCTCATCTACCATGTGTCATACACATGACATTAAATAGACTGGCGCTCTCATATACCATGTGTCATACCCATGACATTAAATAGACTGGCGCTCTCATATACCATGTGTCATACTCATGACATTAAATAGACTGGCGCTCTCATATACCATGTGTCATACTCATGACATTAAATAGACTGGCGCTCTCATATACCATGTGTCATACCCATGACATTAAATAGACTGGCGGTCTCATATACCATGTGTCATACCCATGACATTAAATAGACTGGCGCTCTCATATACCATGTGTCATACTCATGATGAAGTTTGAAATGTTTCCGTATTGATGACTTCAGTTTTGGTAGTCATGAGGATACTAGCCTTTATCAACAATTTCATCTTTGTCTCGCACAGGCCACATTAACTGAATGATCAATTCTATGACTTGCATTCATCGTTTTTTCGTTTTCGCACCATGAGTCATTGGTGATGGGTAACGCAGGAGATAAAATAAAAGCAAATCTCTTCACTTTTCCAGGATTCTCTTCAATATTGTAGCTGTTTTCAATAGTACCATCTAAATAGTCTTGATTCTTGGTTAGTGATATGTCCCAGAAAGGGATATATTTGTTCGAAGTAGCTAAGTGGTTTTGGGCTACTGTAAGCGGGTAGGACAATCTAGCAGGTAGCCGTAATGGACTGGTACTCGCCGTAGTCGTAGGCAATAGGCATAGGCAATAGGCGTAGGCGATGTACCTCCACATTAGTCTGTATTTATGGCTGACACCAGCCAATCATATTACTGTGAGGGGGGACCCAGGTGTATGCATATTCATTACATCAGTTAGATTATGATTTCCACCATATAATTTCCACTTATAATGCTTCTTTGTCAGATCGAGAACTTTTCAGTTGAGCAATTTACCGCGACTATTATTTGTCCTTCGACTGATGATGTTCTTCTACTTTTGTGTGCCGTGTCCCTTTCAGGACGTAGGCGATCATGACCCTCCACATATTCTTGCCGCTTGCAGCTCTTAATAAGTTTTGTCTTTTTGTTATTTCTCCACAAACCTGTTCTACCACCCATCTGTTCAAGCCCAACAAGCATGTTTCGCACTGCTTTCCTCTGTCCCTTTCCCCTCAAACTGTCTTGTGAGTATCAGATTTTCCAAGCCTTCTTTCTACATTACGTACTCTAGAAATATCAGCTGTCTCTTCCTGATGTTAAGTATAAGTTGCCTTTTCTCTCCAAAACCTCGTAGTTGCTAACATCTTTGGCTCATGGTATCCTCAGCATCTTTCTGTAGAACCATATTTATGTTGCTTCAATTCTCTTCTTCACCTTTGATGAGATTGTCTAGCCTTCGTTGCCATGCGGGAAGACAGATATCACGTAACAGTTCAGGACTCTTTTCTTTGTTTCCAGCGAATTTTTTCTCTCTCTTCATATTCTGCTTAGCTTTTGGAAGGCATCTTCGGCCATCCCAATACGTCTTCGCGCTTTCCATCCCCTGTTAGAACACGTCCCAGATATTTAAATTTCTGTACCTGCCTGATTTTAGTATCCCCGACCTTTAATGTGTACTTTTGTTTCACCTTTTTGCTGATATTACTACTACTACTACTACTAATAATAATAATAATTTACACATACATACACACACACACAAAGCACGAGGACTCGTGCAGACAAACACACATATAGTATTTGGTATAAAACGCTTTTGTTTACAGCAAAAAATACTACCATCTGATCCTCTATTCAGCTTACACTACTACCACACCCGTGCTCCTACAAGGAGGTAGGATTTTATCTGTTTGGAAAAAAAAATAAAGCAGTGGACGTAATATCGGTTTTCCTATATAGTAGTGATTGCTCGGCAATCTCCTCACAGGAGAAGGTGAGACTTGAAGCAACAGAAATTTGATTCTACAGAAGGATGTTGATGATACCTTGGCGCGAATATATCAGCAAGAACAAAGCTTTAGAGAAAATGTAAACAAAAAAGTAACTTAAACCTAACACCAGGAAGAGACAGTTGAAATGGCTATGGCACATAATGAGGATAGAGTGCTTGGAGATTCTTATACTCATAGGACAGATTGAAGGCAAGAGGGGGACAGGAAAACAACGCATAGCATGTTTAGTGAGCTTGAGTAAATGGATGGCGGAATAAGTTTTAGGAACGATAAAACAAAAACATTTATTAATTACGAAAAAGGAGAGAAAAATTGTTTGATTTTTTCTTTAACTGCATGTCAACTCATCGTGCCGAAATTTAATTTTCTTGGGAGCTTTGAAATAATGAAAGTAGGATATTTGTTATTCTGCTTTCACAATTGAATACGTGGTAGAGAATACTCAGCTTTTGTGCATATACATATTTGTGTAGACTCAAGATAGAGCCGGTGTTTACTAGAGGCGGTGTTTTATGTAATTTTGTTGAAGATATATTTTTGAATTCAATTTGATTTCTTTAAGAAATTGTAGGATATTAAATTGATTCATATAATGAAAGAGTTCTTTATTGATTGTTGTTTGGTTGATTTTGTTCAGTGGTATATAAACCTCTATGAGATATTTAATAACGAAATCTAAATATTTTGCATAATTTTATAGCTACACCGAAATAATTTGAACCTAATTGTAAGCTTTTAACTACAGATAAAATGTATTGTTGGTCATTTTTCTATAAAATATATTGCTGGTATTTTTATATAAATATATATTGCCGGTATTTTTACTATAACAATGTATTTCTATACTTTCAGACTGTTTTGTTTTAGCTTAGTTCATAGCCGAGATCATAACAGGTGGGACCACCCCGAGATAGAGTGGGTAGACGTGGGACCAACAACACTTTAGAGGTGGTTCCATGCTCTTCAAAACTCCCAATCTCACGAGTATCATTAAGGGGCATGATGATGGTAGAAGAAGAAGAAGAAGAAGAAGAAGAAGAAGAAGAAGAAGAAGAAGAAGAAGAAGAAGAAGAAGAAGAAGAAGAAGAAGAAGAAGAAGAAGAAGAACAACAACAACAACAACAACAACAACAGTGATAGGACGTGCAACAAGATTGATTTCATGTAGAGTGCTATAAACGTATGTAAGGACAGGTACAAGAATTGCTCAGTCACCGTGATCATTGTCACGCTGGCATATCGTAGGTACCAAACCTCCATCTTTTAGAGAAATGAGGAATGCCCTTCCGTGCGGTTGAAATACCCGAGACCAAATATCCTTCAATGCTATTCCGTGTACTTTTAGAAAATAAACGCGAGCGGGGTAAAGAACAGATAATACACTATGATCTCTATCTGAATGCGGGTGAAATGACGTTTTTATCGTCACTAGTAGTTTTACTGGTATTTTTCTTTTTATAAATAACTTTAAAAGAATATTTGTGTTATCATCCTCCTAACACTTTTATTTTTTTTACTCTTATTTAAATGAATTGAATTATAAAATAATCTTTTTATTCAAATTGCAAAAGTCACTTATGAGTGAAATTGGGAAATTAATCTCTTAAGTTTAGACAATTTTGAAAAAAAAGGACACTTATACTTAACAATAGGAAGAGAGGGTTGAAATTTATTGGGCACATAATGAAAAAAAAGGGCTTCGCGAATTTAATACGTACATGATATATTGAAGACAAGTGGGATAGAGGAAAACAATGCATCACCTACCTAGTGCGCTTGAGTAAATGGACGACAGAACAAGGTTTAGGAATGATCTAAAAAAAAAGAAAAATATTAAGATTTACAAATGAGAGGAAATTGTGGGGAGCCATGATCGCAAAAGTCCTTAAGAGATACAGTACATGGAAGAAGTTGAAGGCAAAGCTCTATTCTGTTCATATTACAAACAGGTTTATTTAAATAAAATTAAAATGATTAGATTAAAAATTAAATGTATAAAGAATTAATTAGAAGTTATATGTAATATTTTAGAAATTTAATACTAATATTTTTGGCTCTAAATTGATTTTTTATACTAAAATACAAAAAAAAAAAGAAAGTGATAGCCGTCGTGGCTGTTGTCGCATTTATTCACGTAATTCTTTTATTTGTAAGCTAAAAATTGTCAAGCCGAGTAAGAGTTGCAAGTTTTTAGTTGAACGTAGTATTCATTTACTATAGAATAGTAAAATTGAAAGAGGGCAGCGGTTACTACTAGCGACGATTGAGAACAGGAAAGTAGTCGTAAAGGCTGACTACAACTACTACCACTTGTAATGGTTATAGGAGAAAAAGCAGAGCCTCGAATTGGTAACAGCCATAGTGACGGTTGTAGCAGCAGCAAAACTGGCTTGACTCTTAAGAAACGAGGTAGCGGTGGTATTATTTAAGGGGAATTTACCGCTATAGTTGTAGTGACGATAATAGTACACGAGCAGTGGGAGTAACAACGACATCATAGTCATCCAACGTTATATCCTCGATGTAGTTTCTCTAGATTTCATTTTTTTTTAAATTTTAATCGGCTTCTCATCTTCTCGTTTTGTTTTTTCCTTCCTTCATAAAGTGAAAAACTGTTAAATTAAAAGCTTTCATCCACAAACAACTTTTGTGTTTTCGTGTTTGTGTATGTGGTTCACGTTACACGTTTACTCAACAAAAAAAAATCCTTTATTTTCTCGGTCGCTATACGCAGGAAGTTTCTGGTTATACAGAATTAATGTTAATATTAACCGTTTCCTTACAAGGAAAAAATTGGTATTCTTTGACTGAGCTGTCAAAATCTTTATCTTAAAACAATGTTTCAGGAAAATGAGGTTTCTCATGCCCAGGAGCTGTTATCGCTCTTTCCTTCCTGATCTTTTATTTGAAGTAGTGCGGAATATCAGCGTCTTGATTATGCCATTATATTCTCTTCGAGTTACACGTGCTATCCATTTTAGTTGTTGCCGCTGTTGGTAGTCCTCATGTGATGTGGTTTCTATTATTTGGTACAGTTCTTTGTGTGTGGTTATGTAGCGCCAGTGCACAATGTTGAAATAAGTATGATATTCGCCAAAACACTGAGGCTTCACTCATTTAAAACATTTTTTTTAAACTTTGACATTAGAAAGTGGTTGTATATAGCTGACAGTTTAGATATTTCTAAAAGGGTTTGGTATGACATCCGTATGAAAGTGTCAATCTGATAACGCAATTTAATAATAAGATTCATGTTTTTTAAGTTAATGTTTTGCTTTCTTAGCTATTTGCGTTGTTGGGCGAAACAACCTCTGATGCAGCAAATTCTATGTTCACGTACCTTTTCTTTTTTACTAAATGTGTTATAACTGATCCATTCGCCGGGGTACATGAAGAGGTTAGTATTAACTAATTTCACATCCTGATTTTTTATGATGGAATAAAGAGTGTAGTGGACCGTGGGGGTGAAGATGTGAAGAGATATCTCTGGGTTAAAATTTCCTGCTAGTCGGTTCAGCTACATAGGAATCTTGGACTTTAATGAAGTCCAAAGAAGACAAAAGAAAACAAACAAGACCGATATACATGGGTAAACAAATATATATATTATGGGTAAACAAATAGATTAATACACGAAGACATGAGAAGTTACATAGTGTTTGTATGGAGAAGTTATGTGTGTGTTGTGTTGAGTGTCCGTACGTACGTGTATTGTTCTTAGCGTTTCCCAGAATTTGAGAAACGCTGTATCTGTGAGATGTCACATATTGGCCTAAGTGAAAAAGAGAAAGTTTTACCTCGCCTCCGTGCGAGGTGGCGGCCCAAGGCCTGAGTCGAAAAAGAGATTTTACCTAATCTCCACGCGAGATGGCGGCCCAAAGATTGAGTCAGAAAAGAGAGAGAAGCGAAAGGTCAGCCAGTATTTATACTCGTAGGAGAGAGACCCCTGTTGAAGGATTAAGGAAATGAGGAGGAGCTAACTCCGACAAGAGTAGTGGGAATCCGATGAATGAAACATATAAGGATCAACATTTTAAGGAAATAATTTTGGGACATAATATAAGAAAAGAAGGTTTGGAAAATCTAACACTCTCCGGACGTACTGAAAGCAAAAGCGACAGAGGGAAGCAGTGAGTAACCAACCTAAGAAGATTGTGTAAATAGATCGCAGAATAGGGGGTGAAAGTGATGATGTAAAGACAAAACTTACTAAGAGCTACAAATGATAGGAAATTGTTTAGAGCCAGTATCACCGACGTGAAGCGGGGAAACGTTATATAGAAGATACACACGAAATATGATCTAAAAGTTTTTTGACTGTAGCAAACTTTAATTTAGTGTACAAAATCCAGAGACGGATATGCAATGTGATTGGTCCTGATCTGGCATCTCGTTTACAGTCACTTTCTCACAGGCGTGCCGTTGCTTCCCTCTGTCTTTTCTACAAATACTTTCACGGTAACTGCTCCGACGAGCTACTTTCGCTAGTCCCACCCTTTCGTTGTCGAAACATCCGCATCTTCTACTCGAATAGCATCGGTCTCTTCTACTCCAATAGCTTCAAGTCTCGCACTTCCCGCCTGTGGAACTCCTTTCCTCTTACTTGTTTCCCCTGACAGCTATAATCTCCAAATATTCAAATGCAATGTCAATTGACATCTCCAGTTGTCTTGAGCTGTTCCCTTTCCTTCTCTTCATAATGCCTCTATCACGCCTCTAGTCTTGCTCCAACATTCCCACCCCTTGCGTGCTAGTGGCACTCCCTCCTTGCGGTCAAATCCTTAAAAAAAAAAAAAGTAACCCATGTGTCTGTGAAAATTTTGACGTCTCTCGAAATGACGTCATATTTTCAGCGAGGAAGACTAGATAAAGGTCTCCCAAACATTATACGACAATGAAGTATTTGTGATACACAAGAAAAATCGTATATATACCCGCACGAACAAACAAAAAAGTGACTAGACAGGACATGATGTCGAAAGTTGTCAGCCTGAGAAAAAAACAAAACAACAAAAAAAAAAAACGAATGGTTGCTCATTTAGACATTCTTTGGGAAGTGGGTCGGACCGAGAACTTTTCAGCATAGTTCAATCGAACAGGCTTGCATCGACAAATATAAGCTCATATTTCCATATCTTTTAGAAAAGCATCTTTGTGAATCATACTTATATATAAGCATTCCTATATGCAATGGAAATAATCTGTAAAAAATGTTATAAAGTTTAATGTACCTAGTTTTAAGTATAGCTAAAATAACTAATGAGATTTCAGGCATTACTGTAAATCAAATAAAAATTTCAATAAAACCTTTAAAATTATATATATTTAATTCTTTCTAATCCTTTTTACAAATTATTTCTATCGAGAGAAAGAGAGTTTTCTGATAAAATGGCCGCCGCGGTCACCGGACCTGTCCCCGTGTGATTTCTTTTTACGGCTTTATGTGAAGGAACTGGTCTATGTCCCCCCACTTTCTGCTAGCATTGATGAACTCAAGCAGAGAATCACTTTCGCACTGAAGAATGCTACCGGAGACATGCTACGCCGTGTTTGACAAGAGCTTAACTACCGACTTGACGTGTGCCGTGTCACAGGCGGTGCACATATTGAACACCTGTGAATTCGGTCACATAAGAAATTTCTGGTGTTCAACATATAATCTGTTCAATTTCATTGAGTTAGACTTAGTAGTTTTCAAGATATTTGCTTTTAAAATGATGTCAAATTTTGAGGGACACCTTGTATATATATATATATATATATATATATATATATATATATATATATATATATATATATGTTCAAACATATATTGTTAATTATAAAAGACAACGAAAGTCTATTATGTTTGATCACGATCCGTTCTAAGCTTCGTATACTTCCTTTAATTTCGGGAGAAAATAAAGACAAAAACTGTCCAACATTTGCATATTATTTATTATGCTGTTCCTCGATCTAAGCTTTCAACTCACATGGGCCATCATCATGTCTCGAAATTAAAGCAACTATACGAAGCTTAGAAAAGCTCATGATCAAACATGACAGACATTCGTTGTCTGATATATTTAACAATATATGTCTGAATAATGATCCGCTGCCCCAATACAATATATATATATATATATATATATATATATATATATATACATATATATATATATATATATATATATACATATATATATATATATATATATATATATATATATACATATACATATATATATATATATATATATATATATATATATATATATATATATATATATATTTGGCATCAGTCGGAGATTCTAACCCCTACGCTATCGGTGAACTTTTCTGTATTTATTTTTTCCTAAACACGCCAGTGACCTAGAGAACACAATCCTTTGGAAGAGTCTTGCATTATTAGTAGTAATAATCACTGCTTACAAATTCGCGCTTTCTCCCCACTGTGCTTGACCGAATTAATTTCTTTTCGGGAGCTAATATCCTATACATACTTTTATTTTTATGGATAAATTAAAAAGACAAATACTACGATTACTTTAAAAACTTAGCGATTGTTGGAAGAACCAGAAAGACATGCGTAGTAATGAAGGAAGAATCTCACGTGTCTAAGGAGATAAAACTTTTTTCTAAGCAGTTATTAAGATAGAAGACTGTCGTCTTCGAGGCTCGGTTAGTGTCTTCGATGATCTGGTTTAGTTCATAAGCAATGGGGAAATCTCTGAAATACTTACCTTCATCATATGTTTTGTTGAAGTTGACTAACCAATCTTTATCGTGGATATTGAAGTCACCGCAGATATGAAAGCTAGCCGATTGAGGATATTATCTAACTTCTCGGATATTTGATCGACATTTACCGTCTTGAAGGCGATAGAGAGCAAAGACGAATATGGTACTATGGATAAGTGCCACGCGGAAGCACATATACAGAAGGTCAGGGTTCTTTTTGCGTTCCTGTCGCAGGGAGACTCGTCCTTCATGTAGGCGCCGAGTACATGTCTGTGACGATTTAGGTGGTCACGTATTGCGTTTTGTCATTTTTTACTTTTACGAATCATTATCTATTATTTTCAACATCATTTCAACAATTGCTAGATAAATATTTAATTTTTTTTAAATCTTCAATTGAAAATTTTTAACATTAATACCAGTATAGAATATGATCGAAAAACTGCTTCAGTGTGTCGCGCTAGGCAAGTTTTCATATCTTTTGACATTAAAAGGTTACCATTCATTCGGGCATCGAATATCGCACATCAAATATTGCTACCACATCTGAACTGGGGCTTCTGCTACGTTTCTAGAGATTCTTAACAGAATATAAAGAAGAATCTGCAATGTTATTGGTCCTGACCTGGCATCTCACATTTCAACCGCCGTAACGTAGTTACTTTTTCTATAAATTCGCTCATGGTAATTGTTATGAAGAGGTTTCCCCTTTTGTACCTCGAATTCAACAATATAAGCGTAGCACTAGATTGGCTGTTAGGTCTCATTATTTTAATGTTGAAATTGTCTTGTTTTCCTCTCAACAACTACGATCTTCAAAATATTAAATGCAAGGTCAGTCAACATATTATGTCTCCTTGAATACTGGTCTTTTTATTTTCCTAACGTTTTCTCAGCTTCTTTCATTCTTTATAATACTTGGCGTCTTAGTGGCTTTGTTACCTTGCTTGATAAGAAAGAAAGAAATAAGATTAATAACAATTCTGATATAACATTTCACTCTTATTTAAGTTTTTGCATGTTTCTTTCTTTCTTTCTTCCTAGAAAGGCAGAGAGAATTTCTTTCATCACCATGACAACGGACGTTTCCATTTTGTACCTGGAGAGGATTACAGGGTGTTGCGCATATAGCCCGTTGCAGAAGAATTATAAGGGACGTAATTATCTAATTGCATGCATACCAAAAGCTATCTCAATTTTGTTTTAAATAAGGGCATATCAACTCTCTGACGTGAATTACGACCGATATATCTAAAATGATATATATCTGAATACTTTTCGATACAATAATTAGCATATTTATAGCTATCTAAAATTATGTCTACAAATACGGACATATTCATTTCTCGCCCATAAACAGTTGAATGTATTTTAATATTGATCGGCATATGTTTATATATGGACGCAATCCATATACATACGACAATCAAGAGTTCAAGATCGTTAAAAAAAAAGTTTTTTGTTTGTTTGTTTTTTTTTTTACTGAAAGGTATCAATTCTTAGAATATGCAGATAACGATAAGGTTGTTTGTGCAAAAAATGGGATAGGCAATCTCAGTTCAAATTCCGTGCTGGTATATTGCGTTCACTTTCGAACCATTTCCTCTCGAAGATGTCTGAATACACATTTTCCCTACAGTTCCCAACTTTGGATTTAATCGTAAAATAAACTAGAAACTCAAGCGTTGGGCAGCAGCTAGCCTAGGAGATGACCGAATCTGGATTTCAGGGAAATAACTGAAACATCCAGAAGAGACATGGTACGTGGAACTGGAACAATCTAGTCGGTGACTAGACCGAAAGAGTTGTGAGTTCAATAACAGGCTACAGCAGTAGTGAACCAAAATCTTGGAGAGTTGAGTTAAAGGGAAATAACTGAGACATCCGGTAGAGGCATGGCAAGTAGAACTATAACAATCTACCCCGGTGGACGAAATAAAGGGTTCTGTTCGAAATCCCAATCACCTGAAGAAGGCCAGTGCTTTTAGGGTATCAGATTTGTTTTTCAGAAAATATATCATAATAAGTGTCTGACTCGGGAGTGTTAATCTTTAACGTTGTTTCATTGAACAGATTACGTACTGTGCTGGATTCTATATTCATAGACTATGGTGAATTTGGTCAATAGAAGTTATGAGCCCAGCACGCTTCCACTGCGCATGGAATATTTTGAGTCTTCTGATTGGTTAAATCTTCTATTGGTGAACTATAAAATGAGTCAGCTCATTTTGACTGGCTCACTAGTACACCAAGGTATCCAAAACCTCCAACAACGTTGTGAATATGGCAATGAAGATGAGAATAACAGTCCGAATAATGTAAAAAAAAAGTAAGATCAGATTTCTCAGCTCCTGACCATATATGGCGCCAGTACTCCATATAAGGTCTGATTTTGGTCTTGTAAAGTTAGAGGGTAGCGCGTTGGTTTCCGGTTCTTACAGAGATGGAAAAAGGAACTCACCATTTTTCGGGCATCTTTAGCGATGGACCGTATGTACGAGCTCCAGATGATATCTGGGTTGAGGAAACATCTATTCATACTGACAGTTCAGAGTCCGATCGTGATGGTGGAATCTAACTAGTTTAGTTTTCGAGGCATTGAATGAAACCAGCCAGTTTTTCACCTACTAAGATGTCAGGTCGGAGGAGAGATAAATTGCCAATCTCTGGTCATGTAGAGATTTAAAGGTTCACCCAGATATCGTTGTATCATCGGCATAGATACTCACAAATGAACGGAGTATACGCTTATACGATTATTTATGTAAAGTAAAAAGAGTGTTGGTCCTAGAAGCTAACCCTGGGGGACGCCTGCATTGATTGCTAGGGCCCAGTAGGACTGGACGTAAACAATTACCTTCAGGGGCCTGCCCATGAGGAAGGACTTTATAAATAAAAATACTCTTTAAGTGATATTACAGACATATATATCGAAATATTTACGTTGATAACGGTATATGTTATCGATATAAGTGGAAAGGCTCTTTTAAAATAGAAATGATTCTACAGTTATACAGATATTTTATCGCAAACATTGGTAATATATGTTTGTAAACACCGACACTAATCCGAATCTGTACGCCTATTGTGCAGTATATGCAAGCACTGAAAACTGTGCGGAAAATATATAAGGAAATATGAAAAGCGTTATAAAAAGTTTAATATATATATTTTACTGGTCCATTGTTCCTGCTATTCATCTTGAGAGTTTTGACAGGATCCAAAGCAGGATCCGCAATGTAATAGATCCTGACTTGGCATCTCGGCTTCAGTCAATTTCTTACGGATGCGGAATGGTTCTCTCTGCCTTTTCTAAAAAATATTTTCACGACAACTGCTCTGACGAGCTTTCTTCTCTGGTGATCCGTCTTCATAAATTTAAGCGTGCTACTAGGTTGGCATCTCGGTCCCACTCTTTTATTGTAGAAACAGTTAAGTGTAACCGCGACTTCTAGTCCAACAGTTTCTTTTCTCGCACTTCCCACCTGTTCCGCTTATATTCTTCCCTGATAACTACAATCTTAAAAAAATTAAATGCAACGTGAGTCGTCATATACTGTTGTCTTGAACCCCGTTCATCTTTTATCCTTTCCCCAATCCTCCCTATAATCACAGGCGTTATATAATACGTTGTATGGCTGGTATTTTAAGTATGGATGATACGTTATATGATGGCATTAAATGATACGTTATATGGATGATACGTTAAATATTGATGATACGTTATATGATGGTGTTATAGAATACGTTATATCGATGATACGCTAAATATGCATATGTTATATGATGGCGTTATATGATACGTTTTATGGATGATA
>OZ038475.1:13494313-13501813 GCA_964036315.1 Acanthosepion esculentum
TGGAAGAATTCATGAAAAAATATTTGCACCAACTGATATGTTCTTGTGCCAAGCTTTGCCATAATTTAATTAATAACGATCTACCCATGCATAAATGTTTGCATGTTTGGGTGGTTTCATCCATCTATCTATCTATCTATCTATCTATCTATCTATCTATCTATCTATCTATCTGTCTATCTCCGTTTGTCCATATTTATCTATCTATCTATCTATCTATCTATCTATCTATCTATCTATCTATCTGTCGTTATTTGTCCATATCTATCTATCTATCTATCTATCTATCTATCTATCTATCTATCTATCTATCTATCTCCGTTTGTCCATATCTATCTATCTATCTATCTATCTATCTCCGTTTGTCCATATCTATCTATTATTTATCTATCTATCTATCTATCTATCTATCTCCGTTTGTCCATATCTATCTATCTATCTATCTATCTATCTATCTATCTCCGTTTGTCCATATCTATCTATCTATCTATCTATCTATCTCAGTCTGTTCATATCTCTCTAGATCTAGAGAGACGGGATATACAGTACAGAAATTGAAAGGAAGGATGGGATGTGTTAGTTAATCGGCGAGCCGAGTTCAAATTCCAGTCGATTCTGTGTCGGTCACTTCCCGCCAGTGCCGATGAATCGAATTTCCTCCATCTATGATTTCCAAATCAAGGAAAAATTGTAACTTGTCTTGGAGAAGGAAAGATCTGTATTCAAAACATAATTTTGTTTTCGCGAAACATAATCGCTAGTTACATGTACTGTTCTTATGTTTTGCCATTATTCCAAAGAAGTTAGGTTCTGTGACAATAGAACCCGAGGAGTGCTATTCGTGGTACATTTCGTTCCGTTCCCTTGTTACTAGTTCTTTCGAAAAGTGTTGCTGGTTCTATGCAAACTTTTACCATTATGCAAATTTCAAATTATATTTGTGATTAGTCTTACACTTTCGTGCAATTTTATATTTGAAGTGTAGCTAAAGTTTTGCTCTCATTAACCATTTTTCTACATATCAAATGAGCCGGGCTTAATATCTCATATTTTCACATATTCTCTTATACCCAGTAAACCCTTTGCGACTTAGTGGAGTTATTGCCTTGCTCTGGGAGAAATGATTACAAGATTTGAAGCAATCATAATACCTGAATTATATTTAATTGACCTGGACTTCATAATACAGGGCGGTGGGAGGCTAAATTACACACACACGCACGTACACACACACACACACACACACACACACACACACACACACACACACATATATATATTTATATATATATGTTTATGTATATATATATATATATACATATATATATATGTGTGTGTATGTATATATATATATATATATATATATATATAAAAGTGAACATAGAAGTCAAAACTAAGAGGCGACAGTCTGTTTCATGCTAGATGCAATCGTCAGGCCTCTAAGTGTTGACTTCTATGTTCACTTTTATATTTACACACGCTCTATCTCTGATATTGAGTTGAGCACTTTATCCCATAAATATAGCACATCTTAAGACTATATTTCTTCATATATATATATATATATATATATATATATATATATATATATATATATATATATATATATATATACACACTTTTAAAAGATATATTATTTTACTATTAACATTGTCTTTGGACACCTCGATGTGGCGTAATGGTTAGGAAGGTTGTTTCGCTAGAACCTTTAAAACTGAGTAGTGATTTCAGTCTTCACTGGGTGCTCCGTGCTTTCGGCCTTTTGCCACATCCAAGCTGCGCTTAGGAAATCATTTTTGGCACTTAGATGCGGTGTACTGTTTAACAAGCTTGTCTTGCTAGATCCATTACGACTGTGTAATGAGTTCAATCCTCACTGCCTTCCCCAACCTTTCGGACTTGTGTCACATATAAGCTGCGTTTAGAAAATTACTATAAACATTTTTTTTTAAATTTAAATACACCATTTTTTAAAATGTTTGGTTTTACCTATTTTCTGACGGGAAACCTATAGACGTTTTCTGCATATAAAAGGTTCAGATGTTTCGGAAAAAGAAAAAATGAAAACTAATATAAATTTACATGTGAAAAATAAAGTTTTCTATATTTATTAGGATAAATTGTGTCTGTAATGGTTATTTTCTAAGTGTAGCTTAGATGTGGCACAAGGCAGGAAATTTAGGGCACATAGTAAGGATAAAAAATTACTTCTCAATCGTAACAGATCTAGCGAGACAAGTGTATCAACCATTACACGACGTTGAGCGGCCCAAATTGCGTCAGTAATGATTTCAAACAAATGAAACTGTTTTGCTAAATATCATTGTCATTGACTGTGGCCAATAGGATAATTATAGTCTTATGTTTAGTTCGCAGTTAGCGTAAAACATGGAGCTGAAAGAGCGTAGTTCCTAGCCATGACACCCTATAGACTGGTTGGTTGGCTGATTTTGTTTAGCGACATGTCAGGTTCTATGGGTTGTTTAATGTCGAAATCTAAATATTTTGAAAACAATTTTATGGCTGAAACTAAAGTTATATTGTACTTAATTTTATACTTTCATGGTAAATTTACGTTTGTTTTCGATATATAGTTTACAGATGATAAAATGTATTGTAGGTAATTTAAAAAAATATATTGACGGGTATTTCTTGACAAAAACGTAGTGTTGATAATTTTTATAAAATTGTAATTTTACTCTAAAGATGTATTTTAATACTCTTTTTAGTATTGTATTGGTCATTTTGTTGGTTAGTTTATTATGAAAATGTACCGCTGATTTTTGTTTGAAGTTTCACTATTTGCCCATACATGGGACCCTAAAAGATTCTACCACCCCGGGTCAGTGTGGACCTGGGAACAACAGAAGTTAAAAGGTGGTTTCACACTCCCCAAAACTTCCAATGTCCCGATCAGAGGCCTCGCTGCTGGATGTAGTTCATCGTCATACCCAGACAACGTATAACGCCGTGGATAGTATAATAAAGCCGCTAAGACTATCTCCGTTGTTTTTCCGATATCTTTCTTTTGTATGTGCCTGGGAACTGAGTTATTATCCGGGAGCAAAGAAGCATTTATTAGAAACTTTCATCAACAATTCACAGTTTCATTTTTTATTTAATCGAGGAAAAAGAAAAAGCTCATATATTTATTATTTTTGCCGATCTTCCCGCTCTTTTATTATTCTCTCGCCTCAGTAAAGTTTTATTTTTCTCATATTCTCTGACGTCAGTTAACCCCTTGACCTTAATGGCTTTATTGCCTTACTTCGGATGAAATCATTTTAAAAGACAGACTTAAGCATGAATATATATCTAAGAATTAATATAAATTCATTTTATCTTTTTTGCTTATACAGTGTAACCCGGATATAAGAGAGTTGTCGGGACCGGATACGAAGTCTCTTATAACCGGGTTTCTCTTATATCCGGGTTTGGTCTATTTTATATACATTAACACAGGCTCTAATTTGGGACCAGAGAAAATATCTCTTATATCTGGGTTTCTCTTATATCAGGGTCTCTTATATCCGGGTATATATAAATGTAGGTCATTCAAAATTAAGTTTTTCTTTTCTTTTCTTTTTTCTGTTTGATTTTTTGTCATATATATATATATATATATATATATAATCAATGATACATTATTCAAGTAAATAAAGATATTGCATTTGTATTATGAAACAGTCATCACCAAAACTTTACTACTTAAGTGAGTTTGTAGCCTTGAGCCGGAATGAACTAATATTAATTCATTGTTGTAAATAATAGTACTGGTAAATAAAGTAAGGACTTACGCACAGATACCTTACTGCCAATAATAAACACGTCTCGCAGCCATTACTGTAGGCTGGATTTTGTTATCACCCGACAATTGTATATATATATATATATATATATATATATATATATATATATATATATATATATATATATATATATATATAAATAGAGAGAGAGATCTATCTATTTATCTATCTATCTATATATATGGATAGATAGATAGATAGATAGAGAGATCTATATCTATCTATCTATCTATCTATCTATCTATCTATATATATATATATATATATATATATATATAAATAGATAGATAGATAGATAGAGAGAGAGAGAGAGAGAGAGAGAGAGAGAGAGAGAGAGAGAGAGAGAGAGAGATTTATTAAACAGCTTTGCGTTAAATCGCACGTTAGACCCGACTCTCTAGCCTTGGTGGGCAACTAGACTAGGAGAACAACATCACTGAATGTAAAAACGAGATTTCAACACATACTTGATACAGAAACCGCAATGATACTTAACGTAGAAAGGGGCCCTATATTCTACTATATATTTCGTGGTATTAAGAAAGTGAAGGAAGAGGAGTATAAATATGTATATGTGTGGGTGCATCTGTGTGTGTGTGTATATATATATATATATATATATATATATATATATATGTGTGTGTGTGTGTGTGTGTGTGTGTGTATATATATATATATATATATGTACACATGTGTGTGTGTATATATATATATATATATATGTGTGTGTGTATGTGTGTGTGTATATATATATATATATATATATATATATATATATACATACACACACATTATATATATACGTGTGTGTGTTTGTGTGTATAAAAAAACAAACTTCCATCTATTTAAGATATGCCGACGGTATCGTTATCTTAGTCAAGAATGTGGATGAAATATTTCAACGCCAAAACCAATTCTAAAATAATCATGTCCTTCAATTTACATACGAACTTGAGAGAGAGAGAGGGGGAGAGGGTATATATATATATATATATATATATATATATATATATATATATATATACAGTGTAACCCGGATATAAGAGAGTTGTCGGGATCAGATAAAATTCTCTTATATCCGGGTTTCTCTTATATCCGGGTTTTGTCTATTTTGTTTAGGTAAGTATGGCTCTAATTTGGGATCAGATAAAATCTCTCTTATATCCGGGTTTATCTTATATCCGGGACTCTTATATCCGGGTTACACTGTGTGTATATATATATATATGTAGAGAGAGAGAGAGAGAGAAAGAGAGAGAGAGAGAGAGTGGGAGAGAGAGAGAGAGAGAAAGAAATACATTGTGATCAAAATTGCATGGTGATTTTCAGTTTCATTGCGCGGTCTTGGTTTGAAGATCACACTTTGGCGCGAAACTAATAATCAGCAACCTGAATCGATTTCTATATTCACTCTATTCATATTGTGTAAATGCGCTCTATCGCCGATACTGAGCTCACTTCCCATGTAAATATAGCAATTTGTAAAGAACACACAGGCTTGCGCGCTCACATACATTTATTTAAATAGCATTCTAGCAATATTTCCACGTAAGCAGTATAATGAGATATTCGAACGAAGATTAAATACTATTTGAAAATATTTGAGGAAGAATATTAAATAAACTGGAAACAGAACGGAGACTTCTACTTAGAATCAGAAACAAACAGAAGAAATGTCTAGGGCTCATAATTGGGTGTGACATAGTGAATGGAATATGTGTAAGACATATTAACGGCAAGAAAGACAGAGGAAAGTAGCGAATGACCCCTGCCTAACGAGTTTATGTAAATGGTTGGTAGAACAGGGATGAGGACGCTTGCAAAAAGTCAAAACTCACTAAGAGCAAAAGAGAGGAAGGTGTGGAGGAACAATATCATTCAGTTCTTGAAGAAACACATAGAAAAGGAAAAGGAAAAAATGTAAGAAAAAATGCAAAGGAAAAGTAGGAGAAAAAGTAGAAAAATAAAAAGAAGGAAAAAGTAGAAGAAAAAGAAAACGAAAAGCAGAAAAAAAGAAGAAAAAGCGGAGCAAAAAAGATGATGAAAAAGTAAAAGAAGAAGAGGAAGAAGAAGAAGAAAAAGAAAAAGAAAAAAGATGATAAAAGAGGAAGAAAAAGAAAAAGAAGAGAGAGAAGAAAAATCGAAAGGAAAAGAAGGAAAAGCAGAAGAAAAAGAAAGCAAAATGCAGAAGGAAAATGAAAGAGGGGAAAAGTAGATGAAAATGTAAAAGAAGAAGAGGTAGAAGAAAAAGAAGCAGAAGAAGAAAAAAGAAAAAAGAAGAAAAGAAAAAGAAGAAAAGCATATGGAAAAGAAAGAAAAGCAGAAAGCAAAGTAGAAAATAAAAAGCAGAATATAAAGAAGGAAAATAAGAAGAAAAGAAGAAAATGAAGATAAAAAAGAAAAAAGCAAAAGATGGAGGAGGAGGAGGACATATGTATAACAATTTCCATGTATCGTAAAATGATCTTGCAAATATTAATTAATTTTGGAATTCCATTACTTATATTGTTACATGAAGAATCTAAGATTTTTTTTGTCTATTGACGCGGATAAGAATAAACTGCTATTAAATCAGTTAAAGCAAACTGAGAAATAAACTGCAATTAGCAACCTGATTTACTCTATTGCTAATGAAATATTCAGATGTTATGGTAGCACGGGATATCTTCGCTTATTAGACATCGAGTAATATAACGTTAACAGCGGGATATTCAGTCAATAAATAAGAAGAAACAGGAAGCGTGGCCGATAAATATATAACTTCACAGTATATTCTATATTGTAGAATAAATACAAAATCAATATATCTAGCATATATTTAGTTTGATATTAGATAGGCTCCATTGTTGCCGGAAGGCGTTTTTTTTTTACAATAATGTACATCTTGCACAGAGGCCAAAAGGCATTTTAGTAGCAGGACTACAGACTAAGATGCTAGAGATAAAGTTTATGGCGATATATGTGGAAAATAACGGTTAAACCTAGGTTGGAATAAGTTAAGTACTGACCAGAGAAATATTCTCCTGGTACTAGGTTCTACAAACTAACCGTTCCTGGGAAGAAGCTCTCCAAGAGAAAATTACATCTCACTAATGGAATACGATGGTTATGAAGGCATGGTGGGTCTTTGTCCTGAAGTTTAAAACTGGTGGAATATGTAGCTAATGACGAGTCTATACTGAAAAGGGGATAAGAACTCGCGTGCATTCTTGGAAACCGGGCATATACTTGGTACCTTTCAAATACTTGGGAAGGATTTCTCCTTCAAGCAGCGCTTAAATAGTTTTGTTAACATCGGGGATAGTCGGGGTTAATATTTTTTTAGGATAATCACTAGAATTTTATCTGGACCCGTAGCCTATTTAGAGTGGATAAAAGTATTAAGTTTTGAGACTTCCCTGCCTTTGTTAAAAATATTACAAAGATAATCTGTAAGACGGGAGAAGTCGAGAAGGGATGGTCTTTGTCATCTAACCTGCAGGCGAAGATCGTAGCGAAGCGCTTTCTCTTATCTGACGAGCATGAGATCACCTCAGGGCGATTTAATATAGTAGGCCTTGACGCTTTGCGTCTATTGAGAATTTGGTTTGAGATTTTCCAGAACTTCCAGTATCCCAAATTGTTTGTTTTCGACCTCCGTCTGGACTGCTGGTGCATAGCTGCACTTTGCGTTGTCTAGAACTCTCTTGCA
>OZ038475.1:13506813-13579313 GCA_964036315.1 Acanthosepion esculentum
TTTCGCTTTCAAAGAACCCATTAAAAAACTCATTTTAGCAACAGTCTGCATAGCCTTTCTGTTTCTATTCGGGTCGTAAATGAGTATCATTGGAAAACAAGATTCATTTGTAAATATAAACACATTATATTTGATTGCCGATTTCTTCGTTTTTTACGGTTTATCACCCCTTTGCAGGTTATTTAAAGACAGAAAATATTTTTCGATTGTAATAATATTTTTTTAAATAATAATAATTTAGTGATAGAAATGTTACTATTTAACCCCTAGCAGAAGGGAGAAGAGTTGGATTCTTGCCTTTCCCAAGAGTATTTAGGCGAAAGGGAATATAACAAACCCAACTCTCTGATTAACTATTCCTAAACATTATCCATTATACAAACCGCACATACAAGTTTACAGCACCTGGAATTCCCTAGCAGTTACCCATCTAGATTGAGCAGGCTCATCATTGCTTAACTTCGTGATTCTACAGGAACCACTTTTTCAGTGTTATATGTCTGAAAGCCTATGACCGATCACTAGTGAGTATACTTCTAATAGATCAATAGTTAATAAATTCATCAGATGCACTATTCGCAAAAAGGTTTTATTCTGGTTGCTGATTGTTAACGTTTTCCTCCCAGAAACTGATCAGTCCGTGGTTTGTGAGCCATATCGCCTGGAAATCTTTGACCTTTTTGATTTCTCATTACACTTATATAGAAAAGAGAAATAAGAAAATATTTAAAGTTTTACAAAACGCTGATCCCCACTTAGGATTAATATTCACTAGAATGACCCGTGATGTCACGGTTTTCCAATTTTAATATTGTGATGAATCTTACTTCTTAAGTTAATAATCGAACAAGCTCATGGCGAGTTCTACGGCAATAAAAATCTCCGTAGAAATTCCTCGGCCGCATCGTTCGATCTTAACAACTTTAATGAGACATGGCAATATTAATCATATGCTAATCATAATTTAAAGAAGTAAACGGAAATAGAAGACATTAAACACTTCTGTCTTCCTTTCTCTTTTTTTCTCTCTTACTGAAACCAACTAACATCTTTGATATGTCCATCCACGCAATCAAAACGGAATAGTCCATTATTTATGAGGCAGGGAGTAACGGTCGTGCACATACCAGAACTAATAAGTTCAAGCATAATTGACTGGAAAGCATGGAACCGGAAGAGAGTTCCACAATCGAGGAGAGTAAGAGAAGAAACTGTTAACATAGAACTTACTGTTACATCTTAGCCAATTCCACTGTAAATTGATGCGATCTCGTTGCCAGTCTAGGAATTGCGCTTAAAATTCATGGAGACTAGGAACCATAGCGGAAAGTTCAACAGAACAATTACCATGAAAGTATTTACGGCGGTTGGAAAGTGACTGAAGCCAAGATGCCAGGTCATGTCCATTAATATTGCAGATTCTTTATCAAGGATATCTAAATAGGAGCAGGAACACCGAACCATATGTGGCAGCAATATTCAAAGAATGGACGAATGGTAGGATTAAAAATATGTAAGATAGATTCTGAGGAGAAAAATTGTCTAACGCGACATCGTGAATCAGCGTTGTTAGCAAACAGACCAAACCATTAGCTATACATGTGTTAATCATTTTTGTTCTTCTTAATAGAAGAAATTAATTCATATTATTTTTCTTATTTGGTAAAAAGCTCTTTATGAAATGCTAGTTTGTTGTAAGCTCTACTGAGTGATTGCCTTCTTTAAAACCTAAAGTGATACATTGGCTTTAAGCCATTTTCAATTTTGCATCTGAGAACACAGTTGAATTCATCAGATTGTTTACCAATTTCTGAACGAGTTAGACTCCATGATGGTATCATATAAAGCTCTAGATATAAAGTTATTTTTAACAGCATGACTCAAATTCGACGGTTAATATTTTGGGTGTATATCATTTTACGGTGTTGGACAAAAGTACCTCTAGCAAAAACTATCCTGTTTTCAATTCCATTACCTTCTATACTAAATTTCTTATAATTGATACTAAGGTATTGAAAGTATTTTGAATTTATTAAATCCATATATTAAATTTTTCTAATAGATTCAGAGTATAAGCCATATCTGTTTTCATTCCAACTCCAGATTATAACTTCTGTTCTTGAAACTCTTGACGTAGAATGTTGCTTTTTTGTTAAAGATCATTCAGATACCAATTATGAACAGTTAAGCCATGTTCGTCATTACATTGACATCTATATGGAAAAAAAAAGAGAACTGTTTTCTATTCGTAGATTTCTAAGGGCTCTCTCGAGTGGTTTGTAACATCCTATTTATCATCTCTCAGTTGCGTCTCTGTCTTTGGGCGGAGTGCGCTCAGAGGCGGCTCCGTCAAAGGAAAGAGTTGCAACTGAGGAAAATTATACTGAGATGTGCCCAGACCTGTGGAAAAGCTGCCCGGGGTCGTGCCCTCTCATTGCACCAAAGAGAGGGATCGGTGCAACGAGGCCAGCGCAACCGACGGTTGCGGGGACTGCAGGGAATTGTTGTTCTTAGCCTGGGTGTACGCGCTTGAGCCCTTACCTTAAAAACATACCTTGTATCACAACTCGTCTTAGTGGGGAGACAAAGTAAATTCCTAGTGTGTAAATTAATCTCTCGAGTAGTTTGTAGCATCCTATTTATTATCTCTCAGTTGCAGCTCTGTATTTTGGCAGAGTGCGCTGAGGGGCGGCCCCGTCAAAAGACATAATCTCAACTGAGGGAAATTATGCGGAGAGGTGCACAGTTCTGGGGAACACCTGTCACTGGCCGCGACTTCTCATCGCACCAAAAACAGGAACGGTTACGGGGACTGCGGGCAATTTTTGTTTCTAGCCCGGGTGTACGTGCTTGGGTCCCTACCTTAAAAACTGACCTTGTGTCACAACTCGTCTTAGTGGGGAGACAGAATAAATACCTAGTAGATTTTTTTTTCAGGGTGAGGTACGCCTATTACTTTATATTTTATACCTATTTTTTCCCATCTTGTAGACGCACAAAGCTGTGTATGGGACGAAATTAAACGTTTTATGGTGCTCTTGTTATCCTTGTACTACTGACGAAGCTTGAAATGAATCTGTTTTTGCATCTTCACCGGACGTAGACACTACAGTTCAAAAGTTTTAGTCCACCTCTGGTAATTTTTAAAATTGGCCCAAAATGTAGTTTGTTTGTACTTTAAATAAGAGAAAATTATTATACATGGCTAAAGTGAGACATGGTTATATTATTAGAAATTTTATTATGTCAAAAACAAAAGAAAGAAGCATTTTATGATTAAAGTTTGCTCTCGTCAAAATATCCTCCTTTACCATTGATTACTGCAGCACACATCTTTGGCAACATTTTCTCAAAGTATAAGATTGATAACTGATTCGATTCTTTTTTCAATCACTCTAAGAGCTGTTTTCATTTTTTCCACTCTTCTGTCAAGTTAATCCAATGCGAATACTGGGGTGTGGCTTCAAACTTTTGAACCGTGGTATATGACGATTATTATCAATACATTTCCTCTATCAGACCAAAGCATTGAGAGGAGATACTTCATTTCAATCTACATCACTCATTGCTGTACTGATTCCCACATTTATTTGCCTAAAGTATCCCGTCTCTCCATGTCAGTTGTCTTTGGTTCGGGTAGAATCTTCAGAAGCCTTTTCAAAGAACATCAGCAGGACATCACTTCGTCTTTCAAAGACTTTTAAAGTTATACCTCTTCAAGACATCGGCGATCATGGCAATTCATATTTTCATCTTTATTTGTGATATGCCATACATTCTTCGGAAAAATAATGGATTGGTTTTCCGCTGAATAAATCTGGACAAATCTGTAAATATTGTCTTCGTAATTAAGTTAAAAAGGCTACGAGTCAATGTGAAATTTTGAACAACATACACTTATTTAGACTATTTACATTATTAGAACTATTGTCCTCATCTTTTTCGCCATGTTTATCACAACGTTTCAGCCTTTGTACGTTCTGTCCTTCTTCAGGTGGTTGGAATGTCGAACTGAACCCTTTATTTCGTTCACTGGGTAGACTGTTCTAGTTTCATGTGCCATGTCAAATGGATGTCAGTTATAAGGTATCGACATTCCAACCACCTGAAGAAGGCCGGAACATACAACGGTCGAAACGTTGTGATAGATACGGCGACAAAGATGAGGACAATAGTCCGAATAATGTAAATAGTGTACATAATAACTCATCTCAGAAATATAGACAGGTACACTTATTTCTTGATAATAGTGGAGCCTGGTAAAAATGTCCACAATTAGTGGAAGTGAGGAAAGATCAAGCAGAGGAGAGTAGCAGGTGTCATCGTGATGAACTAACAATTGTTCCTTGACAACGCTTTCTGCATGTATGGATGATTAAAACATACCTTTGCGCATCGGTTTGCACAACAGTTTGGCAAGCTTCGTCCTGCACTGAGCTGCGAGAAAGTCTAATTATAGTCAGTTCTGGTCGCTCTATGAATCTGGCTGCCTGCCAAAGCTGGTTTGGTCGAACGAACTTAATCAGGTTGAAATACAATGCAAGACTATATAAAGACGTAGCTGTATTACAAGTTATAATTTGCAGCAAAATATCCAAGGCATAAACACGTGGACTCCAGTTTTAACCTTGAACTTAATATTACCGATGGAACCGTTGTTACTTGTTCGGTTTCTGGGAAAAAAAATACAGTACATCCTCCATTATCCGGACACCTTGAAAATATGTATGGATAATTAAGAATTTCGGATAATTGAATGCTTAAATTATCGATAAACAATGAAAATAAAAATTCATTCTCATCAAATCACAGTTTCAACCGTTTCCTTTAAGGTTTTCATCAGTTTATTCTGCTGAAAAAAATCATCAAATCTTGTCTGTTTGTTGTTGGTAATGCTTTTTTTCCTGACACTACCTCCCGAAGCTAGATTAAAGTAGATAATTTATAAGGGTAGCTTATGGTTGAAAATGGAACCAAAATAAACATTTTTTTTCAATTTGTATCAAACGCAACATTTCGATTTATAAATTCTCAAAATGCTTGTCTGAGATTGAATATTAAAATGGCTTTAGTTCGGACAAATGAAAAATGTTCAGATGATTTCAGTTTTTCTCTTCATTTCCGTACGAATGATCTAAGTCCGGAAAAGTGACGTACTGTTAATTGAGGAAGTCTCATTTGGTGAGAAATCGAGGCTAGCGAGTTGAGCCAATCGACAAACCAAGTCGGGAAGAACAAGATGAATATTTAAATCTATTATTTAGCGATCTTTAGGTAGTCATTGTACTATCAGTTTTCTTTACCAGTTTTGCCCCATCCAATCATTGTTAGTGTTCAATCAAAATCCCCATGATCGACACATTATTTGACTACTTGTGGATTCTAATGAGACATGAACTCGTTATGGATGTCGCCTTAAGCACTTTAGAAGCGGAAGCTACGATAAACCGGAAGACAAATTTAGTTACGGCATCTTGGTTTCAGTCTGGTTCCCATGGCCGTAGCTTCCCCACGCCTGTTCTATAAATATTTTCATAGTAATTATACTGATGAGCTTTCCTAGTTTGTACATCGACTTTACGAATTTCAGCTAGGTCTCATTATTCTGCAATGTAAATGACTAGATGTTAACCGTAAGTTCTATGTTAATAATTTCTTCTTTCGCACTTCTCGCTTGTGAAACTCCCGTATGGGTGCTTGCATCCATTTAACTTTGATCTTCAAAAATTTAAATGCAATGTCAGTCGCTACGTTCTGTCTTCTTGTGCTTTTATTGTTCTCTCTCCTTAATATTTTTTCATATTTTCACACTCAGTAACCCATTGCATAATAGCGGTTTTATTGCATATCTTGGCATGGAATTTAACAAAACATTAACAGCAGTGTCTTTTCCGATTTTTACACCGTTTCTAATACTATTGTAATGACAAAAGCACGCAGGTATAGGCTTTAAGTAAGCTTTATTTAACTGAGAATACAAGGTTCCCATTAAACAGAAATAGCTCTCTCAGAGACCCTATTTACTACATCTCTTGTTCAGATTCCCCCGAAGCCCATAGCTGCTAAATCTTATTTTCGTATCCGAAATGCAAACGAAATAATTTCTAAGGAATAAATGTATTTAATTTATAATCCGATATTTTCCGGAAATCATATATATATATATATATAAATATATATACATATATCTATATACAAGTAGAGGAGTGGTGTATACGGAATAAATTCCAATAACCAAAAAATACTATTCTTAAAAGAAGGCTCAATATAGAGTATAGCAAATAAAATATATTCGAAAATTATGACATAAATATGTTATAAAATCACTACAAAAATAGCCATTTTGTTTCAACACTTCTGGTGTCTTATTAAGTGATGGTGTTGAATGTAGAATAAAGAGTTTATATATATATATATATTATACAACGTCTCTTCAGGTAATAAAAATGATGGTGCCTGAAGAGACGTTTTATTTAAACGACGAAACAAAATGTAGAATTTTGTAGTAATTAATATATAATAAATATATATATTTATTGCTTTACACTTGTACTGAGCCCTGTTTTTAATTAAAGTTTTGAATATGGTAATTTTAGTATTCGTTCTTTTACATTTGGGTACATTTCTACCACTTTATGTTTATATCTCTCGCCACACGTATATAATTCAATCAACAATATATATATATATATATATATATATATATATATATATATATATATATATATATATATATATATATATATATAAAGAAATATAGTCTTAAAGTGTGCTATATTTATGGGATAAAGTGCTCAATATGAGAGATAGAGCGTGTGTAAATATAAAAGTGGACATGGAAGTCAGCACTTAAAGGCGACAGGCTGTTTCATGCTAGATGCAATCGTCTCGCAATATATATATATATATATATATATATATATATATATATATATATATATATATATAAAAAAGTGAGAAACAGCAAACTTTTTTTGGTTATAGCCAAAAACGTTTGCGGTTTCTCTCTCTTTTTAAATATACATTTATCTCTCATTAGAACAAATATAAGCTTTTCCTATCTATCTATCTATCTATCTATCTATCTATCTATCTATCTATCTATCTAATCGAGCCCCCCACCCAAAAAAAAAAAAAAACACACATGATCTGAAGATGATAATTTTTTTCAAGGTATTCTGAATCTTCAATATTAATCATATTTATGTACTAATAAATTCTCGCATAACCACGTGTAAATTTGATGTGCTGAGGCGCGTATGTAAGAAACGTCAATATTGAACATGTGCGCAATGCACTTAATGATCGCTGCAAGCCAGCTGTTACTTCATTTTCTAGCAAAATCGAATTATTCAGAAGCTTTTGTTGTTTAAATATTCTCAGTTCAACTTTCATCTCATTATTTCCGATCTATACCACTTAACGGTTATTGAATATTATATCATCTGAGCCTTGTAATAAAAAGCAACAACAACACGAAAATGAAATGTAAACTAGTTAAAAATTAATAATGAGAATGCCTCACGCGACATCATTCATATAACGTATAATTATTGAATGATTTACAATATCCGCACAGATTAAGAAGAGACGTGAAGCAACAGACGAAGCCATGATTGATATATTCATTGATTTGCTTTGTTTTTACGGTTTGCCAACCCCTTGTGTGATATTTAAAGACGAAACAGTTTTTGCGAGTGAAACTTTCATTTGCATCTCAAATTCTGTCACTTTCTCACCGACACGACGTGGCATCCCTCTGTCTTTTCTACAAATATTTTCATGGCAATTGTTCTGATGAGCTTTCCCCCCTGCCCTGATGTCAAGACTAAATGAATTTAAAAGTGCTACTAGATTGTGGAGGCAGAAAGAATCACGGTGGAGTAATGGATAGAAGAATCAAATTCAAGTCGAATCCATTACATTCATTTACGTGCTAATACCCTTGGAAAAAGTATGAATCCTCTTCTTCTCTCCCTCCCCCAGCAGCTATGGATAAATAGCAGGGCAGACCGGGTTAATAGCCGTAGATGGCAACTGGTCTACAGCAGAAAGAATTGGCAACCTACTGCGGGAAAAATCTGCCTTCTCAGTCATGACTACCATATTATGTATCACACATGGCACATAACTGACTTGATTGGTAAGTAGGTCTCACAGTTTTATTGTTGAACTAGGTAGATGCAACCATCACTTCTAATGTAAAAGTTTCTTTCTTGTACTTCGCAACTCTTTTCTTGTAACTCCCACCACTACGCGTCATAGTGGCATTATCGCCTTACTTGGCGTGAAAAAAAAACAATAATTTTTGAGAATAACATGAATGTACACTACTTGCATTGTTCGGACTATCACTCCGGAATGTCGACCTGAACCCTTTACATCGCTCGTTGGGGTAGACTGTTCTAGTCCCACGTCTAATGGATATCAGTTATCTTCTGTTAATTGCTCCACTGCCTTATCCAGGAATTGAACTCACACTCTTTGGGTCCTGTCACTAAATCTAACCAACGACTTTATCCACTGTCTCATGTGTCCTTGAGGACATCTGAGTAGGAATTTCTGGGACTTATAAACCTAATGTCTTCAGCTCACTTTTTGACCTGTGCTCATATTGCAATTTTTGTTGTTATTATCGCTTTTCTCTGGCACTCCTTATTACTGGTTGCCATATTGTATTAATTTCTATGCTTTCTATGAATGTAATACACGAAATACGAAGAAGTTTGACGGAAAATCAGAAAAACAAGGAAACGAGAAAAGAAAGTCCACTGAAACGAACCTTTACAGGATATATTGTAAGACTTGTAACTAAGAGAAGCAGGGTAAAATATCGATTAGCCTGGTTAATGAATTTGAGTGAATGGATGGCAGTCGAAGACAAGGAGGGGTAGGGAGTGGCACAAGTTACTTAGGGCAACAGACTGGAATTAGTGAAGAGCCATGATCACCCTCGTCCGGAATAGATTTGGTTTATTGGCTTTACAACCTACGAACAAAAAATATGATCTGATGGAAAATGGGGTGACAGTGTGACTTTCTAATGAGAAATTATGGCCATTGCATTTCTGTGGTCAAATCATCAAAGAGTCGTAAATGTCTGACGTGATTTCAAGGGAACAGAATGCGGGTTCGATTCTCTTCAGAAGCTGTTTTCTTAAAATTAAATTTTCCGAAGTGGACTGATTACTTGATGATCGTATAATATAAAGCAAAATGGTTTTTGTGATTAAATTCCCTGATTTTTTGGAACAGGAGTAGAGGTTTATCCCTTGTCTCCTTTTTAAGATTGGATGTCTAGTTCCTTCTAAAGTTTTCTAATACTCTTTCATCCCCAGAAGCTACTTGAGTCTTAGTGGCATTATCGCCTTGCTTGCGGTGAATTGATTAAAATAAAATAAAGATTAATAAAAATGGAAATACATTATTTCCTTTATTCGGACTGTTATCCTCATCTTCATTGCTATATTCACAACGTTTCGGCAGTTGTACGATCCGGCATTCTTCAGGTGACTGGAATTTCGAACCGAACCTTTTATTTCGTCCACGGGGGGAGAATGTTCTAGTTCCATGTCTCTTCCGGATGTCTTACCTACTTTCCAATAACTCAACTTTCCGTAGTTTTGGTTCTCCACTGCTGTGACCTGCTATTGAACTCACAACTTTTTGCGTTTAGTCACTGGATCTAACTGACGTTTTTCATTCAATGGGGCATGTGTCCTTGATTCAATAAAGAAAATGAGATAAAAAAGGCAAATCAGTTCAGAACATTTTTCTTTTGATTTTAATTTCAGCTCACTCTAGGAATGCTATTGATAACATTTACTCAATGTACCTACCGTTTGCTCGGATCATCGGCAACTTAATTTGGTTCCATATCTATGAATGACTCCAGTGCACGGCATTGCTGAGTGGATGGCTTCCGAGACAGAAATCCATGGCGAATAAACGCAATGGAATCTACGGCCACGTGACAGTGAAGAAGACGTGTTTTCAAGTTGGAGGAAATCGGATAAAGCTTGAATTGGGGAAGAATGGACTTCGTCAGGATGACTTGCCAAAGTCATACTATTGATAATGTTGAGGATGACTTGCATCAAATACAGGGTGTTGAAACATGGGGTAAGGGTTAACGAACTGGTCATATTGATCATTACTAATTTGTAATGAATTGCATACTCGCTGAGAACTCACATTTTTGATGATTTGTCAAAACTAATCTAATATATATATATATATATATATATATATATATATATATATATATATATATATATATATATTGCATATCTGGGGAACAGTGCTTAACATCAGAGACAGAGTTTTTATATATATATATATATACACACGAAACTTTCAAGGATGCGGCCAGACTCATCCTTAATCAGTTCGGGGTTGCCGTTGGAGCCGATATGATGCAAAACCCAAAATCTTAAAACCCAATATATATATATATATATATATATATATATATATGTATTTATGTATAGAGAGAGAGATAGAGAGAGTTAGAGATAGAGATGTATAGATAGAGATGCATAGATATATGGTGTACTATCCCGTCGTATTTAACGTATGAGGGTCAATCCGCCCAGTTCATAGAAACCGACAGCCCAGACACCAGGACATGATTTGATTATAGTGGTGAAGAACAAACCACACTTTTTGAAGGGTCGACTACAGAGACCTGGTACACTACGTGTCACAAGAATCTCAAAAATTTGAATTCACAGTTGTCCTATTCCTAGGCCAATTGCCATCCAAGGCTATAAAACCAAGTGTGTCCTGTTATTTACCTATAGGTGGAGGGAGAAGAAGAAGGTTAATATATTTCCCAAAGGTATTAACACATAAGTGAAGGTATATATATATATATATATATATATATATATATATATATATATATATATATATATATATATATATATATATATTATTTGGTAATCTGTTTGGATAATACAAAAGAAGATATAGATCCAGAGAAAGCTCAATGAAAAAACAGAACATATATATTAAATGCAATCCTCAGGTCATAGCTTGGAGATTGCGTTTAAGCGCTGGTTGTTTGCCTCTATATCCATATATATATATATATATATATATATATATATATATATATATATATATATATATATATATATATATATATATATATATATATATATATATACGACGCTTTCAATATATATATATATATATATATATAGAGAGAGAGAGAGATAGATAGATAGATAGATAGATAGATAGATAGATAGATAGATAGATAGATAGATAGATAGATGTATATACAGCCTGAAAGGGAAGATATATTTTTAATTTCACACATCCTTCAATTTGACCTTTTGCAGGCCTCAGCGGTTGCATTTTTTCTGGGCAAATGAGTTCTGTGACGTATCTCTGCTCCGTAGGTAATTTCACATCTGACTCAATTTTCGTACCAAATTGACGTCCCTTTGCTATCTTTAACAAATTGGTTATTGGTAGCATGATTCATTTACACTGTCATTTCACTAACATTTTTCTGCGACATCCTGTCGTAAAATAATAAATAAAGGCATTATTTCATCTGAAATTGATATTAGTATGCAATTTATTCGTCAGGTTCATCGGTTTAAGACGGATTAATATAAAAAAAAAATGGAATATTAACATTCAATTTCATGTTTTGAATAATTTGAAAAATCAAGATATTTATCGAGCATTTGCTTTCGGTAAAGGTCCCTTGTCTTTCGATTTTTATTAATATTTATTGATTTCGGCGTTTAGCTACATACAAGGAATTGACCACTGGTTCTGCTTTTAAAAAAGAAATACCCCTACCACAACAATTCTTTTGAAGATTTTTAATTTGAGTTTAACTTAAATATTAAAACCTTTGTCAGTATCTGTATATCTTGGATATCTGTTGCTTATAAACATGTTTAAAGTCTTAATTATTATTCGAGTTCAGTTTTAGTTTGGTCGACAGTCGTTTCTAATATAAAAAAAATAATTGTGATTTAAAACGATTAAAACATCGAATATAGTTACTTTTGTTTTAGTACAATTTCACATAATGCTAAGTAATACCGAAACTTTACATTGAATGTAGACGGCAACCACACGAATATATTTTAATACGATTTATTTATTTAATTGGAATAAAACGCTTTTTCTTATATTCAACTTCTGGTCTAATTAAAATTTTCAAACTATTTTCAAAACTTATTTCTCTCGCATATAAGTTGCTAGGTTAAAATACGAACTTCATTGTCTGTGCCCAAGACTAAAACGTGTTGTTGCTAGTATTTCCGTAAAATCATCGTCAAAATCGATTTCTATTTAACCTAAAATCAAGCGATTCGTCCTTCGAAACATATATCTTCGATTTCTATTGAAAAAAAAAACCCGTTAAACCATCTCATCATGTAATTACGACAAATATATATGAACTGAACTATCTTACTGACACTAGGTCACAGAGTTCTATTGGATCTCGCATATATAGTGAATTTAAACTAGTTTCACCAGTTTTAATCACTTGTGTTAGTTGCTTGTGATACGTTTTCTCATAATTACACATTCTCTTTAAACAGTGCATGTTTTTTTGTCGTTTGTTCTTGTCTGCATTGGTTATATAGCAGTGCATCTTTCACCTAAAACCCGGAAGAAAATATATGCATATATGATTACTGCGAAGATGAATCACTGTTCCAATGTTAAGTGCTGAGATTAGAAAATTGGACTACAACAAATATTTTTTCTTTTATGTTCTATGTCCCTTCAAGGCTTTGGCCAACATGGCTCTCCCCAATTTCATACCCCTTGTAGGTCTTAATAACTTTTGTCTTTTTGTTATCACTCTTAATCCTTGCTCTGCCATGTATTTACTTAATCTCGCTAGGTGGGTTGCGTGTTGCTTTCCTCTGTCACTCTTATTTTCATTCTCTCCTGGGAATATAAAATTTTCCAATCCTTTTTTCATTATGGGTCTCAGAAACCTCAACTGTCTCTTGCCATTGTCTCTAGAACTTCGTTTTTCTTCACATGTTCTGACAATGGTATTCTCAGCATCCTTCTGTAGAACTACATTTCTGTTAGTTAAAAGGCTCTTCTTCGTCTGTGCGAATGCTATGAAAAATAACTGGCAGGTCATAAATATATAATTTTAAGAAACAAGCTTCTTTAAGTTTTAAGAAAATGATAAATTCTGAAGACGCACGCATATAATTCCTATTTTCATTATGAATAATCACCTATATATTTTAATATATTTTATTGTTATACATTATTCATATTTACACAAATATTTAAGTAAATGCGTAAGTCCCTATATGAATAATGTATAACAATAAAATATATTAAAATAATTGTCGGACTTAGTTCATTTCATAATAAATCATCTATATATAAATAGATAAGAATTATTAGGAATTATATTGAATTCATAAGCAGAATCATATTTATATATGTTGTAAAAGGAAAGCTATTTAATTTCCATATACATCTGAACCTGAGAAGAGGTGTGACAGCGAAACTTAATGTTGGTCCTAAGATAGGTCTTTTGAGCTCATGCAAATTTAAACTATTGTTACTCTCTTTTTTTTTATATTGAAATCTATAAAATCAGCTCGTCTTTAAACACGATAAATTTGAACAATTTTCTTTTGACTTAATGCAATTATGATATATATATATATATATATATATATATATATATATATATATATATATATATATATCATAATTGCATTAATATATATATATATATATATATCATAATTGCATTAATATATATATATATATCATAATTTCATTAATATATATATATATATATATATATATATATATATATATATATATATATATATATATATATATTAAAGTAATAATGGATTTGATTTTAATTTGACATTTGCATTCCTTCAAACGTTATCAAAATGGATTTGACATTTTTATTATTAAACAGTGTGTGTTACGTTTGACGGCTTGCACATTCGAGAAATCTTGGAGAACATTGTCTTTATTGGGATTTCTTGAATCTGTAGCAAATAGAATAGAAATTAATACACACTGTCTGACACAAAAAAAAATGCGGCGTCTAATTCAAATGCGAGTATCCACTAATAATAACGTTTGAATTAATTAATTCATTTATTAGATAGAAAGATATGGGCAAACGAAGATAGATAGATAGATAGATAGATAGATAGATAGATAGATAGATAGATAGATAGATAGATAGATAGATAGATAGATAGATAGATATTGGGGGCACGGTGGAGTAATGGATAGCGGCTCGGATAGAGGACTCGGAAAGCCGAGTTCGAATTCCAGTGGAATCCACGTGCTAATACCCTTGGGAAAGATATGAATCTTCTTCTTCTCCCCCAGCTAGTACTATATCCTTGGATGAAAACTCTAATTTCTGTATTCGAAAAAATGTGTGGTTGGTTCTGCCTTCGCCACTACGATAAAATCATGTTGGGTCCTAGGACTTAGTTGTTTGACCCTCATACGTCGAAAAACGATGGGAATTGTAACAGCGATAGTCTCGGGAGTGAAACGTACAAAGTTTCAACATTAGAATTTAATTTAAAATAAAAATTAAATATTTTAATATTATATACGTAGCCCCAAACGATCCTTTTTCATGAAATTATTTTTTTCAAGATATATTTAATATAATAATACAATGTAATGTACTATTACGCATTTCACACCAAGTAATGTGATTATTTTCCCTGTCTTAATGTAACACATGCTCCCTGTCCTCACATTCGTGCATAGATTTCAACATGTGGTAGGTCCTGACCTGGCATCTCGTCTACAGTCACTTTCTCACACACGTGATGTGGCTTCCCTCTGTCTTTTCTACAAACATTTTCATGACAACTGCTCTGACGAGCTACTTTCACTGCTACCCCAACTGCATGAATTTAAGCGTGCTACTAGTTTGACATCTCGGTCCCACCATTTCATTGTTGAAATTGTTAATGTAACTGCCGCTACTACTCGAACAGCTTCTTCTCTCGCACTTCCCGACAGTGTAACTCCCTTCCTCTTACTTGCTTCCCTGATAGTTATAATCTTAAAATATTCAAATGTAATGTCAATCAACATCTGATGCCTTGATCCCGATCCTTGTCCTTCTCTATATCTTTTCTTCAAACAACCCTCTTTACTCTTGCTCTCACTCTCTGTAACCCCTTCCCGACAGTGGAACTACCTTCCTCTTACTTGCTTCCCTGATAGTTATAATCTTAAAATCTTTCTCTCACTCTCTGTAACCCCTTGCATGCTAGTGGCATTCCCGCCTTGCTGGGGGTGAGATGCTTAAAAAATAAAACATAAATGAATCTATTACGCCCTCGGTCATTCGGTCGATTCTCTGTGTACTTTGTTATAAGATGTCATAAAAACGGACACTCGACCAATGCACACGTATATATGATATACTGACGTGAGCGAGCCTCCAAGCTGGCTGCTCGGTAAGATGTCTGGCTGTGTGTAAATCGAAGGCAAACAGGCAACAATTGGCTGAATGAATGAACGAAATGAATGACTGATTGTACGACTGTATCGACCAGATAGTCAATTGAAACGATCGAAATCAACGTCGAACAAAAAGAAGCTACAACCGAATAGCATTGAACGCTACATCAGTGTAGCTTACGGAGGACCAAACGTGTTATAATATATCTATTGAAAACTTCCGAACTACTTACTTTTAATGGTCTGTAGCGGAAAGCAATTGTCAAGATATTTCATGCTCAGTGGCATTACTTTCAGTATATTAATTTTGTAGATCTGTGTATGTTTTCTTACCGCTTTATGAAGATATGTTGCGTATTTGAAACAACCCACAAAAAGAAATAGGCGAGAAAGGTGTTTAAATATAAAATATTTTTGTGTTTTTAAAAGTATTTTCTGAACGTTTATGGGTTTTAAGTTCTTGTGTTACAGTTCCTTGTTTGTAGTTGTTTTTCAACATTCAATGTGATTCTTTGCGTGTATGTATGAGAAAGCAGAGGCAAAGGAGAAACTGTTGGAGAAAGTGTAAGTATCACGTAGCTTGGTGAGGAAGATGGGTGAATGAGTAAGGGAATTTTCTTTTAATCCAAGCTTTGTCATGAAGTGTTGCTGTTCGTTGCTGTTTTTGTCTGTCTAAAGACTTTGCTTAATTATTCTTCAAAGGGATCACAAATCATTTTTTTTTTGTTGGAAAATTGTAAAACATTTATTTTCAAAAGATTAAT
This sequence comes from Acanthosepion esculentum, assembly GCA_964036315.1. Classification (NCBI taxonomy): domain Eukaryota; kingdom Metazoa; phylum Mollusca; class Cephalopoda; order Sepiida; family Sepiidae; genus Acanthosepion; species Acanthosepion esculentum. Next base: position 13,523,052 of record OZ038475.1, read on the forward strand.
TTATTAACCGGAAGGATATGTGGATCCTCTGATTCAGTAACCATTATTTGTCATTTGATGATTGGTTGTAATGGTGTTTATTTCTGTCTTACACTCCATAAGTTTTGAATAAACAGCATAAACCAGAATTAAAGAACCAGATTTGAACAAATTATTCTTATTCTTTTATTCTAATCTGTACTGCTTGCTTAACAGTCCCAGACTATCAACATGGGGGTTATAATAAAAGGTAAAAGAAATAAGTTGAAAGAAATACAGGGTACAATGGATAAATTGTCGTCTAAATTACGCGAAAATGAAAATAACATTGACACTGCACTTTAACAGATATATTTATCAAAATTACACAAAAATATCTTGAAATAGTAAGGATTAAATTTATTCAATAAAATCGCCATTGTCTTCAACCACGGGCTTTCATCTTATTTTTTATGGTTTTTATCACAGTCCTCCCACCAGGTTATTAGTTTTTTGCGTATTTAAAATCAACCCACAAGAAAGAAAAAGACTAGAAACGTGTTTAAATATAAAAAATATAAAATATTTTTTGTTTTTTATAACTAAATCTTTCTTTATGAGTGTTAAAGTTCTTACTGTCCTCGTTTGCAATTGTTTGTTCAGATGAAAAGTGTATATATATATATAAGTAAAAAGAAGCAAGGGAGAAAGTGAGGATGAAAGTATATGTGCCACGTAGTTTGGTAAAGAAGATTGTTGAATAAGTAAGGGAATTTTCTTTTAAACCGTCCGAGTCGTGAACTGTTGCCGTATGTTGCCGTGCTATCACTTTACAGTTTGGTCTAGAAATTTTGCTTATATACCCTTCAAAGGGATCACGAGACAGGATTTTTTGTTGTTGTTGGCGGGAACGCTACTCATTGGTTGAGAAATGTTAAGTATTTATTTTCAGAGCATTAATTTATTAACCGGAAGAATGCGCGAATCCTCCGACTCAGAAACCATTTTTTGTCTTGGTGTTTATTTCCGTCTTCCCTGCACAGATATACAGAGATGGAGAGATCTAATTCGTTATTATATTAGACAAGGTACGAAGTCTGAACTAAACTTCATCTATGTGCCCATCAGGAAATCGCAACGCCATGCCAGGGACATAGGAGTGAATCAACTTCATTCCCTTCGTATTAATTGGCAAGAAGGTAGTTCCTCTTAGCTTCTTCCCGAGAACCACTACTTTACGGAAGAGTCTCCCGCAAGGATGGTTCCTAGATCGCTAAAAACCTCTTCAAGTTCAACTGTTTTCCTACGTATCTTCATGATTTGAGTTACTACCTCCTCTTACGTTCATGCAACAACCTCATCTACGTCTAACATGAATGGCTCTTGGGCCTTATATTAGGTGACAGTTTTGGAAGACGCGAACTTAAATACTCAGTAGAAAACTGGCGTCCTATTGACTGGGACTGTAGAATATGCCGGCTGCACCTTTGCAGATGGGTAACCCCATCAAAGGACGTCCTAGGTAAGACGATAAACTACGTCCAACAGCAAGGCTTCTAATCCCGAGGCTTCCTGAAGCGTGGAATCACCTCTTAATTGCTAGTAATATTTATATATATATATATATATATATAAACATACTTTCTTTATTCTAAGCCTGTGAAGAACCTTTCATTCACGCTGACCCAGTGCGACCTGATAGGCCCGGATGTGATACGCTTTGGTGATCATGCCTCTTTTCCATTCATGATCGACCATTTAACGAACCTGATTTGAATTCGAACTCAGCACTCCGATTTCTTATCCCGAGTCAAACACCATTACACCTTCCAAAAATTCAAACTTACAGTACTTGGTCACCCAACTATGTAATAACCAGGTTCAATGTTGCTCAACTTATCGGACAAGACCCGATGTTTCAACGAGATATATCCGTAAGCATTATAAACATATACAAGTGCGTGTGTGAGAATATTTGCAAGCGAGCTAGCCCTCGTGTGTGTGTTTGTGTGTGTGTGTGTGTGTGTGTGTGTGTGTGTGTGTGTGTGTGTGTGTGTGTGTGTGTGTGTATAAACGATCTAATCAGAACCATAGTAGGAGAAAAAAGTTTTGAAACCGTAAATCTCAACCGATCTTTTCTGATGGAAATAGCTTCGCCGAGATTTTGCCATACTTCCTAACGAAGTTGTCTGCGATGGAACTATTTTTAGACGTTTGCCGGGAGAGAACGATCCACGCGTCACATTGGAAATGCTTACACGAGATACGGAAGACAGCCATGATTAAATAAAAAATGTCTTTTGTTATTTACTGTGGCGTAATTGTAGCTAGTTGAAGAAGCTTCCTTTATCATTAACCACTATCTTGATTCCATCACGCCAAAAGAAATTCTATGACAGTGAAGGATACCAAAGTCGAGTCGCTTTTTGAACAGTTTTCATAGAATTTAGCTGTGAGTTTTAACAATTGCTCTTCTGTTTCTGATTTCGTTTGCTTTCTTTATACACCTGGATTAACCTTTTAATTTTCAATTTATTTTGTTTACCTGAAACGAAAGTGAACTCTGCTATATTGTAATTAAGTGTCAGTTTTCACCTAAAATTTAAAGATATATTTCGATGGAACTCGAATTCTTCCTAACGATGGTAATTGAAAGCGATGTCATGAATAAATATTAAATATTACATCTTACTGTATATTTGAGAATATACAACTATATTCAATTCATTCATTTGTTCATATATCAATCCTGGATTGACATAGACTCGATTCTGTAAAAATCCTACTGGCTTGCTTATTAAAAGACCCCGCTTGTTTATTTTCGGGGATACTTTCTAGAAAATTTTCAGTTCTAAAATAATGATCATTTAGAATTGCAAATTTAATTAATCACAAGAATTGTTTCGACTGTGAAGACCCATGCATCTTCAGAGTAGTTATTCGATTCAGAACGAGCCAAATTGTGGTCTGTGCTGCAACTATGTGCGGACTTTAGTTACATTTGAAGTACGCACCTCACCAGAGTCATAGACGGTTTGAAATTCATATTTTTCCTTTTCCCATACTAGTTGTCAATTATGGCTCGAGAATCCAGTTAGCACTGCAAAATTAACCTCTCGTTGAGAGAGAGAGAGAGAGAGAGAGAGAGAGACCGACAGACAGACAGACAGATAATATGATGGATCATACCTTTCTCGAGCGTAGTTATGCGAAAGTCAATGTAACGATCCTGACCAGAATCCGAACATAGCTCGGCGATTTCTCGTTACCACACTCTAAAATCTACACCAATTGCACACCCTGTCTGATTAAACAGATATTCTAAAACTTCGTTCAAATTTTAATTCATTTAATACTAAAATCTTATTCGAATTCTAACAAATCAAAATAAAATGTTAGTCGACCATCTTCACTCGTTATTTTAAAATTAATTCCAAAGATATGACTGCGAAAAGAGCGTTTAGACGTGACCCAAATCAGCAATGTTCGATTGAATATGAATAGAAATTAGACCGATTAAAATGTAAGATGCATTGGGTTGATAAGCAAAACATACGTGTGTAATACTGTTTGTTGTTACCGCGGTAAAACATAGGAAATTTTTCTCATGGCTAGAAGGAGCGATATACTGAAATACTTTGGAACAAGAATGGTTAATACATAAAATCTGTGAGAAAAAATTGACGATTTAATTCACATATAGCCGACACCTGGAATTGGTGTGTCGAGGGTTTGAACAATAGAAATTTACCCAGACTTAAAGGGCAATGATGATTGACATGTGTTCTAGGCAGCTGAAAATTCAAGCTGTAAAGCGGAAACTTCATTTTCGTAAACAACGAATTTGGAGTTGATTTTTCCTGGTTGAAAGTTAAGTTGAAATACCAGTAGGGGGTGGATGAGCTACCCACGCTCACTGAGCCGGTTTAATGAGAGATAAATAAAAAGAGAGAGTGGAAGAAGGGATTTCCCAGAATTATGAAGTAAGCTGACAACAAAGAAGATTTAATAGAATCCCCTTATCCGCGTGCTTCACGCCAGTTTGAGTGAATGTCCATAAATACAAATGCGCGAAGTGAATTCGTCAGACAGAGAGGGAGATGGAGACAGGAGAGAGACGACAGAGAGTTCTTCCCATCCACCGGTCGTGATACACCCCACGTGATTACCTGCTGAAGGAGACACCTCTACTTCAGCCTTGTGCCGAACTTTACCAAGACAGCAAAATAAAGTTTACCAAGTCAACGACAATATCACTTCCAATTTAGTGGAGGGTTGTGCTAATAATTAATTGCATGCGAACTAGGATATAAACAAAAATTGTACGAAGGTCTGATATAAAATTTGTATTTACTTTTTGTTCAATTTATCCGAGTGTACGTCTTCGATCTGCTTGGATTAGCCCGACACGAGGATACCTGCGACGGTTCCATTTTGGCTTTCTTATGATCAAACTTAAATCACAACGTAATACAGGGCAGGTCTGTGATCGAAACGATCTTCATCGATTAGCCGCGGTGTTGGATGTCTTAGACGGCCGGGGAGGGTGTTTTATGATTACAGTATTCCTGACACACCGAAAATCGACATGATTCATGCCTTTTCGCAATCACTACATTGGCATCTACTAAACCTTGCTAAGATCCATGAAGGTAAGAATAAAAAATAAAAGAAATTAGAAACATTTACGAGTGGCACAATTTTGATATAGGATAAAATTGTATTAACTCTTATTAAATAACATTTTCTGCATATTTACATACTTTTCCTTCATTCAAATAAACTAAATTCTAGACGAATCTTACCCCATTGTTCAAATTTGTCTATGCCACCTTAGCTGTTAGATTTTGAGAAAATTTCGACCATCCCGTTTATTTTATTCGCTTTTATTCAAGCCATTTTATTTCAGTTTGGGATCGTAATAAATAAAATGAATTCAGTGTTTAGAATTGAAAGACAGGAGAAAAGTATATATTTGTTTTATGCATACTTTCATTTTCTAACAGAAGTCTCGATTCAACAATTAAAACAAAGTAATGAAAACTAAATTGATATTAAAAATCTTAAGTTTTTACTTGTTCAGAAATAGAATTTATGCTATATTATTTTAGGAGATCGTCGAACACGTTTTCTGTGAAAAATGAAGCGACTCATCTTTCATTGAAACTTTCAGTGTATTCTATTGTTTTGTGATCAAAAACGTCATTGGATCCAGCACCGTTGGATCACTGACAAAAGAATGATTTAAAATATGTCACTGCATCCAGTGAAATATAAACATGTTTATTGGTGAACACAACGCATTGGTTACTGACCTTCTCCCGTACTTGTAGCAATAATATTTTTTTAAAAACACAGCACAGCTCATTGTAGTATAATTTAAAACTTTTTCTTTATTCAGATATACAGAGCAAAAGTAGATTGAACAGAGTACAAGGTTTCGTTATTTTAAACCTTTTGACCACACGTAAAGTAGAAAAGAACCAAAGCACCAATACTGGCAGGGACCATCACTTTTATATTTACATTCTCTGGCTGAATTCCCATTAGCTTTTACCGATATTCCATGCCTCTTTTAATTACTCAATGTTATAGTATATGAGAGGTGTCCTTTGATCACTCTAGCCATCACTGTTTCGTCACGCAAGGGTAATGTATATATTACATTAGTCTGATCAAGTTATCTTCCATCAATCATGACATGTTACTGGATATGAGAAATGTGTCCTTTGATCAGCTTAGACTTGACTCCATTTGATCCGATGATACTACTGTATATATTACATTTGGCTACGAGTGTTGATTAATATATTTTTAGAACTGACACCACCCAATGTATTTTTTAAATCATGGCACTTCATTCTCTATGAAAAAATATTTTTTAAGTAAACAGTGGTAAATTTTCTTCTGTAGAATGCAACTGTTTGTTTCTGAAATTGTATTGAATAATGTTTAACAAACAGACCCGCTCTCAACGATATAACTACTTGAACGCTAAAACAAAATTAAATTTGAAATATTTGGAACTAATTAAAACGTGTTGCATGTAGACAAATGTATATATTCTAAAGACGACATGACAAGAAATTATCCAGAATGTGGAAGAATTTAAATTCCAGCTTCGTATTCTTTGCTGCGTCGCATTTTCAACTTGAGGACAGGCGTCGTCATTCAGCAAAATCAGTGTCACTTTTCTACTCAAAAACAGGATATTTCTTTTCTCATGTATCCTTCAATTGAAAATAAATCATCAATTGTATCATTACACCGTAAAACATTGCTAAAGTTCCTGTCTTTTTTTGATGCTAACAAAAGAAGACGGAAATAATTCCCCAGTAGATTCTTTTTGACTTGGTGCTTCTCTTGAAAATACCGATTATTTTTTTCTTTTTTAATTCTCTTGATAAATCAGTTGGGCTGCAACAATATGTGTGTATTTAACACTTGTCAAAAGAAACCTCAATTTTACTAGTGGGCCTTGCCACTAGCATCTTTCAAAATATTATGCTGACAAGTGTTTTTCTTCATAGGAAAACAAGTCTGCTACGAAAGAGCTGGAACAAGTCATCAGAGACAGATTCTGAGAGGAACCGCGGTTCCAAAACAATTAGCCTCCTCGATTTCGCGAAAATAGTGTCTGTTCTTCCTGTTTCAACAAATCCAACTGTCGAACAATACAGGGTGCGGCTGGTATTTGAGGACACACAGATTTAAGATTAATACTGCTTCCCACTAACTTCTAATGCTTTTATTTTTCTGAAATCAAAAATGGCAAACCCTATGATAACAAATGAAATGAAAAAGCATGCTGTGATTGTGTAATTAAAGGTTGATCATAGCGATTCGGATATTGCACGTTTTCTCAGAGTTGCAAGAATGGATCGCTGACCATTTGTACGACCACATCACACCCAACAGTTGGCCTCCTAACCTTCAAATCTCAACCCACTAGACTATTATGTGTGGAGCGTTGTTGAGAAGGAGGTTAATAAACAGCCTCATAACACCAAAGAGTTTCTTAAAGCTGCAATAGTTCGAGTAATGTCTGACATAAATAAGGACCAATTAATCAGAACTTGCAGCCGATTTCGACCTCGTGTAGAGGCAGTTATTGATGCTAATGGTGGTTTTATTGAATAAAATTAAACAATAGTTAGCTAAATTTCATGTTTGCTTCTTTGTAATCAAATATAATTATATTCATTTGTTCAGCAAGTTTTTTTTTTACTAATCCATAAAATCTGTCCTCAAATACCAGCCGCACCCTCTATTTGAAAAATTAAAGGGATTTTATTAACTCATTAAGTATGACTGAAAAACTCATTCTGAATATATGTTTTTTCTCTCATTATCTCCCTCATTAAAATCATGTTTCGGTCATACATTAAAACTTCATATTTTTTAAATAAAAATTCTCTATTTAAACTTAACTGACTGAATTCTCTTCGACCTCCGTTGTTTTGTGTTATCTACCATAAAATATCAAGCATTATACTCGTTGCCTTTAAATCGATAGGAAATCATTGACTAACACATCGGATTGCGCATCCATATAAATATATTTGTTATTGGATCACATCGTTTTACCGTAAATTCTATTCTAATAGTTCCTTTTCTAATAGATACTTTTCTCGCACTTCTTGCCGGTGCAGCCCTTTTCCTGTTTTTTGCTACCTAATATAAACAAACATTTAACAAAATTTAAATACAAATTCCTGTCATTATGAATCTTGTTCTTTTAATTTCCTGTCTCCTCATTAACGTCTTATAATCACCATTGCGTCGTATATATATATATATATATATATATATATATATATATATATATATATATATATATGTATATATATATATATATATATACAGATATATATATATATATATGTATATAAATATATATATATGTATATATATACATATATATATGTATATATATACATATATACATATATATATATACATATATATATATGTATATATATATATGTATATATATATACATATATATATATATATACTTATTATATATATATATTATATATATAATATATATATATCATATATAATATAATATATATATATATATTATAAATTAACTGATTTAAAATAGGGTTTCTTTGCTACACAGAAATTACTATGTTTCAAAAACCGGAGGTAAAACTTCAAATTTAATTATATAATTAAATTCAAAGCATTAGTTCTGTTTCATCTTCAAGCGAATTTTGGAATAACATATTTTTAAATTCACTGACTTTTAAACGCACATACAATTCATGATTTCTTGTTTCCAAGGTTACAGAGAAGTCCAATCATTCAGACAGGGGCGGTAGCGTGTTCTTTTTTATTAACTATTATTGTATCAATTATGAGTTACGTTCAAAAAAGAGGTTAAGTCTAGGTACAGTAGGGGTGCATTTTTCAACGAATTTTGACATCCATTCAACGCATGTCATCTGTTGTTTGTTTCTTTATCAACGACAAAAAAAATCGGGATTTTTTTCCGTTAAATTCGTATTGTATACTTAAAGATTCTTTCTAATAGGGGTGTTTGAGTTAGAATACGTTATATTGAACTACAACTATAAAATATTATTTTAACACTTAATTACTTATAGACTATATTTGTTTTAAAATCAAATAAATGTAATAGAATTGCATAAATTTAAAAAAAATTATTATTACATATCAAATAGAAGTATACATATTACCAGCTCTCATTTTTTGTTTTTAAATATTATTTAAGGAAAATTTTTGACAATGACTTTCTTTTAAGTGCCAGAATGTCGACAAAGAATAGCTATTTCATTTCTTTGATTCAGTAATTTTTTTACTTTTTATAAACTTAGTAATATATAGTTTCTCGTGTATACACAAAGGACATGGGCTATTTAATGACCTACATATTCTAGCTTTTCTTATTAATTTCCATTTTACTTTGGGTGTTTTATTGGTTTCTTTTAAGTACCAGAAATATTTTAAGATTAACTATATAAAATTATCTATATTATATATATATATATATTATTTAAAATATATTTTCTGATTACACGTTATAAATGCAATTATTTAAATAAATGCTTTGTTTATAACAACAGTATTAATTAAATTTACCGATCTAACTGTCCAAAAAAGGAATCGAACCTGTATCCTACGCGGAACAGTCATTTGACCTGACGTGCTATACCACTTAGCTACAGAGGAAACGTCTGTCGTTTAATGTTATATAAAAATATCTATAAAAATGTCGTATAAACAGAAAATATATTAAAATAATTTCCATTTAATAATATATATATATTGAAAAGAATAGAAATTCAAAACTACTGCATTTGAATAGGAATTCCATGTAATTTATTTATTTATATATACTGTTTGTAGCTCAGTTTTAATATTTGATATTATTAGAATTCACGTGGATTATATTCCAACGCATTATTGCATATATATATATATATATATATATATATATATATATATATATAAACATTTACACACACAAACACAGACACACACACACACACACAGACACACACACACACAGACATATATATATATATTTATATATATATATATATTTTTGTCATCCACAGACAGACTGTTTCGCTGTTTCACAGCTCACCAGTGTGGCTAGACGTCCGGTTGCTCTAGCTATATATATATATATATATATATATATATATATATATATATATATGTATGTATTGGAACGCACGCACATACACGGATAAATGTGCATGCATATGCATATAATTATATTGTTTACAATTAACTATATTATGAGGTAAAATACTCGGCATTGTATATAGGTTTTTTATTAAATATATTTTTAGCTAAAATTTAATCATCAAGTCATCTAGCATCGCCTGACGAAGTACATGAAAGCGTTTGTTTAACGATCTCCAATGGTTTTATTATAACCTATTATAATAAAAAATATCATTATATATATATATATATATATATATATATATATATATATATATATATATATATATATATATATATATATATATATATATATTAAAAAGGCTGCAACACTAGTGCTACATGGTCATTATTTATTACATTGGAATCGTAAATACGATCCAATTCATCAAACGTCTGATGAATTGGATCGTATTCTGATTCCAATGTAATAAATTATGACCATGGAATATTAGTGTTTAAGTCTTTTTATTATATTCTTACTCTGTCCTGGACATTGAGTTCTACCTGGATTCTATCCTCTTGGAATTATTTTTAATATATATATATGTATGTGTATGTATGTATGTATATATATATATATATATATATTTATATTTTAGATATATGTATATATATATGTATGTGTATATTAACCACGAATATTATCTATATATGTATGTATGTATGTATGTATATATATATATATATATATATATATATATATATATATATATATATATGTATGTGTATATTAACCACTAATATTATCTATATATGTATGTATATATATATTTATTTATATATATATATTTTAGATATATGTATATATATGTATGTGTATATTAACCACTAATATTATCTATATATGTATGTATATATATATATATATATATATATATATATATATTTTAGATATATGTATATATATGTATGTGTATATTATCCACTAATATTATCTATATATATACGTATATATATATATATATATATATATTTTAGATACATGTATATATATGTATGTGTATATTAAGCACTAATATTACATATATATATATATATATATATATATATATATATATATATATATATATATATATATATATATATACATATATATATAATATTAGTGGTTAATATACACATACATATATATTAACCACTTTTATATATATATATATATATATATATATATATATATATATATATATATATATATGTATATATATATATATATATATATGTAATACGATTTCTTCGCCACAAAATAAGGTGTTTTTTTAGAATTTTTTGGCAGGATAATACAGAAAACCTTGTGTCGACTTGTATACGTAGCATGTCAGAGAGTAATGATCCCTAACACAAAACTTTATGAATATGGTCGACTTATAAAAGATCCTGTACTGTAAACGTTTCTTTTATTTTCTGTTTGATTTTTCTGAAAAAAAAAATTGCATGTCAGTCCATCCTTGAAAGAACAGTTGCGGAATCACTGGTCACCTGATATCGTGTTTAAATGTGAAATACAATAGTTAACATCAAATAAATAATCGTCTTTTCCCCCTTATTCGTGTAAAAGATTTTTTTTAGGTACATAAACACAACTCATGGCCTTCTTTAAGCTTTCTTAGTGACAGCTAATCAATGAAATTTATATTGGTATGTTCCTTGATTCTATGAGATCTAATTCGTGCATATGAACTGATGCTGTGCAGCTATTTCATAAGATCGATATTGAAAAAGATTGTACAACTAGGGTAAAAGATATCGACGCGCAAAGTGAAACCGGTGAACGGAGTTCAAATTCAGGCCTCGTCTGTTGCAACCACTTTCACACTAAAGCCCTTGGGAAAGACATGAATCCGTCTATTCACCCACCGATGTAGGTGTTAAATTGCGGAATAGACTGGACTCTCTACCCTGAGGTGGAAACATGTCTAGCAATAAGCTAAAACTGCCTAGTGTTATTTAATACCTCTAAACCAAAATAGGAACATTTCATCACCGTATACGTACACCAATCCTGATTAGTGTTCATGCTCAAAGAGGCTCGTTGTCTCGGACGGTTTTATTATATTCACTTACGCACAAATACCCATGAGAAAGGTATAAATTTACATATTCTCCTCCAGGTATGAGTTAATTAGTAAAATTTTATCACTAAACCTTTATTACCCCCAACCCTAATTATTGCAATCAAAATCATTTACACTATTTATAATGTTCGGATTGCTGTCCTCATGTTTATTGACATATTTCGGCCGTTGTATGCTCCGGCCTTTTTCAGGTGATACAGTTTCGAATTTCAAATGCTTTAAGTAGTATTGGATAGATTGTTTTAATTTCGTGTGCTATGCCTTTGGGTATCCAAATTTCAGTTAATTCTCCCGAGTAACTCAACTCTCCAAATTGTTTTCTCCCTCTGCTGCGGCAGGGAAATGAACTCACAACTCTTTGGATGATGTCACTTTTTGGGTCGCTGTACTAACGCTTTTATCCACTGGGCCATCAGTGAGAAAAATCATTGGGACGTATAAACCTAATGTCTCTGTAACGGTTTAAAAACAAAGGAAATTCTCGCTTTAAATAACCTGAAATCGAATCAATCAATAGAAAGCAAATAAGTATTTGTAATATTCATAATAAGAGAGAAATATCTGCTAAATGTTTGCAATATTATTCAGAATACTCCCATATGTACTCAACTAATATTCGACTCTTCTACTCCTTCTGGATATGTATGTATAGCGCCAGATAGTGTGATGGAGCTCATCTAGCTTCAGGATTTTTTTTCAATTCAGAGTTTTCCTTCTAGGCCCAAATAATGCAAGAGAACATAATTTCGGCTGGTACAGTGTAACCCGGATATAAGAGATTTGTCAGGACCGGATAAGAAGTATCTTATATCCGGGTTTCTCTTATACCCGAGTTTCTCTTATATCCGGGTTTGGTCTATTATATATACATTAACACAGGCTAAATCTGGGACCAGATAAAATCTCTCTTATATCCGGGTTTATCTTATATTCGGGTCTCTTATATCCGGGTTACACTGTATTTACAACATAGATCAAGAGAGATTAATTCATGCTTTTTCCAAGACCATCAGCGCAAAGAAAAGAAAACGTAATCGATCGGAATTTGAACTCAACTCGGAAACTTCATTTCCTACGGTAAAAAACGTTATCCTGCTCCTACCAGCAAATCAATGATTCCATTGCAACCACGATACCAACAGAAGAAAATCCACTAAATATGAGATTTGCTTCACATATCAGTGGGATTAAATACTACTATTAATACTACTACTACTACTACTACCACTGCTAATAATAATAATATACTAATCACTCTAAGTTCGGTGTATGTTATCCATGTAACATTTCCTTATAGATTATAAGGCCACAGCTTCACCACGCCAGGTGATGTTGAAGTTTCCGTAATAATTAGGTTTTTACGGGCTGAAAACGCTATCCCCACACACAGTTTTGAATTCAGTGTTCATCTCCTCCTGGACCGGTTTCCGACTAAAGCTAGATTCCTCATTCTGCCTTTCCATTAACCAAAGAGAGGATGTGGCACATTTTCAAAGACATCGGTGTGAAAACGAACGCAAAGACGTCGGCTGGAATTTGAGCTCAAATCACCGATCTTTCTTACAGCACCGATAACCGCACATGCCAATGCAGGTTTACTTGCAAATATCTGTAGAGTTTAATAATGTTGATATACCTAGTTAATATCTGTAGAGTTTAATAATGTTGATATACCTAGTTAATATCGAACATACTATTCATGGTCTGTGAGACTAGCTTGCTTGCTATTGCCTTATAGAATTAATTACTATCATCCCATGACCGGATGTTGTCGTAGGGCCACCTTACAATTGATAATCGTACCAATTCTCTTCACATATCTTGGCTGGAAGCCGAAGAGGTATTCGTTCAAAAAAATCTATAGAATTAATAATATTAGACGTTCCCTTATAAAGAAACATTCGGAATTCATTGACCGATCAGCCAGTGCTACGCATTCACAAAATATGAGCTTGCTTCTTTAAGATGGATTTCCTAAGACTTGACCTCAAAACCAAGGATTCACTGACACTTATTCTTAAAGGTACTTCTGAGCATTGTCGAGAGTGTAGAACCTCATAATACATTCAATTTATACTTACCTACAATAACTTGAAAAAATGTGGGTTGTAAACACGTGTGGAAGCTAATATAATATTATGGAATTAATTTACTTACCCAAGAAAATCATTTTCTTCAGGCGAAATATTTGTCAGCACTTCTGTGGGATTTATTTCGCCAGATTCACCACCACATGTTCCTATTCATTGTCTCATAAAGTGAAGACGATTATATAAATATTCAAATCTATTATCTCTGTCTATTGGGAAGGATTTGGTATATGAATCAAACGTCGAACCTTTTTATCTTTCATATACGATTAACTTGTACCGATGGGGCTTTTGGAAAAGTGCCAGATCTCACACACTGGGGAATAAACAAGCGAGGAAAAAAAGAAAATTCGTTGACTTGAGTAAAAAGTGAACATAGCTCGATGGGTAAATATTTATCCCATTTAAAATATATCATAGCTATCAAAATATACATTTCATCGAAGATAACCTAAGGAATCGCCTATAAGCACTTATGTTGGCTTCAAATTAGCCAGAGATTATCTCGATTTATGAATGAATTCAATGAATGTAGAAAACTATTTTGATGTAATGAAATAGTGTTTCGGGATGAGAAATCGAGGAAGTGAATAAGAATTCCTGGTGGGTATTTTACATTAATTTATATGCAAATAACCTTGGTAAGTGTATGAGGCTACCTCTTCTACCCAGCTATAGGTTAATTAATAGGCAGTGGATTTGGAAAAATTCCATTATTTTCAAAAGATTGTTAATGTAATATGATCTATAATATAAGAAAAAAAGAAACGAATTATACATAGAATCCTTTATATGGTTGATAAGTCGTAAAATCAAATCGAATCAATCAGTCAAACGAATTCAAAATCTGTAATTCTTAATGAAAAATCTGTTCCGGCAACTTGTAAGGCATTGTCGAACAGTCAGTGGAATATCGCTAGTTTCTTCTATAAATAATATAAAACAGGTATAAAACGTTATTACTAACTCTGACTTGACTACAATAAAGTGTTTCATTTTTTTAGAATGGTGCCAGAAACCTGATCTCTATAAAATAAACCCAAACAAATTCATCACATATACTGGGGTACTTACCATAATATCCTGGTTTATGCCCTGAAAATATCCATTATAAACCAAGAATATTTAGGAGGAGATAGAGGCGTAAGTTTGCACCAGACCACTGGAGCCATCGTTAAAAATGCTGGAAAAATGGTCGATTTTTTGTATTCTAAATGATAACTGACTCCTTCTGATACCCTGTTTTTACTGACTTTATCAAAAGGTTAAGGCCCCAGCTATGGGCAAATAGTTAACTCCGGAACTGACGTAAAAAGCATTATAAAAGTGTAAGAATAGGTTTTATACCAGAGATACTTTGTAAAAGAATTGTTACCAGAAATAAATTTTTGAAGAAAATTTTTTTTTTACCAGCAATATATTTAAAAAAAAAAAATTACAGCCTACAGCTATTATTTCTTTTTATGAAGCAAAGTTGCGGTCCGGTCGTTCCGTAACTGAAGATGAATATGGACGTAGAAACTTAGCAGAAGGTCGAACTGTTTGATCGCAAGAAAACTAAGAATATGTTTCGTATATAATTTCACGAGTTAAACATGACACGCTGAAACTGACGAAACGTCGAGTAAAACAAACTCATCTGCTGCTAAGTGCTGGACGTTCCTGGGACGATATAGAATATCTTCAAGACAAATCCCTTGGACTCCCAGGCATAGCGTAAATCTAATAATACAGAAATATTTGGCTAAAGGCAAATATTTTGGCATTATATCTCTCTTGACATCCAGAATAGCGGGGGACATTCATTTCAGAAAATAAATCCAGAATTTGAAACACTAGATGAAATCATTTCGGGAGACCAAAATGATAGCGTTTAATTTGCTAAACGGTATTGCATATGATACAATGCTGTTCGATAAAAGTGACCCACCTGATTTTTTTTACTTCAAATTTTTTTCGCCTATTGGTTTGGGGTCAAACTAATTTTTAATCTTACTAATATAAAGACCCCTTCCCGATCACCTAGTAAAAACAAGTTTACTCACCCTAAGGTATTCTATTGATAATTATAATTTTGGATATAAATGAGATTTAGGGAAAAAACTATGTGCAAAAAAAGTGACTCACTTATTTCCTGCAACTAGTAATCAATAGAAACATAACCAAACAGCTTTAAATAAAGAATAATAGAGCTATAGTTTATTTATAATAGGTAATATAGTTCGAAATATTTAATAATCTATGGGTCCTCCTTTATTTTGAATAACCTTTTCAACCCTTTTTGGCATGACTCGATTAGGTTCTGGCAAATCTCGTCTCCAAGCATTGAATTCCATTCGGATATGGAATTCACAAGCAAATCCCCTTTGTTGCTCAACTGCATTCTCGAGAGCCTGTACTTTATAATGCTCGATAACTTTTCTATGGAGTTGAGTTCAGGAAATTGGGGCGGCCATGTCATAACACTCATCTGCTTCTCATCAAAGTATTCCTTCATCAATTTTGATATCTGACAGGCAGCATTATCCTGCATAAAAATGAGCTTGGTGGGGTCGATTTGCACCCTTCAGCAGAAGGGAGCAGACAAGATTCTAAAATTCTCTTGTACTGCTCGCTGCTGACAGTCTTTTAATAGGTTTTAAGAAACCAGTTCCATGAAAAGAAATGCATCCCCAGAACACTATACTGAACGGATGCTTGACAGTATTTACTGGTAAATTCAAAGAGCTTTCAAAGCTTCTTCAGATTTTTGATCGCTTATCCTTTGAATTTAGCTCAACTTTCGTTTCATCGGAGAAGAGAACATTTAGTAAAAAAAAAAATCAGGTGAGTTATTTTATCGAAAAGCACTGTATATAAAAACTTATGATATATGCATTTATATCTGGAAACGACTTAATGATCTTAAAGAGGTTTTGCAGGGACAAGTCTTAAAATCTGACATAGTCATCATATAAGATTAAGACTGCAGATCGAGATAGTATTTGTTGAACGTGGTCCTTCTGTAGTATCGCTGCCTCAGCTGTTTCGTTATATCAGCCCCTTCAGTCCAGTACACCAAATTCGCACTTTCTCTCTTTCTTTCTCTTTTAGAGTGAAAGTCAAATCAGCTGTCTTTTCAGAGGTATAATGCTTTGCAGTATTAAATCGTATAACGCATTTAGTCTGTATTAACAACTTTTATTATCCCCAATAAGGCAATTTTGCCAAGTACTTGTCAGTGATGCAAAGGGAAAAGTTATTGAGGGAGACTTTTGAATCCTAGCTGTTGCAAACCGACGAGTTCATACAAGGAGAAAAATTTAACTGTCAAATTTGGGAGGGAATAAATCTTTCTTTTTTTTTACTAGGAAATTTTGCCTTTTCGCTAATTGTTGCTTCGTCAATTCACGGACCAAAAAAGGCACATCCACATCCTTCTTTTTCTTTTTTTTTTCAGAGTTTGTGACCGAAAATGACCCTATATGTTGTATTCCAGAAATAATTTATATTTTCAAGAACTTGTGTGATTGCTTTTTAGTTGGCAATCTTTATTTTCTACAAAACCGTTAACATTATATTATCCACCTCTGTTTTATTAAATGTTGTAGAATCATTGAAAAGGTGAAGACTTCGGACTACCAAACCTTAAATTGCTGATATGTCGGTCTTATTCATTATCAATTAGGAAGCAAAAAAGTATTATTTTACTATTTATATTATAGTAATGATTAACAAGCTAATATTGGTTTTATTACTACAAAGCCGTGACCATTTTGTAGTAATGAGAACCGATATTAGCTTAAACATTACTCTATAGCCAAGAATTATTATTTTATTACCTATAAAATATCAACAAATTATTTACAATCGATTAATAAATTATTGTTGGTTTATTTGTCATTTGCGACTCAGTTCAAAGAAAGGAATCTGTAGGCAGAATTATTTGAGGCCCTATAAAGTATACATTAGTGTAATATTAGCAAGGAAGAAAAATAATAAAAATCTTCAGTATCTGTCTATATTTTTGAGATGAAGTATTACGTACATTATTTACAATATTCGGACTATTGTCCTCGTCTTTGTCGCCAAATTTATTACAACGTTTCGGCCGTTGTACGCTCCGGCCAACTTTTCCAACAACACGCACAGCCTTCATTCATTATTTTTGTCCACATGGTTAATTGGCAACTTTAGTATTCATGAGGTTACTATCCATTCCATTTATTGAATAATTGCCTATAAATAAATCTGAAAGAACAAAGCGAAGACAGTGGTATGTCAGCATGTATAATTCCCGAGGAAAAAGAGGTGAGAAAGAGTGGCAAGTTGTTGCAAAGAATGCACAAATCTTTTGCGCATCGAATTCTTCATTCTACTGCAAAAAAGTTAGAAAAATAAAATTGGTTTTATTCCCCTTTTTTCTTTGTTTCAAAAATAATTTGTATTTTTTCTGTTTTATATTCTTAAATAGTAACAATATCATTTTTATCGTTTTCGTATATTAGGGTAATAAATACACTTTAAAAAGTATTTTCTCATTTTTTTACTAGTTTTACGTGCAAAGGAGTGCTCCATTTTGATGCTTAACGTACGGACACATATATTAATGTCATAATAACTAATCTCATAAAATGCCTATTTTAATGAGACTGTTCTTCAGTTGATGTTCCGTTTAGTTATTAGGGTTGTACAAACCCCTAGCTGAAATGTTGGCCCCTTTAAAATTTCGAAAATATACACCACGGTTCTGCTCTTAAATAGATTTCAGTTGGCGGTAAATGATGCTAACATTTCCAGGAGGCGTTTGCTAAACTGCATTTGAAATCCCTGTATATGACTATCTGAAATAAATGTCCTTAAGCACTACAGTGTACAAGCTGCTGCCCAACTGTCGCAAGTAGCAACAGTCTCCCTAGACATTGATAGAAACGGATTTAAAGTCAACCGAGAACCGACTGACTTTGGATAATCGAAGAGGCTCTGTTCTTTTTGTGATAATTCTCATCCTCACGCGGTAAATGATGACGCTCCGGAAATTGAACGAACGTGGAATCGAGACTTTTGCCTAACCCACCGTATTCCCAGAATTTTTCTTTGTTGGTTAACTTGTCCGCAAGCAGTTTGACATCTTTTAGAACAATAAGCGCTTGATAATATGAAGAAGGCACCAGGGAGTTCATTGGCTATAGAAATTCGGATCATATACGGTTGAGGCATAAACAGTATTGTTACGCTTTATCAGAAATGTATTAAACCAACGGGGAATATTTTGAAAATGATGGCATTTACTTATTTTTGTTTTTTAGACTTCTCATTCTTGGAGTTTCAAAACAGTATTTATGTTTGTGCAGCATAACAAAGGCCATACTATTTCTTATTTTTGTCGACTTTCATTACCCAACATCTTCCCTCAAGAAGAATGTTCTACACTAAAAACATTTTGAATATCGCAAGAAGACAGAAACTATGGTTGTCAACAATAGGAAGAGCCCAGTGTACAAGTGACAATTTAAAGACAACAGTATCAAAAAAGTACAAAACATTAACTCTAGTGTTAAAATAGACGACGTAAATAGTGAAATCGCAATCAGAAGTCGCCCTGGAAGAGGGAACAAGAGACTCCTCAAGATAAGTACGAATAAATAGCAATCCTTTATTAGACACAAAGAAAAGTGTAATGTGTTGTTATGTAATAGCAATCCTCCCATAAGGCATTGTATAAGACAATTTTCTCATAGATGAAGAGAAGACTGGTGGCAACCAATATGAGAATGCTGAGTATAACATGGACACACCAACAACGAGGAGGTTTTAACGGAAAGTCAAGTAAAAGACACACCCATACCTACAGGGCGTTCCAAAAGTCGCGTTACCATTGCTAACATTGTAAATTTTATATTTATTTACCAAATAGAATCATGTTTCTGTGACAATATATTGATATTTATTGTGTGAAATTACACAATTATGGCACAAGGCCGAAATGGGACAGGGGTTGAAGCCGGTCTTCACTAACTATCTTATACCTAGCTAATCCGATTCACGACCTATTCACTCATTACAATGTCATAAAAATCTAATCTGTGATAATATATTGATATTTATTATGTATAAAAATACATAATTACGGCACAAGGCCCAAAAGAGGAGGGGTTGAAGCTGGTCAACACTATCTTATACCTAGCTAATCTGATTCACGACCCATTCACTTATTACAATTTGCCAATTCATCACAAAAACTCGTCCGTCATCAATCAATCCTCCATACACCATAATACCACATCCTCTCAAGGGGCCCTACAAAACGCGCCCCATGTCATAAAAATTTAATCGGTGACAATATATTTGTAGTAAAAACAGTACCAGTGTAGTAAAAACAGTACTTATACCAAAGCTTTATTGCACTTTACTCTGACTACTCGTCTACTGACTGATGTTACAGGGTGCTTTTTATACCTCCTAGATCTTAAGGGGGAGATAACTGATTATTTATCAGTACAATTTTAAAAAGAAATTTTATTGGTCGAATTATGGAAGATGATATCCACATTTTCCCTGGTTGCTATTTCACAAGTGGATGCTTTCTGCCAATTGTCACGTGAATTTTGGAACACCCCGTAGAATCAGAAAGAGGCATTTGTAATTTCTTGAACAATAAGGAAAGAGGACTTGATTAAATTGGTACTTACAGGATATAAGGAAACGTCAAGCAAGCTGCCTAACGAACTTGTGTAAATAAATGGGGTAACAGTGAACGGGACGGATCGTAACAAACGAAAACAAGTCTTGCGAATATCTACAAAAGATCGGAACCAGTGCAGATCCAAATTCGCCGAAGTCCTTAAAGGACCTGGCCTAGAAAAGATCTTTAGGGGCCGTTTAATTAAAACATGGTTCTATTTCTGATCGTTTTGGAAGCTGTTGGACGAGAAGTAAGGGAATCAACTATGTAATGGCCGTTAACTGAATCAGTGTCCTCCCGTTGGGTATTGTAACATTTCTTCGCAAAATCAGATTGGAGAAGATTTGCTAATTCCCTGAAGAAAAGCAAGTGCATTCGCGTTTACGAAAAAAAAAAAAAAGGAAAACAAGACATGATTTTTATTAGCTATCTTTATGCTTTATCTTTTTAAATGGCGAGACTACTGGTGCTATTTTGCATATATCCCTAGCTTCGTTTTTGGTTTGAAAAGAAGAGGGTAGAATGTGAACCAATATCCATGGCTAGTGAGAATGAAAACGACACATTTAAAATCAGAAAGAGACAATAGAAATCTCTGGAACACAACATGAATTACGAATACGAGTGCTTGGAGAATTTAACACTTACAGGGCATGTTCAATGCAAGATGCCAGGGGTGAACAATGAATAAAGTTACCCAAAGAGTTTTTGCGTATTGATGAAAGAATAATCGACAAAAGGGACTATAAAGTGTCAAACTTTACTCAAAACGAAAAAGTGAGGAGGGCTATGATCAGCTTCCGTCTAAAGACACGCGTGCCATTGATAAAGATGTCAAGGGAAAGTTCTGAGTTGAATACTGCAAAAATAAACTCTAGCTCTTTTATAAGAATGCCATCAATCTGAGACGATGATCGTGTTTATATTTTATTAGAAAAAATACTTGCGATATATTAATGGAAAATATTTCTTACAATTCATCGTTAGTCCTTTTCCCGCGCTTTCCTTTACTACAGTATCTTAGAGTTCCTGCAGTTTTCATTATGCCTACCATATTCTTTAGATATCCGATCGTTCATGTTCAGTCGGATAATATAAAATACGAATAGCGAGAAAATATCCTTACGTTCACATAAAAGTTGTTTCCTTCGAAGTGGAAAAATAATTAAGATATTATTCTAAGAATTACGTATTTCAACAGCAGAAATCTTAGTAATTCAACCAATTACTAATCACTGAGCTATTTTATAATTAGACCTTTTATTTTGTTGGCATTAATACTTAATTTAGCGTCTATCGAATTCTCCAGTGGAAAACTTTACAAATTCGAAATACTTAAGGATTGAGTTTGCTTTAAATTAAAGACGATCGCTTAGTCAATAAGAATGCTCCATTAATCTTCCTTTTCGAAAAGTTCATGTTTTGAAAAGATTTAAATGTTAAATCCTCAAACTAAATTATAATTAAAGCTAAAATTTCTCTTTGCTTTCTTTTTTGTTTCTTTTTATAATTCGAGTTTGGTGCGTTTCAGCGTTTCCCATTTGGCGTGGCTGATTCGGCGTGAGAAAAAATAATTGGACGATTCAACAGACTGTTTCGACGTCACTGTATTTGACCAACAAAAAAAAGGATAAAAGCATTGAAAACACCCAACTTGACGTTTTATTTATTTAGGGAATTAAATCTCACTTTACATCAGTCTTTCTGTTTACATCGCCAAAACTTTAATTCAGGATCCCTCTTGTTCGTTGCGTAAAAAACAAAAACAAAAAAAGAAGGTATCCATCTTGTACCACTTTGTTTCTTCCACGTTTTGATAAATTATTTGCTTCCATTTTGAATAAAAGGGTTTTGACGACTGAAAAAATATTAAGCTGCACTGAAGGAAATATAATATAAAAATGCCTCTAACTACACTTTTTCTTAAATGGGACTATTCCAGCATACAAGGATGATGATATATATATATATATATGACGAAATATACTCTTAAGGTGTGCTATATTTATCGGATAAAGTGCTCAATATTAGAGATACAGCGTGTATAGATATAAAAGTGAACATTGAAGTCAACACTTAGAGGCGGCAGGCTGTTTCATGCTAGACGCAATCATCAGGACTGTTCGCTTTATATATATATATATATATATATATATATATATATATATATATATATATATATATATATATATATGACTATAACAACAAAGTAGTAATCTGACGCCTACTCATCCCTCTGCCTAAAAATTATTATGTCGGATGGGCTACGCCAAATAGGCCTACGGAGGAACGTCTCATTCCCTTACAATTCAGCATATGTACTTTCCATTCTCTAACAAAATGCTTAATTTTACGTTATTAAAATGCCTAACGTTAAAAACGGCTGCCAGTTCACGTTACATCTTCGTTACGCAAAAGCATTTAATAAACTCTTCTTTCCTTAATCTGAACATCCATGATTTTTCTCTTTTGACATGTTTCAACCCCAAGCTACACTGAAGAAACATTCGTCAATTTTATCATCATCCATTTGTTGCACTTATATACCACAATCACGTAGAATTTGCTTTTCGTTAATTCCAGCTTATAGCAACATTAATAGTCACAAATTCTACAACAGTAACAGCTGCTTCGGTGTTCATACACCTCCTCTTATTCCCTTATGATAAAGATTTACTCAACAGCACAAGGCTGACCGAGATTCTTTCTGTTTTTGATCTTTCGCTAAAAGGGTACGTCAGCTTCTTTCGTTATCTTCGACAAATATTTAGTATTTACTGCAATAAAAATAAGTGTTATATTCCGTCCTTTTTAACTTCATTTTATTTCTAAGTAAATTACTATATTCGTTCGCATTTGCAGCATGTAAATTCCGTTAAAAGACATGCATTTGTCCAATGAACATCCCGACCCATGGAAAGTGTGACACGGAAATCCGAATGCATTCGAACGAAGACTATGGAAGGTACATATGAGTAACGAGGGATTTTTTTTATCGAAAATGGAAATAAAAAATCGCGTATGCTGAGAATCAGAAAGAAAATGCTGAAATTTCTGGAACATATAAAGAGATAATTAGTGAAGAATTTGACACTCGCAGGTCAAATTGACGGCAGAAGGAAACAGAAAGAAACAGTGTGTAGCCTACCCGATTTTCTTGTGGAAATGGATGTGAGAAGAGAGAGTTGATTGATTGGTTGTTTTATGGCATATCAAAACCTCAGTGGGTCATTTAATGCCAACAAATATTTTGAAATAGATTCATAGCGATAGTTTAGTAAGAAAGGTGTGCATGTATACATATATATTTGAACCATTTTTCAATTACTCATACTATTTAGTACAATCCAACTTTTTTTAGGAAATTTACAATCTTGAATGGTTTTAATTTAATAAAATGTTGTTTTTTTTTTAATTTCTCACTTGGTAATATTTTGTTCGCACTAGATCAAATTCTACACACTAACAGTATATATTACAAAGTATTTCTGGTATTAGAACCTATTTTTACACAAGTTTAGGTGTTAACTATTTGCCCGTAGCTGGGACCCTAACAGGTGCTACCACCCCGGGTCAGGGTGGACATGGGAACATCAGCAATTAAGAGGTGGTTCCACGCTCCTCAAAACCTCCTGATAAGAGGCCTTGCTGTTGGACGTAGTTTATCGTCTTACCCAGGACGGGAAGAGGGAGTTGAAATGAAAGTTAAAGTGATTAGACAAATCTTGCTAAAAACTGCAAAGAGCACGAGGCTTTGAAGAGCGGAAGAAACACACGCACACACACACACACACACACACATATATATATATATATATATATATATATATATATATATATATATATATATAATTCATGTATACACCAGGATTATTTGATTAATTATTGAAATAAACGTAAGATAAGTCGTATTTTCGTCTAAGTCTTTAAAGATCACCTGCTTATTAAACACAGCGAAATTTATATGTTGCAATCCGGTAACTACGTTAAAATAGTGTACGACATATGACATCAAAACCTAAAAGGACACTGGAAAAACGAAGGATGGTTTCCAAAAGCCGAATAATTATGACATTTTGATTAGGCGCACAAAGAAATGAGTGTTGAACTCGTCTGTCATATTAATCCTCCTATTTTCTTTCTTTTCATGTGCCGTGTCCTTTTACGACGTAGTCGAACGTGTCTCTCCACTTCCCCCTATCCCTTGTAGCTCTCAATAAGTTTTGTCCCTCTGCCACCTCCCCCAGACCACATTCTGTCATCCACTTGCTTAAGCCCGCCGGGTATGTCATGCGTTGCTTTTCCTTGTCTCTCTTTCCCTCTATTCGACCTGTGAGTATCAGATTCTCCAGGCCCTCCTTTCTCATTACGTTTCCCAGAAATTTCATCTGCCTCTTCCTGATGTTAAGTATAAGCTTCCTCCCTGTTTGCATCCTCCCCAAACCTCATCGTTGCTCACACGCTCGGTTCATGGTATCCTTTCCGTTTTGTGTATGTTTCTGATGCCATTCTTCTTCTCTTATCTGCCGTGTCCCTTCAGGACGTAGGCGATTATAGCCGTCCACTTCCCCCTAACACTTGTAGCTTTCAATAAGTTTTGTCCCTCTGCCACCTCCCCCAGACCACATTCTGTCATCCACTTGCTTAAGCCCGCCGGGTATGTCATGCGTTGCTTTTCCTTGTCTCTCTTTCCCTCTATTCGACCTGTGAGTATCAGATTCTCCAGGCCCTCCTTTCTCATTACGTTTCCCAGAAATTTCATCTGCCTCTTCCTGATGTTAAGTATAAGCTTCCTCCCTGTTTGCATCCTCCCCAAACCTCATCGTTGCTCACACGCTCGGTTCATGGTATCCTTTCCGTTTTGTGTATGTTTCTGATGCCATTCTTCTACTTCTTATTCTTCTCTTATGTGCCGTGTCCCTTCAGGACGTAGGCAATCATAGCCTTCCACTTCCCCCTAACACTTGTAGCTCTCAATATGTTTTGTCCCTCTGCCACCTCCCCCAGACCACATTCTGTCATCCACTTGCTTAAGCCCGCCGGGTATGTCATGCGTTGCTTTTCCTTGTCTCTCTTTCCCTCTATTCGACCTGTGAGTATCAGATTCTCCAGGCCCTCCTTTCTCATTACGTTTCCCAGAAATTTCATCTGCCTCTTCCTGATGTTAAGTATAAGCTTCCTCCCTGTTTGCATCCTCCCCAAACCTCATCGTTGCTCACACGCTCGGTTCATGGTATCCTTTCCGTTTTGTGTATGTTTCTGATGCCATTCTTCTACTTCTTATTCTTCTCTTATGTGCCGTGTCCCTTCAGGACGTAGGCAATCATAGCCTTCCACTTCCCCCTAACACTTGTAGCTCTCAATAAGTTTTGTCCCTCTGCCACCTCCCCCAGACCACATTCTGTCATCCACTTGCTTAAGCCCGCCGGGTATGTCATGCGTTGCTTTTCCTTGTCTCTCTTTCCCTCTATTCGACCTGTGAGTATCAGATTCTCCAGGCCCTCCTTTCTCATTACGTTTCCCAGAAATTTCATCTGCCTCTTCCTGATGTTAAGTATAAGCTTCCTCCCTGTTTGCATCCTCCCCAAACCTCATCGTTGCTCACACGCTCGGTTCATGGTATCCTTTCCGTTTTGTGTATGTTTCTGATGCCATTCTTCTACTTCTTATTCTTCTCTTATGTGCCGTGTCCCTTCAGGACGTAGGCAATCATAGCCTTCCACTTCCCCCTAACACTTGTAGCTCTCAATAAGTTTTGTCCCTCTGCCACCTCCCCCAGACCACATTCTGTCATCCACTTGCTTAAGCCCGCCGGGTATGTCATGCGTTGCTTTTCCTTGTCTCTCTTTCCCTCTATTCGACCTGTGAGTATCAGATTCTCCAGGCCCTCCTTTCTCATTACGTTTCCCAGAAATTTCATCTGCCTCTTCCTGATGTTAAGTATAAGCTTCCTCCCTGTTTGCATCCTCCCCAAACCTCATCGTTGCTCACACGCTCGGTTCATGGTATCCTTTCCGTTTTGTGTATGTTTCTGATGCCATTCTTCTACTTCTTATTCTTCTCTTATGTGCCGTGTCCCTTCAGGACGTAGGCAATCATAGCCTTCCACTTCCCCCTAACACTTGTAGCTCTCAATAAGTTTTGTCCCTCTGCCACCTCCCCCAGACCACATTCTGTCATCCACTTGCTTAAGCCCGCCGGGTATGTCATGCGTTGCTTTTCCTTGTCTCTCTTTCCCTCTATTCGACCTGTGAGTATCAGATTCTCCAGGCCCTCCTTTCTCATTACGTTTCCCAGAAATTTCATCTGCCTCTTCCTGATGTTAAGTATAAGCTTCCTCCCTGTTTGCATCCTCCCCAAACCTCATCGTTGCTCACACGCTCGGTTCATGGTATCCTTTCCGTTTTGTGTATGTTTCTGATGCCATTCTTCTTCTCTTATCTGCCGTGTCCCTTCAGGACGTAGGCGATTATAGCCGTCCACTTCCCCCTAACACTTGTAGCTTTCAATAAGTTTTGTCCCTCTGCCACCTCCCCCAGACCACATTCTGTCATCCACTTGCTTAAGCCCGCCGGGTATGTCATGCGTTGCTTTTCCTTGTCTCTCTTTCCCTCTATTCGACCTGTGAGTATCAGATTCTCCAGGCCCTCCTTTCTCATTACGTTTCCCAGAAATTTCATCTGCCTCTTCCTGATGTTAAGTATAAGCTTCCTCCCTGTTTGCATCCTCCCCATACCTCATCGTTGCTCACACGCTCGGTTCATGGTATCCTTTCCGTTTTGTGTATGTTTCTGATGCCATTCTTCTACTTCTTATTCTTCTCTTATGTGCCGTGTCCCTTCAGGACGTAGGCAATCATAGCCTTCCACTTCCCCCTAACACTTGTAGCTCTCAATAAGTTTTGTCCCTCTGCCACCTCCCCCAGACCACATTCTGTCATCCACTTGCTTAAGCCCGCCGGGTATGTCATGCGTTGCTTTTCCTTGTCTCTCTTTCCCTCTATTCGACCTGTGAGTATCAGATTCTCCAGGCCCTCCTTTCTCATTACGTTTCCCAGAAATTTCATCTGCCTCTTCCTGATGTTAAGTATAAGCTTCCTCCCTGTTTGCATCCTCCCCAAACCTCATCGTTGCTCACACGCTCGGTTCATGGTATCCTTTCCGTTTTGTGTATGTTTCTGATGCCATTCTTCTACTTCTTATTCTTCTCTTATGTGCCGTGTCCCTTCAGGACGTAGGCAATCATAGCCTTCCACTTCCCCCTAACACTTGTAGCTCTCAATAAGTTTTGTCCCTCTGCCACCTCCCCCAGACCACATTCTGTCATCCACTTGCTTAAGCCCGCCGGGTATGTCATGCGTTGCTTTTCCTTGTCTCTCTTTCCCTCTATTCGACCTGTGAGTATCAGATTCGCTAAACTCTCCTTTCTCATTACGTTTCCCAGAAATTTCATCTGCCTCTTTCTGATGTTAAGTATAAGCTTCCTCCTTGTTTGCATCCTCCCCAAAACTCATCGTTGCTCACACGCTCGGTTCATGGTATCCTTTCCGTTTTGTGTATGTTTCTGATGCCATTCTTCTTCTCTTATCTGCCGTGTCCCTTCAGGACGTAGGCAATCATAGCCTTCCACTTCCCCCTAACACTTGTAGCTCTCAATAAGTTTTGTCCCTTTGCTACCTCCCCTAGGCCATTGTTGTGGTAGGATCCACCTAATTTGCATAGTGGAATACCGACGATATAAATATGGTTGGTACCGGAAGACAGGGGGGCGAATACAGAGATCCAACTAGAGACTCTGCCCGACTGCGACTTAGTCAACACATTCTCCAGGAACGGTCTTCCAAGGAATATACAAAAGACTATATGTAAATATTGTGTACACTTCCTTGTTTCAATACATTTTATTCTAACTACATTTTGTGTTTGCATTATTATTCCATGCATTAGTCAAGTTTCAACAGCCATGTTCTGTCATCCGCTTGCTTAAGCCCGTCAGGTATGCCATGCGTTGCTTTCCCTCGTCTCTCGCTTTTCCTACATCTGACCTGTGGTCTCAGATTCTCCAGGCCCTCTTTTCTCATTACGTTTCCCAGAAATTTCATCTGCCTCTTCCTGATGTTAACTATAAGCCTCCTTCCTTGTTTACATCCTTCTCCAAAACCTCATCGTTGCTCACGCGCTCGGTCCATTATATCCTTAGCATCCTCCTATATGGTAATGAATATTGGACAGTTTCCTAAAAGAGGACGAGAGGCAACAGAAATATGGTAGCACATACTGAGAATATCAGGAAAGGAGTGCGTAAATATGTCTTAAAAAGAACAGAAGCATTAATGACATTTATACGAAGAAATAGAAATTGCATTTTGGACAATTTAAGCGTGTTAAATTCTCTAAGCCATCCTTCCCGATTAATCGTTCAAGTAATTTCAGCTGTCTCTCTGATTCTTAGTACAAGTGATTTTTTTGGTTATCATTAATATATCGGACATCAAAGGGAGGAGTAATAGGAAAAAAGATAGCTTCCTGACGAGCTTGTGTGGATGAATAGCCAAACGCGGGAGTGAAGTCGAAGGTAAAAGTACATCGAATAGGAAGTTGTGGAGAGTATCGATCTCCCAGGCTTTCAAGTGACACGCCGCATAGAAATGTGTCTTTATTATATAAATATTTTTTTTTAACATTTCAGTGATAATCACAAAACAGAGACGAATCTGAAGGGATATGTACTATTTGATCGAGATAGACACAGGAAAACTGAATATTATTTAAATTATACAGAATTTTTCATATTTGATTTAATCTTCTTTCTTGTGATTTTTTTCTTCGTTTTCTTTCTTAATTGCGACTTTGACATATTCTCAGCACGTCAACGCGTTCAGAAAGTCTTTTAGTCTTTTTTTAAGAATTTCTTTTCGTCTGGAACCTTTAACAGCGTCAAAGGAGATGAGAACGCAGAACATGATAAACTGTATTTGGAAAAAAACTATGAAAAATATCGACATAGATGAATAGGCACTCAAACATGCGTACGTATAAGTATTTGGAACTTTTCTATTTAGACATGTTCCGCTGATGAATTAGAAAGATTAGAAAAAATATTATTGACAAAATCTATATTACTGAGACAAAACGTGATACACGCTGTGGACGCTCGGGCTTTTTGACATTTTAGAAATTTTAATATGAGTAACTTCAACTGTAGATTTGCTTATCTTCATTTATCTGAAACTCTAACGCACTTTTTTTAAGAACTAATTTAATAAGAACAGGTGATAAACTGGAATATCCCGGACGTACATTACGTAGAGATCAGGGCTTTTTCAACACATCTTATTCTTAATAGAAGTAGAGGTTTATCCCATCATTCCTGTTTAGGATTGAGCTTCCATTTCTTTCTAAAGTCATTTTCATTCTCTCTCACTCCCAGTAACTCCTTGCATCTAAGTGGCATTATCGCCTTGGTTGGGGTGAATTGTTTCAATTATGTGTGTACATATATATATATATATATATATATATATATATATATATATATAGAGAGAGAGAGAGAGAGAGAGATGAAGAAATGCAGTTTTAAGGTATGTTATATTTATGGGATAAATTGCTCAATATCAGAGATAGAAAGTATGTAAATATAAATATGAAAGTGAACAATCAACACTCAGAGGCAAGAGGCTGTTTCATGCTGGACCCAATCGTCAGGCCGCATGAAACAGCCTGTCGCCTCTGAGTCTTGACTTGAATGTTCACTTTTATATATATATATATACATATATATATATATATATGTATATATATGTATAATTTTTCATTAAATGGCGTTTTACACGACCAAAATTGTCATCACGAAAATTCTTAAAACATTTAAATGAATTGACTCTGTTACTTTATAATGCTTACATTATTTTCATTAAAATACGTTGATGTTTCACTGGTATATTTTAGAGGTATCTTTTGCATCGATATTAATAAACAACACATTAAATACATACATATACATCAAATATTGCCTGTTTACATTATATACATTAATCGGACTGTTATCGTTATCTTCATTGACATATTCACAACGTTTCGGCCGTTGTAAGCACCGGCCTTCGCCAGGTAATTGGAAATTCGACCCGAAACATTTATTTCATCCAACGGGGTAGATTGTTCTAGTTCTACATGCCATGCCTCTACCGGATGTCTCAGTTATTTCCCTTTAACTCAACTCTCCAAGTTTTTTGGTTCACCACTGCTGTAGCCTGTTATTGAACTCACAACTCTTTGGGTCTAGTCACTGAATCTAAACAACGTCTTTATCCATTGGACCACTGAAGATGAGAGTAACAGTCCGAATAATGTAAATCAGTGTTTCCCAAAGTGGGAAATAGGGCTCCGTTGTGGGCTCTGTTATGCTGAAAGGGGGCACTGGGATTTTAAAAAAAAATTCATTTGGGAGGGGTCGGTGAACATACTCAGGTGGCAGTCGACATGTACCCATATTTTTATTATTTTCAAGAATTATTCAGTATTGGCTACAAGAGGAAATTTCTGAAAGTGATGTGGTAAGGTATCAAACCTTAGTTCATTGCTTTTTCAACTTCTTATATGGCTGAATGTGATTTCAACGCAGGTACAGAGCTTTTTTTACGAAACAAAGAAACCGCCTCCAAATTACAAAACAAAGTGATTTACGATTACTTCCAAGAAGCATGGAAACTCTAGAGTAAGTGACTAAGCCAGTAAGCACCAAAGTCAACCATCACGTTGAAAATATTGAGATAAGCTATCAAATGAACCTAGAGTAAGAGTCTTAGCCAGTAAGCACCAAATGTTAACTTCTCATTGAAATCATTGAGATAAGCTCTCACATGAACCTACAGTAAGAGCCTTAGCCAGTAAGCACCAAAGTGAACCATCGCATTGAAAACATTGCGATAAGCTATTAACTAATCTTTTTTTTATCATTTTAATCATTGGCATTTATAATAGAAATTAAAACAATATTAAACTTATTTTATCACTAATATCTAAGAGTTATCATGCTATGAATGATGCATTCAGTATAATATTCGAAATTTAATTTGATAAGGGGCGTTGACAAAAATTTTGTGCCCAAAGGGGGCGCTGTTTGAGAAAAAATTGAGAAACGCTAATGTAAATAATCATTATACCTTTTCTTAGAGATATAGACAGAAATATTGTCTTATTTTGAAATGGTTTTGATAATTGTCATATTGAGGTGAGCTGAATTTCTCCAAACTTCATTAGTTATGGACTATGTAGGTAATACATGGTATGTCTATACTTTCTATTTTCCTTTTTGAATTATGTACGCTTTCCTTTTGACATTATATAGGAAATAATCTTCAAAACGTAACAAATGAGGATTCTGGATACGACACCACATCTGCCAGAGGTATGTCTACGGATTGACAAGACTCACACGTTATTGTCACCTTTTGTGTGTGTGTGTGTGTATATATCTAAATATGTCTGGGTGCTTATGTATTTAATGTGGCATTCAAATGTATCCATGTTGTCATGAAGTTAAGAGCAGTCAATGCTACGTCTATGCCAACGTAATTTCAATGAAAACAAAATAAATAGAATAACATATGTATTTTTTCTTTTTTCCTCATTAATTTTATAAATTTAAACTTAATAGAGATTAATTTTCGATTTTAAAATGGGTAATTTTTTATTTTAATTTCAAATTTTATCATATAATTTAATACTTATTAGTAAGAATAAATTCTATTTTAGTATAAGTATTTAGTATTAAAGCATTTAATAGCTATTATAACCTTACTTCGTTGTCAATTTTTTTGAATTCTCGTATACTTGTATTTTGATTGGTCATTCCAGCTTATGTAACAGCGTTTCCCCTTGCGAAGGGTAGTTAATTAATTTGAACCTTTTAAAACCCTTTATTCTACATTCAACATCATCACTTGATAAGACACCAGAGGTGTTGAAAAAATGGCTATTTTTGTAGTGATTTTATAACATATTTAGGTTATAATTTTTAAATAAATAATTATATTTGCTCTACTCTGTATTGAGCACTTTTTTAAGAATAGTAATTGTTGTTTATTGGAATTTATTCCGTATACACCAATCCTAGACTTGTATATATATATATATATATATATATATATATATATATATATATATATATATAAAGAACAGTGTTTGGGATATTGTATGACAAAGTATATGCATATATATAGTTATGTGTGTATGCATACATATTTGTGTTTAAATAGATGTTATTAAATTCGAACTATTTTTGCATCTTCAGCTCAAAATTGTGCCTCAACTACTCAATTTTCATGGTTTTATTTTGTTTTGTTTTTATTTTTCGAATACATCCGAACGTTTATGGCATTATCAAGAAAAAATTAAAAGCTGGAAAATATAATACGATTTTAAAAAGTCAGTATTTCTCGGGTGAATTTAATAAAAGGTGTTTAAATGTAATTTTTCTTAAAAAGTATACCATATATATAGGTTGTGATAGATAAATTGTCGTCTAAATTACGCAAAAATAAAAATAACACCGATATCTCAATTTAACAGATTTACCAAAATTACACAAAAACATCTTGAAATACTAAAGAGTAAATTTATTCTGTAAAATCGCCATTGGCTTCAACCACGGTCTCCAGACTATTTCGAAATGTCTTGCAAATCTTCTAGACGTTTCCTTGTTTAAGTTGGTGAATGTTGCCACAATCTTTTACCTTCAGTTCATCTTTGGTGCTCCGAGGAGATTTATTTGTCTCTCACTCAACTGCGCCCCACACATATTAATCAATGGAGTTGCAGTTTGGGGAGTTAAGTGGCCAGATTTAAGGGGTGCTGTGGTCACAGAAATTGTCTGAAAACAATGACTGCGTTCCCCTGCTTGTGTGACATGGTGCAAAGTCCTCTTGTCAGACATAGCGTCTCCCAGAAGTCACTTTCTTGATCTAGAGCAGCATACCCCCGAAAGGAATTTGATGTTGACCTCCGTGTTGAGGCTGAGGCCCTCGTCAACAAATTCATGAGTTCTTTTCTCATCAGAATTGTGAGAGTGAGTTTTCTGTGCTGCCGTACCTTCGTAATCAGCATCAAACTCATCCAACTCTTTCTGACCCCTCTGGATTTTCCTCAGATTAACATCCAATCATTCTGAAATGTCTGTATTGGAGCTTTCAGTGCGAATGCCTATTAGTACATCATGCCGTTTCAATATTTCTGTCGGAGTAAATTGTGTCATGCTGCTTTTTTTTCTTATAGACGCTGTCCAACTGACCCTACTATACTGTGCAGTCAATAAAATCAAAAACAAACAACGTGCATGTGCGAAATTAAAAATATAAAATGTCGACAGTTTAAACATCGTACTACATATATACGTATGCATGTATCTTACTTGTAAATATATTCTCGTGCGTGGGTGTAGACAAAGAGTGAAAAATTATTTTCCTCCATCAAGATACATACAAATTTATATATACAGTCACTCTTGAAGTTTAGTTTAGTTGATTTTGTTTAGCGACATATCAGCCTTGATGGGTTATTTAATACCGAAATCTAATTATTTTGAACGAAGCTGCAGGCCTTCAACAACAGTATTGTTGGTCATTTTCCTATACATATGTATTGCTGGTAATTTTACTATAAATAGGTATTTTTATAACTTTCTAGTGTTTTGTTTTGTTTGGAGGTTCACTATTCGCCCATATTTCGGATCCTGATAGGTGCTTCCACCCCTTGTCAGGATGGATATGGAAACAACAGCAATTAAGAGGTGGTTCCACGCTCCTCAAAACCTCCAGTCTCCTGATGAGAGGCCTTGATATCGAATGTAATTTATCGTCATACTCATGAATACGCCCTTACAGGCGTGTCTCAGGAATATCTATATAATACAATAGAGCCACAGAAAACCATAAAAAGTACAAATATTTTCCGGTTCAATCCGACGTCAATAGAATCTATTCAAAGTTTGTCTGAAAGTTTCATCTTATGCACCACTCATTCCATCGTTTGAAAAATCTGTGGAAACTCGCGATTAATAATAAAAAAAAGTAATAATGTATATCTATTGCTGTCGAGTGAGACGTTATATGGGTCCGACCCCAGTGACCATTCCCCAAGAAATTACATCGTCACAAGATATTTGCGATCCATAACAGAAGTGATAGGCATAAAGACACGAAAGGGGATGTAGAGGTTGCGAATAAACAGTCGGGGTAAATCAATAACTTTTCATATAAGCTGTGTCGATCAAAATTCGCAGTTGTTACATAAAGCGACTGGGTGGTAAATAATGCGATGACGAGCTACACCATCAGAAAAAAATTGGTAAGAGGAAAGACGTAACAAACCGAGGCATTAAGGATTGGCGGGTTTTGTAACCGGTCGATTAGTTTGGGTAGTGAAGAGAAAACGAAAATGGGCGAAATGTTTGTGCCTAATTTGGCAGACCTATATATTTTTGTGGTCACTCATTCGTAAAAGAATATTTTAAGAAAGTCGACAAACAAAAACGCAGGCGACAAACGTCTTGGCGTGAATTCAACTGGAAAATAGATATGTGCTTTGGGAATAAAAAATAGAAAAAAAAACGAAATTTGAAAGAATGCTCTAACTTCCTACCACATTAACGATCACCGTTTGATATTTTTTCAGACTAAGAAAGGCTTGATAAATATGAAAAAGAGAGCAGCGATAATAAAGAAGAAACATGTGATACAATTTCTATCCCATAATAGTTGTGACTTTGAGTGTATTAAGTGTACATGCAAATGTAATGAGTATTATGGGATAGAAATATAATAAAAATCACGCAGTATTTTACATAATGTATTATTACATCTGTACCATAAATTTAATTCATGAAATACGGATGGAAATATAATTACTATTATGGGACATTAATATAATAAAAATTAGACAATATGTTACAAAATATATTGCTACTTTGTCCCATAATATTTGTCACATTTTATGTATTATATCATATATTTCAGAATATATTGTTTTGTTCCAGAATTATTGTGACATTTAGTGGATCAAATATGTATGCAAATTTAACACCTATTATATGACGGTGGAATTGCAAGTTATAAAATATTTTACAAAAATAACTCTCTTAAAATACATTTATAAAATATAAGAATGTAACGTCAGAGATGTTACCCTGTCTTCATTACGGATTTCGGGTATTGCAACATCCGATCCGTTCTGCCAGGTACCCCGACCTGTTAACAGTCCGCCTTTCCGCATAAATTGCTCCATGATGTGATTTCAAAAACAGAAAATGTATTAATAATCAGGAGGTACATCTTTCTTTTATAATGGCAACGAGACTTGTAATAGACAATCATAATTTGTTTGTCTGCTCTCTAGAAGTACAAGAACAAAGGCACGACACGCACGTGCTTTCTAGTTTTACCTCTTCTGCACATGTGCCAATGTTATGGTAAGTCTTTTTTTTACATTTACTTGAAAAAAAAATTATATATATATATATATATATATATATATATATATATATATATATCTCCTAATACGGCGTTTAATAACTCGCGGGATCAAACGCTGTTTTGTTCTCACCTTTTACGTCCTTGCAGTCATTAACCTAAGAAAAAGAACAAAAACACTGAAACAAATCTTACAGTAAATTGAACACGTTCATGAATGGCATGACGTAGGCCTTTATGTTTACGAAAAGTCAAAACCAACGGGACGATATTCCGTCGTGGGTAGAATGTATCACACTCGGTTAACATTAAAACCGATAGCTTCGTGTGTTCGGAAGCTGTTTAATGCTAACTTTTCTTGGTAAAAAACAAAACAAAAAAACAATGTAAATAATAAAATAAATAAATAAAAATCTTCTAATTAATTGGTCCACCTATGGCCCCTCACCAGTTAAGTTCTAACTGCAGTGTCTAAAACAAATAAGACACACCTTAGGCATATTCATTCTTTAATCTGATAACACAAAGTAATAGAAAAGTCTTACGGAAAATCGGTTTGGTTTGTTTTACAGCATATCAGCCTCAATGGGATATTTAATGCTGACAAGATTTTTATTGCAGGTAATATATTTTTTTCAAAATAGTATTGTTGGTAATAATTTTTCCAAAAATATATTACTAGTAATAATGTATATCTAATACATTATTATAGTACTAATTTTGTCTCCTCTTCAAAATTTAATTGCTTGTAATAAAGCCTATAAATGTATTGCTGGTAATAAAACCTATTTTTACACTTTCATAATGCTTTGATCTTTGTTTGGGAGTCAACTATTTGCATATAGCTGGGACCCTAACAGGTGCTACCACCCTGGGTGAAGGTGGACATGGGAACACCAGCAATTAAAAAGGTGGTTCCACACTCCTCAATACCTTCTGAAAAAAGGTCTTTTGTGCAAC
The DNA here is from genome assembly GCA_964036315.1 of Acanthosepion esculentum. Lineage (NCBI taxonomy): Eukaryota > Metazoa > Mollusca > Cephalopoda > Sepiida > Sepiidae > Acanthosepion > Acanthosepion esculentum. The sequence continues at coordinate 13,559,967 of OZ038475.1, forward strand.
CCATCCATGAAATTTGGATAGTTTAGGTTTTATGATTCTTTCGTTTTTTCATTTTTTTCCCAGGAAACTTAGCTAGGCTGTTTTTGCTCATTGGCCCTTTTATTTCTGTCCCTATTTTCCTTTAGTTAAACTCCCCGTCCCCTCTCTCGTTAGGTGGTCAGTGATGTCAGTTCTCTGGTGGATGCGGGGGTCTGTCGTTTCGCGTGTGTGTTTTTCGTATTTGTTTTTGTGTCAGAATGTGTGCGTGTCTGTGTGGGAGCTTGGGATAGATTAATGTATTTTGTACTTTTTGTCGAAAACCCCCCTTCGATGCAGTAAAAACAATGGGGGGACCCAGAAGAGAGCAGCAACAGCCTGGTAAGCGTTGCAAAAGGAGTCCTATTGCGACCCGGTCCAACTAGGTCTAGTAACAAAGGAAAGAAGAAATATTTTTCAGCACGATAATTGACCAGTCACGCATCGGCCGGAATCGGCCAAAAAGAGTAGGGAGGACGATTTTTATAAGGAGGCTAACGCTTCCCACAATCCTCCTCTTACCAAGACCATAAATATCAATAGGTCACTTGCTTCCAGTTAAGCTGGGCACAATTCCCCGAGGCTGAAGCAACCCGTCCGTAAGTACTCCACCTCTCTCTTCCTTCACATTTTATAGTTCCGCATGGATTTCGTCGAGTTAACCGATATTTCTGCCACATTTAAGGTTTGTGTTTTTTTTATTACTAACATGATTTTGTTTAGTTACATGTAAATAGTTTATAAACATGTTGTATATAATCATTGGGGATTTTTTAACTTGTTTTTTATTCCCCTCGCCCCACAGACAATGATTCGTACATATGGCGGCTATTTAGGAATTTCATTGAGACAATGAGGTATTTTGGTGGATGTAGTAAGGTAAGTATGAATGTGTTGTTTTGGTGGTGGGAATATTGTTTTGTATGGTTGTGTCTAGTTAAGTTTTAAAATTAAGACAGATGATGACCGTTCTTTTCCTCACCCCCAGCTTTTTGGCCTGGTGCCAAATTTTGTGTATTTTTACAGAAATACATATTGTCTGGTAAAAGGTCTTGCTGTCGGATATAGTTCATCGTTTTACCCAGATGGACGGAAAATTGGAACTACAAAGAATCTGGGCTCTACAATCACAGAAAGTGGGATGTCGTTAATGGGATACAAAATGAGGGAAGAGAACTTGAGCATTTTAACTATTGCAAGACAGAGAGTAGGAAAGAGAGCAACAGAGATCAATGATTAACCAAGTTTGCATCAGTGTATGGGCAGGACAACAAAATAGTGACGGTAAAGCTTAGGTACCTTCACGAGATCGCTAAAAAGAGTATAGCAAAACGAAAAAGTCGCCAAACTAGACGAAATCAAAACTTTATCATCTAAATATTTATGTTATTTATGTTAGTATTAAGAGGAACGATCAATGTATTTTGGGGGGTATTTTTTTACATTTTTTAAAATCTTGCACGTCCAAAATTTTCGTTAAAAATATTGTTTTTTTTACTCAGCAAAATTGACAGATAATCGATATTGAAAGCCATTTTTCCAGTTTATGAAAAAAAAAGAAAATCAGTTTGAAATTCTTTTAAAAATCAATTATAATTTTTTCAAAACTTATTTTAAGAAAATCAGAAATGAGAACATTTATTTAAAATATTTTGAACCGAGCTTAACTTACTTTCTGCGCCGAAAGGTCATAGTTCGAAAGTAAAACAAAGCTTCACTTGACAAGGTGACGAAAGACATTCGTGACGTTTTGATAGCTAACGTGAGGATAATTCCTTCTACGTAAGGAGAGATGTGAAGTTATTTAGATCTAAATGAACAAATTGTTTACCGCGTTGTTTTTAAGGAAAACTTTTAGCGTTCTATTTTTTTCATTTTTTGTACTTAGCTTTCACCTTTGCGTTTACGATGCTTTATGGAAAATATATTATAAAGAAATTAAAATAAGACTGTTGAGAGTAGGATTAAATTTCATAAGAAAGTTATCTAATTAATTTATAGGTACGTTTCTTATGAAATTTTATCAGAAGTGTACATAAAATACAAATTTAAATTTCATAAGATGATACTGATACTTGTGAGGTACCATTCTCAGTTGAAATTGAAAAATCAAATTAACTTCTCCACACGTGTTTCGCAAAAATAAAAGTACATTTTTACAAAACTGAATGCAGCTTTTAACTAATTTTATAATATTTTAACAACTTAAATGTAAAAATCTATTATAATTAAAGAAATAACAAATAATTTTATTAAAAATTATGTATTTGTTAAATACTAGACAGAAACTCAGTCCACGTGACGTTTTTTTTGCGCGCATGATACTTCCGGAGATTTGATTTACAGTGTTATTATTAACACAAATTATATTTTTTTATATACTGTTGTTCGTTAGTTTGTAAAAAGCTTTGGAAATTATAATCTGTAAATGTATATCTACTTAATAACAACATTCGTTAAATTTTACAAATTTTTCCCTAATTTTAGAACATAATGTAGAAATAATAAAGTATTTCAGAAATAACAAATAATTGTTTTAAAAATTCATTTTACATCGAAATATCTTTTTGCTTTCAGACAATATTGTCCATGCTCATTGAAATAAATAAAAGCAATTAAAATCTTTTGAAATTAAATAATTTTTATTTTATTGAGTTTTGGATATTACAATTCAGAGATGCTTTTCAGGTAGAGGTAAAACTAAGTAGAAATAAAAAAAACAAAACAAAACATGATTTGGTTTCCTCAAAGCCTTGTGCTTTTTAACTAATATAATCACTAATCTTCCCAAAATTTAAATTATAGTTTTCGTACAATTACTTAGGGTGGGGTGGGGGTAATACATATGAAAACAAATATTTCTGCCATGACTTTACTAAAAAGTAATATTTATAATAAGTTCCATCATTTGTGAATAGGTTTTGAAAGTTTCATTAAAATCCGACAATTATTTTTATTTTTGCAAGATTTTCAAAATTAATGTGTGTCATACAGAAAAAAAAAACTGCTAAAATTGTATAAGTTATTTTACTAGTTCCGGTGATACAAAAAGAAACAAGGTTTTTTTAATCAAAATTTAGAATGTTCTAAAAGGAAGGAAACATTTTTAAAAATAATTAAAAAATGCTTTGATCTTTCCTCTTAATAATAACATAAGTATTTAGACGCTAAAATTTTGTTTTCGTCAAGTTTGGTGACTTTTTCACCATGCTATGCTCTGTTTTTAGCGATCTCATGAAGGTACCAAGTAAAGCTCAAAGGTTAGAGAAATAAAATAGCTATGGTAAGATATGATCGTCCATATCCTGAAAGGACATGGACCATAAAACATATAAAGAATAGTTTAATCTCCACAAAATTATAAGCATTTAAGTTATATATTGATTTCCTTGTTGATGATCAGCTCGCAAAATTACAGAAACACAAACACGACAACACTCATTTTTACGATGGTAAAAACACATCGATCTCGACCAATGGTAACCAATAATGTCACGACACGAGTCGATCCTCATCAATGGTTACTGCCGTCGTATGCCCCGCAAGTGGTTACCAGTTAGCTGACTCTTCACTCGTTAACGCGTGACTCATTTGTCGCTGGTATCGTGATGGTAGGCACGATTCCACTCGAGTAATTAATAATTAGTAATTAATTTTTCTTTATCACTTGTATCTAAAAGAATCCCAATTAATGATTCGATATAAAAAAAAATCAGAACAAATGTCACAGAAATTATAATGACGATCGTGTCTATCTGGCCTCTATTTCTGTGGGGACACTTCACTTGTGGGTGGCTGATTCAAACCGAATGTTTCTTTTCCTGGATTTTTCGTTCCGAGCAGTCTTTAAGTGTTATTTCCGTTACCACGTCGATCTCTTTATCATCAACATATTTTTTTTATTTGACGTCTTCATGTCTATATGAATGGCCTCTTTCTCCTCGGCGGGAAGGTAGTTCAGTCTTGTTTTGATTAATCTTCCGTAGAGTTAAATTTTGGTTCGATTCTCCTTGGAATTTTTTTTTAGAACACGATATTTTCAACTTATTTCGTTATTAATTTTCTTTAACTTTTCAATCACTCTTCATACTAGCATCAACATTTATAATCCAGATAATAGGTTCTTTCCTCTTCCTTTTTATTCACCCCTCTTTTTTTTGTTTGATCAACCCCAGGAGCACAATTAATTTTTCGATATTTCTTCGAAGGACATCCACTTGCAGAATCTCTAATAAGAAAAGTTAATACCCTATGAATTATACACTATACGACTGTTTGTTAATATTATGGCGTGACATTCAGTAAGAAAAACTGAATATTTTATAAACAAATGTTTACTGTGATATCACTGTAATTAAAAAAAATTATTTTTTAATATTATGAAAGACAATTTTTTAAAAAGTAGAGTCTTATTCAATTTATTTTTTTGAGAATTTTTCTCTAAATTGTGGCTTGATATGTTGTCCCGACAATTTTTTTAGTGATAAAAGAATTGTAAGAAGCAGATGATAGTAAAAAATCAGTTGGAGACGATTTTGTCAAAGAAAGTAGATGAGTTGATTACGTATTTTTGACTTGGAAAACTGGTAAAGAAAAGGTAGAACTTTTAGCTAATAAAAAGAAGAGAGAGAGAAAAAAAAAAGAAAGAAAGAATAGAGGAATGTCAGGGTTTTTTCGAATGGAAGTCTCTTGGAGCTTCGAGTTATTTTGAGTGAAGAATTTCCAGAGAGACAAAAAGAACTAATTTTCTTTCGCTTTGTTTTGTTAATTTTTTAGAGACCAATGAGAAAAATACTAAGAAAATCTAACTATATAAAATACTGTCTTTGTTTAACCTTTTTATTTATTTATTTAAAAAAAACATTTTGATCACGAACGACTGAGGGAACATTCCATCAGAGAATTCGGAGAGAGACGTTTTGATACCAGAGACCTCAAATAGAACAAAAAATAAATAAGTAAAAATAAATAAAAAGAAAAAAAACACAGCTGTCGCCAAACCCCACCTCCCTCATAGAAGTTACAGTGCGACATCTTAGATTTCCTCCAGGAAAATCTTTGTGAGGGAAATTTTAAAACATTTTGTGAGAAAACAAAATGTAGATTCCCCTGAAAGGCTTAATATTTGGATAATGTTTCCAAAAAGGTCAACTTATAAATTTGGACCTTTTTTTAATAAATTTACTTAGACTAGTCTCCTTTTAGAAGACTCGAGTTTTCTAAAACAGATATTTTTCTTTTTATTTTCTTTTTAAATATTTGCCAAAAGTCCTGTATTTCATGACTAGCCGAAAAAATTAGGAAAAGAAAATATTCCCCGGAGTCAAACCGTGCGTGCTAAAAATAAATTTCCATCCTGGAAAAATGTTACAAAGACAAGTAATTAGCATTTGTAATTTTCTGCGGAGTTAATTATTTTGCTAATTATCATTGACTAATTAATTGTCAGGATTTCTCAGAGTGTTAAGCATTTGTCTTGACAATATTTGCAGATTGAGGTATTTAACAGTTAGTTCTGCAGAACACACTAACTGCTTTATAACAAATAGTTAAAGCTTTTTTTTCTTAAATGAAAATTTAGTTCTAAGAAAATTGTTGCAGAAGAAAAAAATTTGAAGTTTCTGTTCTTTTAGCAGACATTTATTTAAAAAGCACACAAAATTATTACACAGAAAATTCCCCATAAGTAAACAATCACACACTTCGGGTTTGTAAATATGTATACAGGTCCGTGTGTTTGTATCAAGTATAACTGATAAATATATATCTTGATGTATATAATAGCCCTGTCGGCTGGAGATGTTGAATACGCCGACTGCACCTATGTAGAGGGGTAAGCCCAGACCAATGGGGCGTCCTGGATATGATGATAAACTACATCCGCGTCCAGGGTGAGACGATAAACTACGTCCAACAGCAAGGCCTCTGATCAGGAGGCTTTGAGGAGCGTGGATCCTCCTCTTAATTGCTGGTGTTCCCAGGTCCACCCTGACCCTGGGTGGTAGCACCTGTTAGGGTCCCAGCTATAGGCAAATAATTAACCCAGAAACTGAGATAAAAGGCATTATATAAGTGTAAAAATAGGATTTAATACCAGAAATACTTTGCAAAAAATTATTACCAGAAAAAGTTTTAAAAAAAAAAAAAACTATTACCAGCAACATATTTTTGAAAAACACTATTACCAGCAATACTTAAAAAAAAAAAATATTGCCAGCTATACGTTTTTGAAAAAATAATATTATCAACTATACGTTTTTGAAAAAATAATATTATCAACTATACGTTTTTGAAAAATAATATTACCCGCTATACATTTTTGAGGAAAAAAATATTAACAGAAATAAATTTTTGACAAAACAAAAATATTACCAGAAAAAAAAAAATTGTCCGCATTAAATGACCCATTGAGGTTGATATGCCGTAAAACAAACCAAACCAAACCTGATGTATATAAATTAAATTTAATTTAAATTTTCTTAAACGAACGATTAAACATTTATTGAAATATGCATTTTTCGCTGATTTGATCGATTTGTATTTTTATGACTTATCAACCCTTTGCCGGTTATTTAAAATGACCATCCCGATGACAATAGCTCTAAACTTGGTATCTACTTCTGATGACACAACTATTTCCTCCAAGCCTGATCAAACCGACAAGGTTGAAATGGCAGCCAATGTTCAAAACTCTCTCATGTCTGTCATTAACTAGAGCAAAAGATGGCATGTTAATTTTCACGCGTCTAAAGCGAAACTTATCTCCATTAATAATCTGAGAGACACTTTTCTGTCTTCCATCATAATGGCTGATGCTAACCTCCAGAAAAAATGACTCGTTGCGCCAGCTATGGATTACGTTCTCAGTTGACACGAAGTAGAAAGACTATATTGAACTCATTGCTAGATTAGTTGCTAGGAAAGTCTGTTCACTGTGTCATGCGAAACAATTTTTCTCTCCAGAATCTTTCTTACATATCTATAAGTCTACCATTCGTTCATACTTAGAATATAGCTGTCACTTATGGTCCGGTGCCCCTGCTATTTACCTTGAGCTCTTTGATAAGATGCAAAGAAGAATAAAAAATATTATTGGTCCTGATTTGGCGGTTCGGCTTCAGTCACTTTCCCACCGCCGTAGGGTTGCCTCTCTGTGACTTTTCTATAAATATCATGGTAATTGTTCGGATGAGTTCTTCGATATGGTAATAAGACTATTTGAATTTAAGCGCAGCACTTGACTGGCATCGAGATCTCATCAAATTACAGTTGAATTGGCTAAATGTAGCCGCAAGTTCTATGCTAAGCTTTTCTTTTCTCGTACTTCTCACTTGTGGAATTTCCTTATAGATACATGATTTCCTGCCAACTTTAATCTGCAAAAAATGAAATGCAATGTCTCTTTCTGCTCTTTATTAATTTTTCTTTTCCTAATTCTTCCAGATACTATAACTCTTTGTGTCTTAGTAGCTTTATTGCCTTGCAAGTGCGATACCGAATTTTAAAAAAAAAATTTTTTTTAAAACGAAACATATTTGGGGTTTTAAGACTAGTACCTTTATTTTATTGCTAGTGAACATTGCATTATGATCTTTCTAGATACAAATCTTATTTTTAGCTGGGGGAGGGGGCAGAAGAATTTCTATCTTTCCCAAGTGTATTTGCGAATAAATGCATGTTATTAACCCGACTGACGTACTGAGCAAAACAAAAACAAACAAAAAAAAATGTCCCGACTAAAAACTTATGGATCCGTTCAGTATAGTATAGTAAAGTTACATATCGACGGATGGCAGTTACTCTAAACAAATGACATTTGGTATGCTATTCTAGATGCTATGCCGACTGTTTCATATGAATAAATAAAACAGCTGAGAAAATCAGACGATGAACGATTTAAAACATTTAATTTTAAATTATAACTTTGGCTTACTGCTCTTTTCGTAGGTCTATTGTGGCGGCCGCTTCTAGCTATTCCCTGTTGCAAACGCCTACTCACGTACATTTTTGTTTCTTCAACATCCATATAGAAAACCTGTGGTTTATATTCAGCGGATCTATACTAGCAGTTTCTGGGAGAGTGTACATAATCTGCTATATTCAACATGGACCGGAAGTTCAGATACTCGGTCACAATGACTTGTGACTTCGTGCTAGAACATCCATCGGCTTTTGCTGATGAGTTTCTCCTTCAATGTGTTGTGTCCTTACAGGACGTCACTGACAATGGCTCTCCACAATTTCCTGTCCGTTGTAGATCTTAATAAATGTTGCCTTTTTGTTATTTCTCCCAAATTTTGTTCCGTCGTCAGTTTAAACGAGTTCCCTGGGTAGGTTCTCCGTTGTTTTCCGTTGTCCATCTTGCTTTCAATCCTTCCTGTGAGTATCAAATATACCACTTAAAATGAGCTTTGGGTACTCCTCAATATACTCCTCATGCTGGGGCCATCTCCTCGGAATGATATTATCAAAGAAACACCTTCAAAATTCGAGCCCAAATCTAATGATCAAACCGATAACCATCCAGTTTCTGGAAACGGAGCCTACTATTCGCATTAATATTTCCTTTGTCGTGATTAAAATAGTAGTGTTTTCAATTTGTCTTTAAAATATTTCTCTGTTTGTTCTCAAATACTTTTTTTTTTATTTGTATTTAAACATTTCACCCCAAGCAAAGCGGGAGTACCACTAGTACGCAAGGGGCTACACAGAGAGTAAGGGAAAAGACTGGGTATAGGGGTGGTGTTAAAGAAAGGATAAAAAGAGGGGGGTAAAAAAAGAACAGGTACCAAGAGAGCGGAAGATGTCGATTGAAATTACATTTAAATTTTCGAATATTATAGTAATCGGGGAAGAAAGTTAGGGGAAGGGAGTTCCACAGTTGTGAAGTACGAGAGAAGAATCTGTTGGAGTAGAAGAGGCGGTTACATTTATGTCTTTCGACAGTAAAAGAGTGGGATCGAGATGCCAAACTATTAGCACGCTAAAATTCATGCAGTTGGGGCACCAGTGAAAATAGCTCGTCAGAGTAGAAACCATGAAAATATTTATAGAAAAGGCAGAGGAAAGTCACATTACGTCTGCGAGAATGTGACTGGAGTGGAGACTCTAAGTAAGGACCGATGACATTGCATATCCATCTTTGGGTTCTGTCGAGAACCTCGAGATGAACAGCGGGAGCACCAGACCATATATGGAAACATTATTCCATGCATGGACGAATGGTAGATTTGTAGATGTGAAGGATGGACTCAGACGAGAAAAAAACCTTCTGCACGACACAGATAAACAAATTTCTTGCGGTGAGATGCAGCTATTGATTCAATGTAGTTGTTCCACCTAAAGGTTAGGGGAAAACGTGAGACCAAGAAGGCGTAATGAGGTACTCTCGTGGAGTTGATCATCAACCATGCTGATAAGGGGCAACGACTTTTCTCCGTGGAAGCAGTAGTTTCGTTTTGAATGCATTAATAATCACGAGTCCAACAGCAAGGTCACTGGTCAGGAGGTTTTAAGGAGCATGGAACCGCCTCTTAATTGCTGGTGTTCCCAGGTCCATCCTGAACCGGAGTGGTATCACATGTTAGGGTCCCAGCTATGGGAAAATAGTTAACCCCGTATAATACCAGAAATACTTTGTAAAAAATTATTACCATAAATAGATTTTGGAAGAAAAAAAAACTATTACCAGCTATATATTTAGAAAAAAAAATTACCAGCAATACATGTTTCAAAATAATATTACCAGCTATACATTTTTAAAGAAAAATATATTACCAGAAATAGATTTTTGACAAAAGAAAATATTACCAGAACAAAAAAAGTTGTCGGCATTAAATAAACCACTGAGGTTGATATACCGCAAAACAAACAAAACCAAACCAATATATACTGAGATAGATAAATAGATAGATAAAGACCAATATATACTGAGATAGATAGATAGATAAAAAATATTACTAGCATTAAAAATCTTGTCGGCATTAGATAACCCATTGAGGTTGATATACTGTAAAACACAACAAACCAAACCAGAACTAATAATCACACGCCATTTCCTGCTCCAGCGAACCACAGATTGGAGGTTGTTTTCGAGACCATCGACACGTTAACTTTGTCAGAAATGCCGGATTTACTATTGAGACAGAAGTCGAACTTATAATGTAAGTTATCACGGAGTTAATACTTACCATTCTTACCATTCCTCGGAGAAAGGAATGGTGGTTAATAATGGCTTAAAAGTAAAAACAAAAAAGATCTTTTATAAACCTGTATTTGATAACTGATTTTTATTGACTTTTGAAAAATACCGTTTTTTTTAACCTGTAATAAATGCCGTACATTTATTTTAATTTTTAAAATTAATAACAGATCTTACGGTTGTCATTTATGCACTAATTATGGGAAATTTAAAAAGTCCATTAATGTTATAACGCCGTTCATACACCGGAAGAGTTAAAAGTGGGCTCCTATCATATCTACATATGTGGAACATGCTGGCAATTCATGATGCAACTGTTTTAGTGAAGATTTTTACTGATTTTCTAAACAATAAACAAAATTACTAATAATGTAAGGAAGTCCATGCGGTATATCTTTTAATCGGCTCGAAAAATGTAATCGAATCCGATTCTAGCCGATTCTCTTTGCATTCATTTTTGCATAAATCACAAAGGCACGACACCATCTATTCTCCCTACCTGCAGGGTTGATGAGGCATTCTAGACTTGGGTGGGAGTCATTCTAGAATAACAGAAACTCTGGTTTCCAAACCGCGGAGAAGGCAATCTAGAAACTACTTCACTATCTTTCTCCGGATGTCATGGAATTTAAAAGACACTGAAGAAACGGAATCTAAAATGCGCTATGATCGGCTACGTACTGAAAAGATAGGCGTTTTAAAATATCCAGCACAATATATATATATATATATATATATATGATCGACTCTCCCGTCGAATTCGACGTATGAGGGTCAAGCAGATCAGTTCCTAGAAACTGAGAGCCCGACGCCGACACATGAGATTTGATTATAGTGGTGAAGGTTTCGTGCAGGGCCCTCCACACTTTTTGAAGGGACGAATACAGAGACCTGGTGCACTAAGTGCGACATGGTCCCCAAACGACCCTCCGCAGGTTTTGAATTCAGAGTTGTCATTCTCCTAGACCAGTTGCCATCCAAGGCTATAGAATCCAGTCTGTCCTGCTATTTACCCATAGCTGGAAAGAGATGATGATGATTCACACCTTTCCCAAGGTTATTAACACGTAATTGAATGTAATGGATTCGACTGGAATTCGAACTCGGCTCTCCGGTTCCTCAATCCAAGCCGTTATCCATTTCTCCACCGGTAAACTCGGTGGGTGGAAAAACCTGGATAGCACAATTTTCAAATAAACTGGCATCTGGGGAAAAATGAAAAATAAAAGAAAGCACCAGAAATCTTCGTACAGGGCGAAAGAAATCGTCCAGAACCTTAAATCTCAGGTACAAATAAAAAAAAAACGCGGCGTGTAATAAGTTAAGACGAAGAGTACTCCATTCACTGGCCAGTTCACCCTGATGATCCCATGTGGTGAAGCATAGGTAGGTAGTATCTGGCTCATTAGGATTTATATATATATATATATATATATATATATATATATATATAAAAAGCTTATAAATATCATTTCCATGAGGTCAAATTGGCGGCTGATGTGTCGAAAACTACATTCAGTCTGTTGTTAACATCAAAACTAAACTCTATTAATCATATGAAAGACTTCTTTTTGTCGTTCATCAGAATGGCTGATACTAACCTTCAGACTCGTTGCACCATCTCGATCTCACGTTCCCATGAAGAGGAAAAACTTACTTGAATCCATTGCTAGGTCAGCTGCTGAGAATGTTGGCTCAATGTGTCTGCTAGACAATTTTTCTCTCCTAACTTTATCTGACTACATATAAGTCTACCATTCGTCCTTAGAGTATTGCTGGCACATATGGTCTGGTTCTCCTACTATATATCTAGAGATATTTCATAAAATCCAAAGAATCAACGATATTACTGGTCCTTTTCTGGCGTTTTGGCTTCAGTCACTTTCCCACCACCGTAAATGTGCCTCCTTGTGCCTTTCTCTATAATGAGCTCTTCGCTATGGTAAGTAAACTTTATAAATTTAAGAGCAGTACTAGATGCAACCGTAAGTTCTATGCTAACAGGTTCTTTTCTCGCTTGTGGTACTTTCATCCGTCTCCATGCTTTTTGGCTAGACGCTTCTCTTAGCGTAATATATATATATATATATATATATATATATATATTATGAAATGTACGAAATCCGCCAATTATTTTTAAATAATTGTCGGACTTTGGCGGAGGACGAATATTTTCTATGAAAATTTCTCGGACATTCAGGCCGGTAAATGTTATTAATACTGTTTATTATAAAACTGAGCATTTACTTAAATATTTTATGTATAAAAAGAATGTATAAACATAAAAAATGTCTTATATATATGCGTGTGTGTGTGTGTGCCTTATAGCCAGATTACATGGTCACCAAGGAAATGTTTTTATATTCTTGAACGATGACAGTGAATCCCAGATTTCTTTTTGTTTTTAATCGCTATCATTCCATGCCAGACAGTAAGGCCACTAAAACTGAAGGGCTTAGTGTGGAAGAATTAGGAACTGAAACAATAATGATGATCAGAAAGAGAAGAGAGAAATCAGGGGCCAGCAGAAAGAGATTGACATTGCATTTAAATTTTTGCAGATTAAAATTGCTTGGAATTGGTATTTTCCGTGCTGGAATGAAAGTGTGAATGCCGGCGTTGACACCAGAAGAAACCTCAGTGGTGCAATGGTCAGTTGGGAGGTTTAAAAATGCCAGTTTAAAGGCCGTCACAAAGAAAATTACGGAGTGAGTTCCAATCAACTTACTGGTAATGGAAAGAGGTCTTTTAGATAAGGGTTCCTGTTTAATAGATGATTGGACCGGTATAGCAATAGCTACCCAAGAGTGGTCAGAATTACCAAGAGGACTGTGATGCGAAGCTAAGCAAGAGCGATGAGAAGAGGTAAGAAAGGATGTAGAGAAGCATGGTTTTGTTAGGGAAACGAATAGGGAAGTACACGATTTGAATAAGGCAGTTTTATTAATAATTGTTACATTAAAAACTACTATGAAGATTGTGTTATGCCAGTCTTTCTAGCGGGTTTCGCTTGCCTGCCTTTTAAATTACTAAAAAAAACCCTGGTTATTCGCTAAACATAAAAAAACTGACGTAAATTGCCAATGGTGCCGATTTGTCTCCCAAAACCACCGAGCAGGATCAAATGAGAGCTATTGTATTTTAAATAACATCTCTTAACGGACTATTTGTTTGAAAAAAAGAAGAGATTCTGAGGGGCATAATTATTTAGCGATGTAATTATAGACATCCGTGTAATTATTAAAGTATCCGATGTAGAAAGATTATTTCTAAGCATGCGCAGTGACGTTTAGCCTCATAGTGATTTTCCAAGCGTAGCTCATATGTAGCACAAGGCCGAATGTTTGGGGCACCCAGTGAGGATCGAACTCACTACTCAGTCGTAATTGTTCTAGCAAGACAAGCTTGCTAACCATTACACCACCTCGAGGTACCCAGACGTTTAGCCTCATATGAAGGCGCGAGATTTTCCAAACTAAAAAAAAATACAAAATGATGCGACTACCCCAGCGTTAAAATAATTTTGGGTCTAACAGCTATTCGATAGCATATATAACCACGTGACTTTAAGGCACCTCGTTGTGATGTAATGGTTAGCAAGCTTGTCTCGCTAGAAGAATTACGACTGAGTAGGGAGTTCGATCCTCACTGGGTGCCCCTTAAATTCGGCCTTGTGCGACATCTAAGCTACGCCTGGAAAATCCCTATAACCACGTGACTTTTCTTAACCAAACTGGTCGAAATCTTGTCATCAGATGGCTCAAATCGTAGTCAAACATATTTTTCAATATAGACTTCAAATAATTTTTATTCCCCAAATTTGGTGTTGTTTGGTAACTAATTTTGCAGTTGAAATTTTTAATGCCCTAAGCGATCTTAGCTTCAGATTTCTTTTATTTATCAGGGAATTGTCATGGATACTTTGGAAAGATAATAGACAGGTTCTCGTTACCTTCTCTCAGAGTCAGTATTTTTTCTTCTCCTAGACTGGTTGCCATCCAAGGCAACCCGACTTTTTAACCTATAACCGAGAGTAACGGATGGAACTGTGTCATTCTAAACTGCATTTGCACTAAGTGTTGCATTCCTTATCGCCACTGGCTTTAACCCTGCAGAATCAAAGCCACTTCATAGACTCTCTCAACGAAAAATGTTTTGTTTTTCTTATTCGTTTTATTATACGAGGAGGTAAAAAGAGAATGATCTTAGAAACGCATGTCCACTCGTTGCTTTAAGATTCTATCACGTGTGGGTTAACTTCTGCGGGGAATCTGGCTGGGAAAAACATGTCGAACGTTCAGAATTCAGTCGAATACACGCTGTTTTGGTTTTATATCCAAAACATAGACAAAGGCAATCCACGAGTGACATCATTCCATATTACATTAAACAAACATTTACGAGATATTAGTTTTAGTTTTGAGAAAGTTGAAAGTACGAGTTAAAGAGTTCTTCTTGTTGAAAATGCCGTAAATGATCATGAATATCAAAATTGGTTTGCCAAATTTCGTGCTCGAAATTTGTTTTTCAATGACGCTCCACTGTCGGGTAAACAGGTTGAGGTTGATATCAATGAAAAGAAAATATAAGTGGAACTTACATTACATGAAAAATGCAGAAATCAACATAGCAAACATCAAAAACTTGTATTGAAAATTTGTTGCCAGACTGATTACTTTTATCTTTGACATCGAGTTTTCAAATAAGCCATACAAGTAAAAGTGGGGAGAACATAGATCTCGCTCATTGCGATATTTTAGATTCCAGAATAGAAGGGTAGGTTTGAATAAAAGTATAGTTTAGAAAATTCGTTCACAGTTGATTTATTTTCGGAATTTAAAGAAGGAAGAAAGATGATTTGTTTTAATAAAATGATAGGTGGAGTTTAAAGGATTGATCTGGAATAACATGAAGCTTGTGAAAAAAATTATAGCTGGATTGTGCGTCCTTTCCGGAGGGGAGTAAATGATATAACAAAGCAATTTAACCCTCTTTTCTTTCCGCCTTGGGTAAGAAGATAAACTACATCCGGCAGCAAGGCCTCTGAACAGGAAGTTTTGAAGAGTGTGGAACGCCTTAATTGCTCATGTTCCAACTTCCACTCTGACCCGGGGTGGTAGTACCTGTTAGAGTCCCAGCTATATGCAAATAGTTAACACTCTAAAGGGTAAAAACAATATAAAATTATAAAAATAGGTTTTAATAGCAGCAATACTTTTGGGGGGAAATCTTTTACAAGCAATACATTCTTGAAACAAAATATTACCAGCAATACATTTTGGGGAAATAAATATTACCAACAATACATTTTTGAAAAAGAAAAATTATCAGCAATAAAAATATTGTCGTCATTATATAACCCATTGAGGTTGATATGCCGTAAAAAAAAAAAAAAAAGAAGCAAACCAAACGTCTTTTCTTTGTTTGTAACGAAAAGATTCTACTACTTTGTACTTGTTTAGCTTTTTGATATTAGGCCGGTTTTAAATAATGCAAATAATAATAAGTCCTCATCACATAAGCGCATAGGTAAATTACAAGTGCCTTATTTCAAATATCAAAATATCCAACACGTTCTTTGTGAAGTTTAAACAAATTTAAATATAACTGACATAGGAAAAATATTCGTGTAAGCGAGTCATTTCTTTCAAATTCTTTAAATTACTCACTCAGATGCCAATTAAAATAATTGCCATAGTTTAGAAGCCCTCTATATAATGAAGCTGAAAGAGCCATTAAAACATATTAACACAAAAATAACTGGACAGGTTTTCCATTACTGGCAAAATAATCGTCTTTCTCTCTTTCACCAGGGTTTGGCTGTTAATTCAGAAGTGACTGAAAGGGTAGGGCTCGTCCTGATAGCTTCTCATACATTAATGGCGGAGAAAGTAAAATAATACGGAAATTCTAATTGGTTGAAAATTATTGTCTACACAAAAATGTTGAATGATTGTAACAAACTAAAGATTGTTGAGCGCTAAGAATAAACATGTTTTGATTTAATTTATGTCCATGATTTTGTTTTTAATTGTGTTGTGAAGGCAACCATAGTTATCTCCCCTTCAAACTAATCGACTATAAAAGAAATCGTCGAATTTCACTGACGGTTAGTAGTCAATTTGAATTACATGAAGCTTCGCTACAAGCTTAATCTTTTGTCTGTTTTTCTTTACAATTTGTTTCTGATTATTTATTCTTCTCAGTTTCGGTTAATATTTTTTATCTTTCTCTCTATGATTCTATATACGCAGTTTTACTGTCAAATCACACACAATGCATCGGTTGCTGCATACACGTTCAGACGTACTTATATATCTATATAGACGGGCGTGGTCGGTTATTTAAATCTTCATTTTTTCATAGAATTAATACTGTTATTCTACACAGTTTTTAATTTTCCACATTTTCCAGCCTGTTTGTCTATTCTCAGCCTATTTATTGCAAACTTACGGTTAATTCAAGCACCATCTCTTTCTTTTTGTTCCGAAAATAAATTAATTTTTAAAGAATTTTTCAGCATACGCTTTTATTTCAGCCTATCATTCTATTTCGGGTATTAGTTTAAGCAACAACGGACCTGATCAGTACTTAGTTAAGGGACAACCTTAAAAGTATCAAAAACCTTTGGTCAGGCAAGACGTAAAAAAAGACTTCGTAAAACTTGGTGCCCCACTGCGTGCTTATTAAACTCAACTTGCTGACTATTGCTACTGATTAGTGAGTTCCATTTTCAGTGATAATTCATGCACGTAGGCTTCTGCGAATATATATATATATATATATATATATATATATATATATATATATATATATATATATATATATATATATATATGTCTATATTTCTGAGATGAGGTATTATGTACAGTATTTACATTAGTCGGACGCTCCGGCCTTCTTCAGGTGGTTGGAATTTCGAACCGAACCCTTTATTTCGATCACTGGGGTAGACTGTTCTAGTTCCACGAGCCATGTTTGATGGATGTCAGTTATCAGTTATCTCCTGGTAATTTTCCCTCTGAAAGTTCTCCACTGCCTGAACCGGGTATTGAACTCACACTCTTTGGGTCTGTTACTGGATCTAAACAACGCCTTTATCCACTGTACCATGTGTCCTATATATATATATGTATGTATGTATGTATGTATGTATGTATGTATGTATGTATGTATGTATGTATGTATGTATGTATGTATATGTATATGTATGTATGTATGTATATATATATATATATATATATATATATATATATATATATATATATATATATATATATATATCCATTACAATGCTAATACCCTTGGGAAAGGTGTGAATCCTCTCCCTCCAACTATGGGTAAATAGCAGGACAGACAGGGTTCTATAGCCTTGGATGGGAGAAGGACAACTCTGAATTCAAAACCTGCGGAGGGTCATTTGGGGACCTTGTGGCATTCGCTGCACCAGGTCCCTGTATTTGCACAACGGAAAGATTAAATAAAAGATTCAATGGCCACAGTTAACAATATGATAACAACGAAGCTTACGGAATATTTCGTTACAATATATCTAGAATCCGACCTTGCGACGCTTAAAATGCATGAGGATATGCGGACTCAGTCAGTGATACACGCGTAGGAGATCATATATCTTTCAATAGATGACTGAGGCGGCAGATTTTTTTTTTCAGTAGTAAGTTGCCATTTCTTTCTTCGGTAGACCAGTTGCCATCTTGTTGAGCATTGTCTTGTTTCTATTAAACTGTGCCTTGTTTTTCTTTTCTTAAATCGCACTCTTTTTAAAGTGTTGAAAAATATTGAAAGAGTTGCATCAATCAATTTCGTTATTATTTCCTTTTGATTTCTGTTGTATACACATTTCCTTCATGCATAGGCCTCAGGTGAGAAATAACTTCCTGGCCTTTCCCACTGGGCATTTAAAAAAAACCCTAAGATCACAAACATTTAACATAGACAAATGATATGAACCCGAAGTAGGGGCCACAGAAAGAAAACACGGAACACAGGTTAGAGTTAAGAAAGATATATTAAACAGAAAAGTTACAAAGAATAGTGTAAGAGTAAGCAGAGCTTATTATCTAGTGGTGTCCGATATTGGTATCGTACGCGGCTGCGCATTACTGGTGCTACGATATTTAACAACTCCCCCACACGGGTCGAATGTGACACAAGGCCGGCTTAACGTGGGCTTACCGAGCCCGTAGGCTCGGCCAAAAATATGCCCATTTACAACCCGTATACACGGGTTTAGGGACTGTCTACCTCCCCGGACGAAACTCTGCCCTGCGGCAAAGCCTCGTCCGTGTTCCTCTCTGCCAAACAGAGAGTTCGAAAGCAGAGCACCATTACTGGTGCGACTCCCATGATACTAGCATTCAGATAATAATATAGTACTGGGAGAGTCCATGATGTAGGAAAGTATAGGTCTCACAACAATAAAGCACTTAATAAATGTGTGAGCTGTATTTGTTAGTACAACTTTTTTGTATGTCGTTGTGGCAAGGGCTTCCAGGAATCCCTTCAATGAGTCTATCGTACCCTTTTCCAATTAATTCGAGTACCTTAACTACCACTTGAATTATTGTTGTCCTCATGTGCCATTTTTCAGAAATTTATTATTATTATTATTATTGTTATTATTATTATTCTGTAGCTTTTCTGAATGAGAAGAGTATGCATCAGGCATAGAGATTGCTGAAACATTATAACCTACTTAGTAAAGTGTCATATATATAAGCCTATAAATGGACAAATACTAATAGGGGAACATTTTAATATTAAAGTCTTCGAGCAGAGATAATATTTCAATCTCATATTCAGTATAAAAATATTTTCATATCGCTTGTTCGTTTTCGGTTCAGGATATTTTCCTATAACAAAGGACACACTTTTAATCATCTAAAGCATATGACGTGAAAGAATTAAGATGCGGCAATGTTAAGCCACTGTTTATGTGTTGGACCTTAACGGAACTTTCCATGACTAATTCTGCAAATATATATATATATATATATATATATATATATATATATATATATGTATATATATATATATATATATATATATATATATATATATATATATGTAATTAATATTATTATTTTTTTTAAAAAATAATATTTAAAAAT
>OZ038475.1:13586813-13591813 GCA_964036315.1 Acanthosepion esculentum
CCTCAACTGATAAAGCAGGATTTTCTTCAAGGGCTGCTTCAAGAAGCTTTTCATCAAACTCAACTGGACGTCCGATTCGATATTCATCTTCAAGGGTGAAATCTCCTCCTCTGAATTTTGCAAACCATCTTCTGCAAGTTCTTTCATTCACACATTCCTCTCCATGAACTGAGTGAATGTTTCTAGCTGCTTCAGCTGCTGAGTTTCCTTTCTTGAACTCATAAAGCATTATGTGCCTCAAATGATCCTTGGGTACTTCCATGTTAGTAGGGTTTTAATCAAACAAAATTTAATTTTATTGTTCTCTGAAATAAAATTTGATCAGTTTAAATGCATCTAAATATAAAATAATGTTCAGCTCCATTAGACATTATAAAATACTCTTAAAATTTCATTCATGTGTGTGTGTGTGTATGTGTGTGCATGAGTATGTGCATATATATGTGTGTGTGTATATGTGTGTGTATATATATGTGTGTGTATATATGTGTTTGTGTATATATATATGTATATATGTGTGTGTGTATATATGTGTGTGTGTATATATGTATATATGTGTGTGTGTATATATATATATGTGTGTGTGCGTGTGTATATGTATATATGTGTGTGTGTGTATATATATGTGTATATATATATATATATATATATATATATATATATATATTATAAATTTACTAATTTAAAAATATGGTTCTATCGCTACACAGGCATTACCATGTTTAAAAAACAGAAACTAAAATCTTCAAATTCAATTGAATTCAATTAAAGTCCCTAGTCATTTTCAAGCGAATTTTGGAATGACTTATTTTGAAATTTACTGAGTTTTATAAACACATACATTCATAATATTAATTTCTAAGGATACCGGGAGATCCAATCATTTTAACAAGGGGTGGTAGGGTATTCATTTTCACTGATAACTATTGTTTCAAAATATATATATATATACATGTATGCAATTTTATATATATTATTTATATATTATATATGTGCGGTACTTATTGGAAAGCGATCAATATCAGTGATAGAGCTAACATAGTCGTCGGAAGGCCACTCATACGTACGCACACATACATACACGCACTTTCACGCATTGCAGCTCACACAAAAATAAACATCTATGAACAGTGTGGAACTGGGCGTATATGTGCAACCATTAGTCGTTGCGTCCGTACGTACGCAATTGGTGGCTTGTCAATGTTGGATTGTGCAGTCCCACACTGTTCATATATGTTTGTGTGACCTGCAATGCGTGTATGTATATCTGCGTACATATGAGTGGCGTTCCGAGGAAAACACCATTATACGCAACCAGAAATAAATCTAAAATTTAAAAATTAATCAGTTTATCTGACAATCGTAAACAGCGTGAAACCCAGGATCTCAAACTCACATCAATCCAACTATTTCATATATATATATATATATATATATATATATATATATATATATATATATATATACCATTGTGCAAATTAATTGAAACAACCGCTTTAGTTTCCTTTCTTTCGCCATACGCTAAGTTTTAGACCCACTGAAGTGACAGGGTGTAATCGGTTTTTATTTTTTCCTCGGATTACGTCATTTGCAGTGGTATGCAGTAATTTGAATCTGTTTTCGGGGTATATGGTTAAATTAGTTTGGCCTTGATAAACATTGCTTCATCCTAGATGACATCAGAATTTTATCATACATATACACTATTGTCTGGACTGTCGATTAGTTGTCCTACGGCCATTGTCTGCGATGGACGTTACTCCAAGGATGCGTAAGAAAATCGTAACGTTGCAGAAACACACAGGAAAGCCTTACCATTGAGGGAATCAAAGTATTATAAACTGGCCCTGAAACTCTCCTTACTTAAATCCAGTCGAGAATCTGTGATCAATCTGCAAGGAACGACTTCGTGGAATGCAAATACGAAGTACTAACAAGTGCACTGGGTCATGTTTTATTAGAAAAATATGAAAAGAAAGTAAATAATAACGAAAGTATTCGTTTTGTTTCAATTAATTTGCTAAAGGGGAGGGGTCTTTGGATATATAAGGTCAGTGCACTAGCTCTACTCATTTGTAAATATAGTTATTTAACTTTTTAAATGAAATATCTTATATTTATCTATCTCTTTATCTTTGTATCTAGTAATTTATTATTTGTAATTCGTATACATTTAATTACACAGTATATCATATTTGTAATGCCATATCTTTTCAGGATGTAGGCAACTACACATATTCCTATTCTATCAAGATTACTTGCGAACAATAGTAGTAGATACGTTTCCCATTGCATTCTCTACGGTTTAGAATTCAGGGTACTTCTTCTACACCCAAAGAGAGGGTACCCTGTCTATCTTGGTATCTAACACATAGCTGGAGGAGGAGAAGCGATGAATTAATGGCTTTCTAAAATTGTATTAATGCGAAAATACAGGCAGCAGTGCAAGCCGAGATTTGAACACGGATTGCTGATTTTGCTTTCCATATCAATAACTATAACGCTACTCTCACTCACATCGGCTGCACGGGGTATTAAACATTGTTTTAAATTTCTGTCAGAATATAGCTGCTGAGTTATTTTTTTTTTACAAGAATTTAAATTGTAACCGAGTCTTTTAATTTTCTCAAACGATGGGTTAAAAATGGCTTCCAGCTTATTAATCATATAGATTTTACTGAGGATCATTGTTCTTCGAGCCTTGTTAACTGGCGCTACACAATCACAAGCAAAGAACTGTATTTATTATCAGCAGCCACACCACTTGACGACTTTCAACAGCAACGACAACTAAAATAGATAGCACAAATAACTCGAAGGCAGAATAATGACGCAATCCAGATGTTGACGTTCCACACTACTTCAAATAAAAGATTAGGAACGAAACCCCACCGTCAATACTGGAAAGAGCGATAACAGTGGACTTAAGAATTGTATTTTCCTAAAATATTCTTTTAAGAGAAAGGTTTTATATATTTCAATCGATGGTGACACTGGCTGCTCGGTCAATGAATGCTGATTTTTTTTCCTTATGGGGAAACTGCTGATATTACCATTACCACTCCCCTAATACTCACGAGAAAAGGCATGAAACTCCCTGTCAATGAATTTTCCGAACGTCAGTTATGTAAACGATATCTTCACTGGCATATTGCGATAAAGTGGGTGAATGACCTATTTGCGTAAAATAAATGTCTTCAGCTAAGATAGGGATAATAAAAAATCTCTTACATCCATTATCAAACTTGATAACGACCAGATATTCTTTTCTTATATATATCTCAGTTGGAATATAAGCTCAAAGATAATTCACGATTATGGTAAAACTATCAATTTATATTTTTTATAATGCATTTGAATAAAAAAAGATATTTATCTTTATCAGAGAAGGAGTTTTCTCTGCGTTATGTCTCTTCCTATAGGTGAACTGGACATGTTTTTTTCTTTTAAGTGATTCTTACATAGAATATCATCTGAACCAAAAAGTGTTCCTTTCTGTCACCCACACATTGAGCGTGTTATTACTTCGCGCGTTTTGTATTATTTAAGCCTCTCGTCTTGTATTTCGCATCTAGTTCTGAATTTTACAGACAACAGTCGAATGCAAAATTACTAGAACACACCCACCAATTCTTACCTCTCATAGGTAAGTGTGTCATTATCCTTACGCTATTGAGAGAGCAGTAATGAAACCAGCACAAGAAAAAATAGTTCCTGCTAGCACACGAGCACTCAAGCGCAAATAGGCAAAAAAAAAAAAGAAAAAAAAATTGTAAGTACAGACAGCGTAAGCAAGCTTCATGAATATAATTCTGAACGACAAAGATTTGCATCTAGACAATCTCATATTATGAAAAAAAAATTTCGCAGCAACTGTTACTCTAATATGTAATCTACAATTGATATGTGCACATATTTCGAAACAAGCCACTTTAATGTTTTTGCAAAACTATTATCATCTTTCTCGTTACTTTACAGCGGTTTTCAAGTAAAACTCTGAGCGGCAAAGACATATTTGGATAAACATATATCCGGATGAATTTTATGAAGAGACTCTAGCTCACGCATGCGCATTATAACGTGTGCGTTCTATAGGGACATTTTTTTTTACGTCCTTCTCAACATTTTCATCGGTTATTTTTGTTCTTATTTATAGCTGTTGATTCAGATTTCGCTCACTTATTTCTAATAGATATGTGGACAGGTTGCTGAAGATAAATGATTGACAGTCTCCAGACTAAGAGAAAGGCATGGAAACCGTGTCATGTGTGTTTTGCGCAGTTTAAACACAAGGGCGGATCAGAAACATTTTCTGAATGTCAATTTTGTACTGTGCTGAAAAAAAAAAACAAACACTTGTAAGTCTTATTTCGTAAATGTTTATGTGTACATATATCTATCTATCTATCTATCTATCGCAGTTCTTTTCTATGTATCTGTCTTTTTTATACAATGTTTTTCACCCCGTACAAGAAACTTGGGGCTACTCAAGCTTACAGAGTAAGAGGTGCAGCCTATGCAGATATGTGTGAAAGGTAACAGTTAACACAAGATTTGAACAGGTTAAGATTATAGTAATCAGGGAAGCAACCCTTTCTCGTCTATCTATCTATCTATCTATCTATCTATCTATCTATCTATCTATTTAACTCAGTCTCTTCATATCTATCTATCTATCTATTTAACTCGGTCTCTTCATATCTATCTATCTATCTATTTAACTCAGTCTCTTCATATCTATCTATCTATCTATCTATCTATCTATCTATTTAACTCAGTCTCTTCATATCTATCTATCTATCTATCTATTTAACTCAGTCTCTTCATATCTATCTATCTATCTATCTATTTAACTCAGTCTCTTCATATCTATCTATCTATCTATCTATCTATTTAACTCAGTCTCTTCATATCTATCTATCTATCTATCTATTTAACTCAGTCTCTTCATATCTATCTATCTATCTATCTATTTAACTCAGTCTCTTCATATCTATCTA
>OZ038475.1:13604313-13606813 GCA_964036315.1 Acanthosepion esculentum
ATAATGAGGAAGGAGGGCCTGGAGAATCTGATACTCACGGGTCGAATAGAAGGAAAGAGAGACAAGTGAAAGCAACGCGTGACATATCTGGCGGGCTTAAGCAAATAGATGACAGAACGTGGTCTGGGGAAGGAAGCACAGGGAAGGAACTTGTTGAGAGCTGCAAGGGATAGAGGGAGGCGGAGAGCTATAATCGCCTACGTCCTGAAAGGACATGGCACATAAAAAGAATGAACAATAACCCAGTGATAAGAGAACGTACTAAAATGACGGACATAATCTGTTGTTGGCTATGCTAACACGAAGTCACAAGTCGTCGTGACCGAGCACTTGATCGTATAAGCCTGTGTAAACTGTTGCTCTAGCCACGTTATACACTTTCTACCACAAACTGTAACTAAGATATGCCCAGTATAGTTAAAATATGAAATAATTTTGGGCTATGTGTGTTTTGTACTAACGTAAATATGCCTGAAGAAGCGCCTGCAAGTTAGCCGCTTTAGCAGACAGCATAGAAGATTCAGCCATTATTATTATTATTATTATTAGTAGTAGTAGTAGTAGTAGTAGTAGTAGTAGTAGTAGTAGTTGTTGTTGTTGTTTTATGAGAGAATTAGTGAAGAATGAATTGAACACAGCCAATTCAGCTGAAACTTAAATTCGCTTTGACAATTCAATTTTTCTTGCTGTTAAGCGTGGCGCCATGTCATCTATTGAAATAATTCGATTAGTAAAAAAAAAAACAATAGCCATTATTCTTTTCCAAATACGCACCACGGGGTGGAAGACATTATACATGTCCTTGGGCTGCAAATTGTCCGAGTACCACAAATATAAAGAAATTTCTGGTGTTTTGTTTTTTTTAAATTATTTTGATATTTTTATCACAGTAAGATTGTAGGAAAAAAAGTTACTATAGCAATGTTTGATTTTTCTAAAGTTAGTCATTAACAACAATTCTCAACAAAGAAAACTACATGTAGCCATTTTAGACATATAAGCATATATTTATTGATATCCACAACGAGTGCTTAAAGGTTATCGGCCTGAAATGAGCAAACGTAATACTGAAAAAAAAACAAAAACAATTTTGTCCCTGGACGAGTAGTTATCAGCACCCCCTAGTAAATACGTATACGGAATTATTACTACGTATATGGAATTATTAAATACATGTCTAGACATTCACAGAAAACAACAAGCACATAGAATATCTGTCTTGCATTATTTACATTACTCGGATCATTATCAACATCTTTGCTATATTCACAACGTTTCGGCCGTTGTACACTCTATCCTTCTTCAGATGAAAATAATTTCTAACCAAACCCTTTATTTCGACCACCGGGGTAAATTGTTCTAGTTCCACATGTCATGCCTCTTCCAGATGTCTGGGTCATTTCCCTTTAACACAACACTCCAAGTTTTGTATCACCATTGTTGTGGGCTGGCATTGGACTCACAACTCTGTTTCTAGTCACTGGATCTAACCAACGTCTTTATCCACTGAGCCATGCTGTCTCTCTCTCTCTCATATATATATATATATATATATATATATATATATATATATATATATATATATATATATATGTAAAGGCAGGATGTGTGTGTGTAACGAATGCACGGCCGCAATTTTCGACGGACTTGCACAAAAATTGACATGTTAGCGGAAGGCTAAGACCGATTTTGCATTTCCCAACTCCCATCGATAGTGGAAATAATCGATTTTTTCATGCTTCTACGGCAGTTTTCATGTAGTTTGCGGCCATTTTCTACTGGCCAGAGTGGGAGCCTATAGCTGGTTGCCACGAATAGGCAGGAAGATTATATTGGCCAGCGTGAAAGCTAACAGCTGACTGACACGAATATTAACTAGCATGCTAGAATGCAAAAAAAAAAAAACAAACGATAGCTGCATTCGTCACAAGTGGGGAAAAATTTAAATCTGCATATATATATGTATGCGTGTGGTTTGTGTGTGTCTGCCTAGCTTCAATAGATTTTCAAAGTGATTTTATGTGACGAAGAGGCGAGACGATAATGACTACTACTTTTATGTGCCGTGTCCCTTCAGAACGTTGGTGATAATAGCTCTCTACATCTTCCTGTCCTTTGTAGATCTTAAAAAGTTTTGTCTTTTTGTTATTCCTCCCAAACTGTTCTCCCATTCATTTGGTCAAGCCCATCGAGTAAGTGACGCGTTGTTTTCCACTTTCCCTTTTTCTCTTAATCTGTCTCGTGAGTTTCAGATTTTCCATGACCTCCTTCCTCATCACGTGCCCCAGAAACTACAACTGCCTCTTTCTGATTTTAATTATAAGTTTCTTTTTTGTTTCCATTCTCTGCAAAACCTATTTGTTGCTCAAATGCTCGGTTTGTGGCATCCTCAGCATAAAAAAAAACGATATTCACTATTTTAAATATATATTTTTTTTAATTGGGCAATGGGTATTTTTCAAGACGTTCTATTGCGGGTCCTTAATAAATATAAACAAAA
>OZ038475.1:13614313-13616813 GCA_964036315.1 Acanthosepion esculentum
C
Organism: Acanthosepion esculentum; assembly: GCA_964036315.1. NCBI lineage: Eukaryota > Metazoa > Mollusca > Cephalopoda > Sepiida > Sepiidae > Acanthosepion > Acanthosepion esculentum. The sequence goes on from OZ038475.1 coordinate 13,614,315, forward strand.
TTGAACACAGTCTTCTAGCTTGAAGAGTGCGTTCAAGTATGTTAACCACACTGGTCACTTTTATATTTAAAATTCTCTATCTCTGATGTGGACCACTTATGCGCAGAAACATAGCATACCTAAAAACTACATTTTATTATATATATATATATATATATATATATATATATATATATATATATAACATTTTTTATGTTTATACGTTGTTTTTATAGATACAAATATTTAAGTAAATGCTCTGTTTATAATAAACTGTATTAATGACATTTACCGGCTTGAATGTCCGATACATTTTCATAGAAAATTCAGGCCGATAAATGTCGTTAATACTGTTTATTATAAATAGATCATTTACTTAAATATTTGTATCTATAAAAACAACGTATAAACATAAAAAATGTCTTAAAATAATTGTCGGACTTTCTCCATTTCATAATGTATGACGTCATTTGTTTACATTTGGATACGCATCTAGCAGATACGAGAAAATCATGGAGAATTATAGTTGTAAAACAGTAAAATTGACCTTGCTTACCGAAACGCTCCTCTGTGGCTAAATTGGCAAGGCACGTCAGGCTATATGACTGTTCCGTATAGGATACAGGTTCGATTCCTGTCGGAGGACGCATATTTTCTATGAAAATTTCTCGGTCTTTCCCGCCGGTAAATGTCGTTAATACTGTTTATAATAAATTTTACTTAAATATTTGTATCTATAAAATGAACGTATAAACATAAAAAATTGTCTTAAAATATACACACACACACACACACACATATATATATATATATATATATATATATATATATATATATATATATATATATATAATTATTTATTTGAATATTACAACATAAATATGTTATAAAATCACGACAAAAGTAGCCATTTTGTTTCAACACTTCTTGTGTCTTGTCAAGTGATAATATAGAATATAGAATAAATGGTTTTAAAAGTTTCAAATTAATCAACGATCCTTAGCTAAGAGTAAACGCTGTTACATAAGCTAGAGTGGCCAATCAAAAAACAAGTATAGGATGATTCGAAAAATTTGACAACTAAGCAAGGTTATCTAGATATTAAAAGATTTATAAAATTTGAAATTAAAATTAAAAGTAAAAAATTAAAATTACCTATTTAGAAATCTAAATCAGATCTCTATTAAGTTTTAAATTGTAGAATTACCAAGGAGAAAAAATATAAAAATAAAAATAAAAGATATATATGCTAATTAATTTATATTTTCATTGAAATTAAGTTGAAAGTTGTATTCGGAATCCCAGACAGAGATGTATACATTTTTAGTTTCATTTCAACATGTTAGTCGCCTCTCACGTGAAAACACTCCGAATATACCAATCCTAAACTTGGGTATATATATATATATATATATATATATATATATATATATATATATAAAGACATTTATATTATGTTTAACGTTCTTTTTATAGATACAAGTATTTAAGCAAATGCTCTGTTTTATAATAAACAGTATTAAATAACATTTACCGGCCTGAATTATTTATTATAAAACAGAGCATTTGCTTAAATACTTGTATCTATAAAAAGAACGTTAAACATAATATAAATGTCTTTAAATAAATTGTCGGACTATGTCCAATTCAAATATATATATATATATATATATATATATATATATATATATGTCTGTGTGTACATATATAACGGAATATATTAGGTCTATCACTGATATTTTGCACTTTCCACTAAGTACCGCGGCACTACGAATTACTTAATTACAATTATCTCAAATCCTCCTATATTCCATCACTTGTATATCCTTGTTTGAACCGGCTTCTGAGACTCTGGATGGGGCGGCTTGTTGATAGTACTCGTGGCTCGTGGGGACAGAGTCCTATGCGTCAAAGAGAAACTCGGATGAGTTCCACCACAAATATGTTATCGAGCCGCGTTATATCGAGTCTGTTTCGCTGCCCCTTTGGAACAGTTGCTATGACGTTTGCTTGATAACGTAACTGTCCGGGTTTCAATTCTCTGTGCAGATGAGTCCCAAATATAGGGCGAAACGGTCGTCCAGTGCATTCTGTTGACGTTTCTTCTAGACTCGATAAATTGCTTAATTATACTTATCTCAAACCCTCCTAAATTCTGTCACACACACATTTATATATATATATATTTTAGAATTGGACATAGTCCGACAATTTATTTAAAGTCATTTATATATATTATGTTTAACGTTCTTTTTATAGATACAAGTATTTTGCTTAATACTTGTATCTATAAAAAGAACGTTAAACATAAGATATATAAATGTCTTTAAATATATATATATATATATATATATATATATATATCTGTCAGCAAGTACTTCAGCTTTCGGTGCCCAGGAATAATTAGATGGAACTCATACCTCTTTCTCTGTGTTTTTTTTTTTTTACGGTCTGGTGGGAATTTGAGTGAATTGCCTATTTCGCCATAATACAACACAGACCAAATATTTCTCTTTCAAA
>OZ038475.1:13621813-13629313 GCA_964036315.1 Acanthosepion esculentum
ACAAGAACAAAAATGACGAACAGGAAAAGCAATTAAGATATTCAGAAAATGACAAAGATAATGAGGAAATTGGTGAAAGGTAAACAAATAAAATAAAAACGTTAATAAACCACTGTGCGTTAAGATGAAAGACAAAGGATAATTGAAGAAAGTTAAATGAAAGAAAATATAAATATTATTAAAATAGCAAACAATATAAACATTGATATAATAAACGAAATTAATCTTAGATTATCCAATTTAAATGAGGTAATATACTCAACAGAGGCAGCAGCAGCATCACTAGAAAAAGGTTAAACGATCGAATATAAATAATAAAAAAAAAAACACTACGACAAAGTTAGAGGAGACGAAAATTCTAAGAAAAAAATTTGTCATTTTTAGATGAAATACGAAAAAGAATAAAAGTATCAATATTTTAAAAAATGAAATTTAAATATGACATATAGACAGAAAATGACACCCCAATAACAAATGAGAACTCGAAAGGTAAAGATAAGAAAAAAAACCTGAATTTCACAAATAAAACCTTTTCAAGCATAACAGAAAAATTATAGAGGTGAATAAGAGAATATTGAAGCTTAACGATACAGTAAGCAACATTACGAAGAAATAAAAGAATTCTGGAATTAAACTTGGGGAAATGTATGTAATTTTAAAAAGGATACTGTATGGATTAAAAACACCAAGCAGAAGTACAAAGAAATAGAGGAACAGAAATGTAAGAAAAAAAGATATTAAGGAAGTACAACGAACTCTCACAAAATGGTACATCCCAGTAATAAATAAAATCACTAATTTCCCGATAAATGTATTTACATCCAGCACAAAGGGGCAGCAAATCTCCTCTCGCATATCATCAGCAATACAGAATAAAAGACATGGCTGATTTAAGGCATTATATATCTAACACTCAAAACTAATGGTAATTCTAACTCAACAAATTACCGACCAATTACTTGCTTATTCCCGATCTACAAATTACCGACCAATTACTTGCTAACCCGAAAAAAGAGCTGATATCACTTTTAACGGAAAGAAGTTATTCGTTCTTTGGTAGAAATAATATTTTGCCTAGTCTGGAAAAAAATGAAATTTAAGAAAATGAAATTTAAGAAAATGAAATTTAAGAAAATGAAATCTAAATATGACATAAAGGCAGAAAATGACGTGCCAATCACAAAAGAGAAAGCGTAAGGTAAAGATATGAGAAAAAATGAATTACCCAAATTTCAAACATAACAGAAAAACTTTACAGGAAAATATGGGAATAATGAAGCTTATAAATAAAGTAAGCACCATCACGTGAAGAATTAAGAGAATTCTAAAATAAACTGGATAGAAAAGAATAGGATTTTAAAATGGATGAAGAATTGTTTAAGCGCCCCATACAGAAGTATAGAGAAAAAGTGAAACAGCAAACAAGAGAAATTGCAGCAACCCTCAAAAAAATTATAAGTCTCCGCAAAGAGAAAGAAATGCAGGCATCCTAGCTAAATGTATTTACATAATTGATGTAAACATTTAGCAAATCTTCTCTCACATATCAACAATCCAGAACAAAACCTAAATTAACTGACATATGGTATTACATTGAAATATATATATATATATATATATATATATATATATATATATATATATATATATATATATATATATATAAATCTTATAAATATAAGTAAATATACTTGTCTGGAAAAACCTTAGGTGTTTTGGCTTGTAAATGAATAAAACAACACCCAAGGAAAAATAAGGAATAAAAAAGAAAGAACTAAGAACATGTACTTCAGGCGAAAACAATCGTCCAGAATCCAAGCTCAGAGTCCAAAGAAAAAAACCCTCAAACACGAGTAAAGCAAAAGTAAGTAAGCAAAGTGCTCAATACACTAAGTAGAGCAAATCTAATTACAAACCTAAAGAGCCAGGCAAACCTGCCTACGTTTCACCTATGCGGATCGTCAGGATATATCTTCATATTTTTCTATTTTTCATACATTTTCATCTACTGACTCCAACAGCGTTTTTTAATCTCAGTGGTACTTTTAATATGAGTAAAATATTAAGACTTCAGTTCAAGCTATAAATCAATTCATTATTTTGTTATTGCTGAAGTTGGCTGTTATAAAGGTATTACATATTTATTCTTTAAAAGTGATGATACGACTAACCACAACAAATTACCTACGAATTACTTATTCTCTATCTACAAAGTTCAAAGTTCAATTTTAACTGAAAAAAGCACGGGTTCCACGAAAGAAGTATAATTTTAGTTAAAGATGGATTTTTCAGTACGCCAACGTCGTTATCGAATGTGACACAAGGTTGAGGTTTAAAGTAGGTTTACCAGCAACATACCGTGGACAAAAATACTGAAGCCGTTTCGGCACTTTCCCACTTCTAGCGATGCTTTAAGCGCCAGGTAATGGACCTAAAGAGAGGTACTACCTCAGGGGATGCTCCTCTGAGGCTTGTGCTAATATTAATTTCAACATTCTCGGCAGAATTCAGGAAGGTAGCATTATACTTCATCAGTAAACAGAATACAAGGAAGGTTCTTATGTCTGCAAAAATCAACTGATTAAGAAGTTGTTACCAGAAAACCTCATTCAAAATAGAAAAACCTAAGAAACGCGAGGATAGACGATACAAAAACATTGGAGAGTGTTTCACTTAAACGGATTATAAAGATATTAAGATTATCTGTCTATATCTCTGAGATGAGGTATTATGATTACTTGCATTATTAACGCGGACAGTTATCCTCATTTTCATCAACCATATTCACAACGTTTCGGACGTTGTATGCTCCGGCCTTCTTCAGGTGAGTGGAATTTCGAATCGACCCGCTTATTTCGTCCACTGGGGTTGATTGTTCTAGTTCCAATTGCCATGCCTCTTCTTATATCCTTTTAATTGAACTCTCCAAGTGTTGATTCACCACTGCCGTGGCCTGGTATTGAACACAACTCTTTAGGTCTAGTAACTGGATCTAACCAACGTCTTTATCCAATGGGACATGTGTGCTTGAGTTGTGCGTTCAATACCAGGTCACAGCGGTAGTGAACCACAATTAGCGAGTTAAGTTAAAGGGAAATAACTGAGACATCCAGAAGAAGCATGACACGTGGAACTTTGTGGACGAAATAAAGTGTTCGATTCGTAATTCCAATCACCTGAAGAAGGCCAGAGCGTACAACGGCTGAAACGTTGTCAATATGATAATGAAGATAACAGTTTGAGTAATGTAAATAATGCAAGTAATATTAAAATTAATGAGCATTTATCCGCTTTTCATTAACAAGTTGATTTCAAGAGACCAGTTACCAAATCTGACTTTGAATTCCACCTTTACAATAGCCAACTACGACAATAACAAAATAATTAATTTATTTACAGCTTCAACTGAAGTCTTAATATTGTTTTCATATGAAAAGTATCACTGCAAATAAAAACGTTGTTGGCATCATTAGATGAAAATGTATGAAAAATATGAAGATATATTTTCTTGGAGTCGCACGAAATAATTTGTAGTCGCCATCATAATAAAAACTCGATCACGAGAGATTCTTGTGGTTGGCAGCCATTAATGGTAAGTCTTTTTTTTTAATCCATTATGCACAAGTGGAAAACTATTTTAATCATAAACCGCCTTAAAGAGAAAATCAAACGACACTAGTGAAATATTTCAGAGAGTCTGTTAACCTATTTTGTTCTATATTGAATTAATGCCCTTATCAAATGAAACAAGAGAAACTATTTTTATCTGATATCTGAAAGATTCGTTAATCACTTATTCCAAATAGACGAGATAAAACTGTATTCAAAAAGGGATAATGGCTTAGAGGTTGCATTAAAATCAGCCAAGTAATGTATTGTTGATATAACCATGACATTTCACGAAAAATGTGCTACGGCAACATTAAAAAAGCAACAGTGTGCCACGAGTAACGAATATGCCAAGAGAGAACTAAGTTGTGATTCGCGAGCTAGAACATCTAGAAATCTATAAAGATCATAGTGTAACTGAAGAACAAGACTCCAAGAGGCAGAAATGAAAGAAAAATGAGGAAATATTCCTTTAGTCAGTTAAGGATGATAAATAAAACTGAATGAAATGGAAACATTTGAAACCATTAACAGCTTAGAAAAAATATTTCAATATAATAAACTGGAATCCTCAAGAGATATAAATAATATCAGGAAATATACTGTCATGTATAACACGTTCACCTACAAAAATAGATGAAGATTGACTGTACCTTCCTAGGGTGGGTATTTACCAAACCTCCCCAAAATGCAGGATGTGGCATAAGGTCGGTTTTTACGTGGGGCGATTCAAAGTCCGTAGACACGGATAAAAATTTCGCTTAGACCCCCAGTCAGGTTTGTTTACCTTCCAAAACGAGACTCTGCCCTTCGGCAAAGCCTCGTCTGGGTTCCTGTTTGCCCGAAGGCAGATAGTTCGACCAGCCTGACGCGAGCCAAGCAGCGAACTGCCTGGTTCAAGGCAGATACCTGCCTATTATATTTAGCCACCCGCTACGAGGGTTGCATGTGCCGGGTTTAACGTGGGTTCTCCGAGCCCGTAGGCTTGGCCAAAAATGCCCGTAGAAAACGCATAAACGGGATCGGGTTGGTCAACCTCCCCGAACGAGACTCTGCCCTTCGGCTGAGCCTCGTCCGGGTTCCTCTCTGCTCAGAGTTCGTGCAGTTAGAGGACTGAGACGACTATAATTCGCATATCAGATAGCAACTGTAGGTTTTGATATATTTGAATTATGAGCTAAATTTTGTTTAATGGCATGAATTCCCCAAAAAGCTATGTTCAAATATAAAAGAAAGACAGTTTACAAAGATGAAGTAAAACAAACAAGAGGGGGAATCATAAACAGGTAAAATTGACCTAATTCACCTGAAAACTAAATGTGAAGAAAACACTTACCTTGTTGACACCGATTGGTAAAGCAAAACTCTGATGGTGAAAAAATCTTATTCATTGATAGCTGGGTTGAAACCAGAACAAGATATTGATTATAAAGCATACTAATAAACCCCTACCAGGTAATATTATGACGAGGAAAAAGCCAAAACGTCGCTTTCGAACAAACGATGAGGAAAGTATCGGCCACGTTATGGCTGGATACTGTGTCATATCTCCAAATTAATTTAAGTACAGACATGATAGTGTAGAAATATATATATATATATATATATATATATATATATATGTATATATATATATATATATATATATATATATAAAAAGAAAGAACAGTAAGATATATAATCCGATGTTCTTATTGATATTTTTTTATTTTTACAAAACAATGCTCAATTTAAATTTACAGAGCATAAATATTATAAATTAACTGATTTAAAATATGGTTTCTTCGCTATACAGTAATAACTATGTTTCAAAAATGGAAGCTAAAAACTTCAAATTTAACTATATAATTAAATTAAAAGCATTAGTTCTGTTTCATCTTCAAGAGAATTATTTTTAAATTTACTGAGTTTTAAACGCACATATAAGTTCATAATTTACTGCTTCCAAGGATACAGATAGATCCAATCATTGAGACAGGGGCGGTGGCATGTTCATTTTTATTAACTATTTTTGTATCAATTATGAGTTACGCTCGATAAGGAGGTTACGCTTAGGGAGCGCAGGGGTGTATTTTTCAACGAATTCTGACATCCGTTAAACGCATGACGTCTGTTTTTTTAATTTTTTTTATTATTAACGACAAAATGTTTTTCGGCATTTTTTTTTTCGTACTTGTATACATAAAGATTCTTTCTGAAAGGGGTGTTTGGGCTAGAATACGTTATATTTAACTACAATTATAAAATATTTTTACTCTTAATTTCTAATAGACTTCTTTTTTAAATCAAATAAATGTAATAGAATTACTTAAATTATTTAAAATTATTTTTTCATATCAAATATAAGTATGTATATTACCAGCTCGCATTTTTTTATCATTTTGTTTTATTTTATTAAATATTATTTAATGAAAATTTTTGACAATGACAGCAAGGAATAGCTTTTTCATTTCTTTGATTCAGTAAATTTTTATAAACTTAGTAATATATAATTTCTCATGTATGCACAAAGAACATAGGTCATTTAATGACCTACATATTCTAGCTTTTTTTATTAATTTCCATTTTACTTCTGGTGTTTTATTGGTTACTTTTAAGTGCCAAAAATTTTAATTTAATTATATAATGAAATTTGAAGTTTTTAGCTTCAATTTTTGAAACATGTTTATTACTATGTAGCGAAGAAACCATGTTTTAAATCAGTTAATTTATAATATATATATATATGTATATATGTATATATATATATATATATACATATATACGTATGTAAAGATATACTATAATATACCTTATGCAGAAAAATGTTACGAATACAAATCTCTACCATTTCTTTAAAATGAATATGTTACAAAGCTTATAAACGGATCGTAGCATAGAATTCAATAGATCATATATAATTTTTAAAAAAATCAATTCACCCCAAGCAAGGCGGGAAAGCAACTACCACCCATCGGGTTACAGAGGACAAGACTAAAGAGGCGTGTTTAAGGAAAGGATAAATAGAAGGACGGTGAACAAGATCATGGCATCAGCAGATGTCGATTGACATTACACTTGAATATTTGAAGATTATTGTCATCGGGGAAGCAAGAAAGGGGAAGGGAGTTCCACAGCAGGGAAGTGCAAGAGAATAAGCTGCTTGATTAGAAAGACGGTTACATTTAACCATTTTGACAGTGAAAGGGCGGGACTGAGATGCCGGCCTGGTAGCTCGCTTAAATTCAGGCAGTCTGGGAACTAGCGAAAGTAGCTCGGCAGAACAGTCGCCGTGAAAGTATAATAATAAAATACTTAAAAAACCCTAAGAGTTATCTCCCAGACATAAACATGCCAGATGATAAAAAAACCAGCACAGCAGCTGATTAAAATACCACAGTAAAATAATTTGACAAACTTTCAAAGTATCAAAATCTGTAAATAGAAAGTGAAAGAAAGCGATATTTAAGCGCAAACACAGTTCAAATAATAATAGGAGCACTAGGCATTACAATAGATACGGATACACATAATAAGAACAACCATGAGAACCCATTACTATCTGAGATACAAAAGATCGTGTTCATGACTACCGCTAACAACCGTACTGGGTATGAGGATAAACTGCATCCGCGTCCTGGGTAAGACGATAAACTACGTCCAACAGCAAGGCTTTTTATCAGGAGGTTTTGAGGAGCTTAATTTCTGGTGTTCCCACGTCCACCCTGACCCGGCGTGCTACCACCTGTCAGGTTCCATGCTATGGTCAAAGAGTTAACCCTCAAACTCGGGTCAAAACACTATGAAAGTGTAAAAATAAGTTTTAATACCAGAAATACCTTGTATAAAAAAATTATTACCAGCAATACATTTTTGAAAAACAAATATTACCAGCAATACATTTTTTTAAAA
>OZ038475.1:13644612-13677112 GCA_964036315.1 Acanthosepion esculentum
GAATATATATATATCTATATATATATATTTATGAATATATATATCTATATATATATATTTATGAATATATATATATCTATATATATATATTTATGAATATATATATATCTATATATATATATTTATGAATATATATATATGTATATATATATATTTATGAATATATATATGTATATATATATATATTTATGAATATATATATGTATATATATATATATTTATGAATATATATATGTATATATATATATATTTATGAATATATATATGTATATATATATATATTTATGAATATATATATATGTATATATATATATATTTATGAATATATATATATGTATATATATTTATGAATATATATATATGTATATATATTTATGAATATATATATATGTATATATATATATATTTATGAATATATATATATGTATATATATATATATTTATGAATATATATATATTTATGAATATATATATGTATATATATATATATATGTATATATATATATATTTATGAATATATATATATGTATATATATATATATTTATGAATATATATATATTTATGAATATATATATATGTATATATATATATATTTATGAATATATATATATGTATATATATATATATTTATGAATATATATATATGTATATATATATATATTTATGAATATATATATATGTATATATATATATATTTATGAATATATATATATGTATATATATATATATTTATGAATATATATATATGTATATATATATATATATTTATGAATATATATATATGTATATATATATATATATTTATGAATATATATATATGTATATATATATATATATTTATGAATATATATATATGTATATATATATATATATTTATGAATATATATATATGTATATATATATATATTTATGAATATATATATATGTATATATATATATATTTATGAATATATATATATGTATATATATATATATTTATGAATATATATATATGTATATATATATATATATTTATGAATATATATATATGTATATATATATATATTTATGAATATATATATATGTATATATATATATATTTATGGATATATATATATGTATATATATATATATTTATGAATATATATATATGTATATATATATATATTTATGAATATATATATATGTATATATATATATATTTATGAATATATATATATGTATATATATATATTTATGAATATATATATATATATATATATATATATTTATGAATATATGTATATGTATATATTTATGAATATATGTATATGTATATATTTATGAATATATGTATATGTATATATTTATGAATATATGTATATGTATATATTTATGAATATATGTATATGTATATATTTATGAATATATGTATATGTATATATTTATGAATATATGTATATGTATATATTTATGAATATATGTATATGTATATATTTATGAATATATGTATATGTATATATTTATGAATATATGTATATGTATATATTTATGAATATATGTATATGTATATATTTATGAATATATGTATATGTATATATTTATGAATATATGTATATGTATATATTTATGAATATATGTATATGTATATATTTATGAATATATGTATATGTATATATTTATGAATATATGTATATATATATATTTATGAATATATATATGTGTATATGGATATATATATATATATGTGTCTATGTATATATATATATATGTGTCTATGTATATATATATATATATATATATATATATATATATATATATACATGTGTGTGCCTGTGTGTAGATTCGAGCGTGTAATAGAGAGACAAAGAGTGTATTTCGTGTAAGATTTCCTGTAGAATACACAAACATATGCTATTTCGGATCTGACGGGTATTAAACGTGAAACGTACCCCGTCTCTCTGTCTTGTTCTTTTCTAACTATGTCTTTTTTTCATGTGGCTGTAAACGTGAAATCTTGTGGTTTCTTTTTCATTTCTTTGTTTTTTCTTCTTATTTTCCGGAAAATCGATTCTTCTCCTAAATGTAAATAATCCTGTATCTTTGGCACGTTTCATGTAAGTCTTTCCCTTTGGCTAGTTTCTCTCTTAACGGCATTCACGCACGCACGCACACTCACACACACAAAGAAGAGGCAAAATAAGCAAAACACTAGATAGAAGAATTCAATAAAGAACTTTTTCAAACTGATGATTTACAATTATTTTCCTGGCTGAACTTTGTCTGGCAGAAGGCTGCAAATGTCTGGTACGCGTGAGGACAGAACTCCCGATAAAGCATAAATAGTGGCTCAGCTCAGCTTGATAAATCCAACATGCTTTGTGGAATTTGCTACGTTTCGGCATAGCCCTTTTGGCGTCAGACTGTTTTGACGTCACTGTCTTTGTCCGGAGTCACCCCACCCCCACCAATAAATGGATGAAATCCTTGAAACCACCCAACTTTCAATATTATTTTTTATTTATTTAGGGAATTAAGGATCCTATTAAAACAGTAATGAAATAATGTAAATTAAATTTTAAATTAAATATCACTTTGCAATCCTTCATCTGCAATCTCACTTTACATCGATATTTCTGTTCACAACGCCAAAACTATAATTCAGGATCCCTGTTGCTCGCTGAGTCATAAATAAAAAGGTATCCATCTTGTATCACTTAGTTTCTTCCACGTTTTGATAAATTATTTGCTTCCATTTTGAATAAAACGACTTTGACGACTGAAAGATATGAAGGTGCACTGAAGGAAATATAATATAAATATACCTCCAACTGCTCTTTTTCTTTAATATAAAAATGCCTCTTACTACTCTTTTTCTTAAATGGGACTATTTGAACATATAAAGACGAAGTACTAACATGACTACTAAACGAGAGAGAGAGAGAGAGAGAGAGAGAGAGAGAGAGAGAGAGAGAGAGAGAGAGAGAGAGAGTTGACTATGAAGATGTAGTAATGTCCCTAAAAATTCTTATGTCGAATCGGTCACGCCGGAACTTCGCATTCCCTGTTTTGTAGCTTTATTTAGTATCGAAATCTCTTGAAAAAATTTAGTATCGAAATCTCTGGAAAAAATTTAGTATCGAAATCTCTGGAAAAAATTTAGTATCGAAATCTCTGGAAAAAATTTAGTATCGAAATCTCTGGAAAAAATTTAGTATCGAAATCTCTGGAAAAAATTTAGTATCGAAATCTCGGGGAAAAAAAAACGAGTTCGAGAGAAACATTACGAACCAAAACAATAAGTGATTTTTTTTTTTAAAGCTTAAACAATATCTGAAGTTTAAATCTCTTGACCATTTAGAAACATTAAAGAAAGGATTCATGCAATTAAATACTAATTCATATACGGTAAAACTATTAACCATTTTGCCAAGGAAAAAAAAATTAAAGATACAGAATTAATGGAATCATTTCATATTTGAGTATTTGTTTGGGTAACAATAAGGGAGCAAAAATATATTCAGGAAGCAATAACAGCGGCAGAAAATATAGAAAGGATGGCGAATTCAATGGTCGAAACACTGATAGAAGCTACAGAAGGTTTTCAGCTTAATAAAATATACCACAGATTTTCTTAAAAACATTTTCTTACGATCTATTTGCTTTCAAGATAAAAACCTGGCCCCTCAAATACAAATTACGTATATTTTTTATAACGATAAATGATATTATTAGACTAATTTGTAATTGTGTTGATTTGTTTGGCCTAAAATAACAGGCTCTATTGGCCAATTTGCTGTAGAACCCAATGAACAAAGTTCCACACTTGAAGGGACAAAATTCTAGGCCGTCTCAGTCGATTTTAGGCTTACTACTATCCCTTCATTCTACCTTCTTCCCCTTCCTTTCTTTACCTTCTCGCTATTTCATATTTTTAAAAAAAGAACGTTACGATCTGTCTCTTTCATTCTTCCTCTCTTTCTTCTCTTTTCTCTTGTTTTCCCTGGCCGCTGTCAATCTAGCATATCAATCCTCGGAAATTGTCTCCCTTTATTAATGCATTCGATCTGACGAGGTGAACATATAAAGATATTCATGAAATAAATTATAACCGAAATGAATACTTAAGGTTTTCTTCTTGATTTTTCTATCTATCTATATCTATCTATCTATCTATCTATATATATATATATATATATATATATATATATATATATATATATATATATATATATATACACACACACATATATATAGTTAGATTTGATTATGCAAGTCATTCCACTTTAAAATAGGTATTATTACCTATTATATTTGTAATTATATATAATCCAGAGAGAGAGAGAAGGGGGGAGACAGACAGACAGACAAACAGACCTACAGAATGAGAAATGTGTGCCTGTGAGTACAACTGTTATACAAAAGTGAATAAATTAATATGAACGTAACTTTTTAATTTTAGCTTCCTTTCCAACATCTGTGATAACTTTTTCCCCGGGGCCATTTTAAATTAGATTATTTTGTTCTAGTAATCTTTTTTATTTTATAGCCATAGTCTTGAAAGGGAGAGTAACGATATTTTCTAATTATTATAATATTATAATTATTCTTTTATGTTCTTGGAAGTCAATTTTATAAATATTCCTCCCCACAGAAACAAAATACATAAAAGAAAGTATAGTAGCAACGATTTCTTTCTTGAGGGCTAATGAAAGTCAGAAGAAACATTTTTACTCCCCCCCCCCACCTGAAACATGATGAAACCTGAAGAAGAAATCCGCTAAGATTTTTGGTATTAGGTTGTTCGGAAAATAATATATGATATTAGAATAAAGATTTAGTGTAATAACATATCATAGTTGCACAAAAAATATATTACTCAGTCGTAATGATTAAAGTTTCCCCTTTATTAACTTTATATCAATCTCTTTCAGAATTTAACGTAAAACCTTATATACACCTAATCTTGAACAGGAAAAAAGAAGAGAGCCGTGTACTGTTTTGTATGAGTTCAAGCTGGGTCATATTGCTTCCCAAAGTGCTGCTAACATTAAAATAGCATGGGGTGAAGTTTGCACTTGTAATAGAACAGTTTAGTTCTCGTTTCTGAAGTTCAGCAGTAGGGATACGAGTCTTGAAGATCAAGGTAGTATAGGACGTCCATCTGCAATTATCAATGAACTTCTCATAAAACTAGTCTATCAGAACCAATATCAAAGTGTCAGAGAAATGTCTCACATAATTAATATCAGCATTTCAACAATATCGGGCCATCGCAAATGGGTTCCACACGATGTAATTGACAGTCAAAGAGGTCGACTTTTGAAATGTGTTCGAATATTAACTTGTAATTGTAATGGATCCTTTATGACATTCGTAAACGTCGGGCTCAATGGCTTAATCACGACGAAGGGCCGAAACACTCCCAAAATCGAAATTACTTCAACAGAAAAGTGATCTGTCACTGGCGTTATACATTACAACCGTATCGAGAAAATTGATAGAATTGTTCAAAGACAATTATTCAAAAAACATTTATTCGAATTGTAAATTGTTTGAATGAAAATTAATCGAAATGACAATTATACTAAATGATAATTATTCTAAATACCTCTGTTTGAAATACGTACGTAGTTTTGCTTTGAGATAGTCGATGCTGATTTACCTAAAACTAATAACGCCCTTGAAGGATGGCATAGGGATTTTTTTATTTTGCAGCAAGTGTCATCCCATCATCCCACAATAGGGAAATTCTTAGACGCTCTTAAAATAGAGTAAGACTTGAAAGAAATTGACATAACAAAAGTAAGAACAGGTTGCCAAAATATCAAAAGCCCCAAGAAATACAGCGACGTAAATGAAAAACTTTAAAAACATAGAGACGTCCTTCAACGAGTATTCTTCAGCAGTTGGATATTTGCTTGCAGTATCATATAACTTGAGGTTATAACGAATCCGTCTTATTAAATTGTTTTATTAACGATATTTGTAATTCAAATAATTATCATTTGTGTATTTCCTCTTTTAATTTTTACATTTTTATTGCAATAAAGAATTTTGCATTTCGAATAATTATCATTTAGTATAATTGTCCTTTCGATTAATTTTCATTTAAACAATTCACAATTCGTATAAATGTTTTTCAAATAATTGTTTTCGAACAATTATTTTCGATCAATGTTCACATAATCATTAGAACTATCTGAAATCTAACCAGAACGTCGCTGTAGACGTTTACTTCCAGCAACTATGTGAAATACCCATGCAGTGCAGAATGCAACCGACACTGCTTAATTGGTGAGGTTTAATTGTGCTTAATGACAAAGCCCGCTACACGTTGCCAGGATGACAGTGCAAAATCTCGACGACTTGAGATACGAGACTTTGCTATATCCACCATATCTCCATGCACACTTGTCCACTGAATAGAATTTATTCAATCATCTTAACAATGTTTTAAGCCAAAATATATTCTATTTCAAAGAAGATGCAGAAATTGCATTCAAAGTTTTCGTGGCGTCCAAAGCTTTACACTTTAAATTTTAGGAATAAAAGTTGATTCTAACGTCGGTCTTTAATTTGAGAACAAACAAATAACCTAAAAGAGAGAGAACATAAGGATGTCAGTTCTCTTAACAGCACATAGAATGGTAAAAAACCTCATGAATTACAGACAGATCTTAAATTCTTCTTTTCTGTTCATTATTTAGATTATTCAGACTATTGTCCTCATCTTTGTCGCCATATTTATTACAACATTTCGGACGTTGTACGCTCAGGCCTTCTTCAGTTGGTTGGAATGTCGAGCTGAACCCTTTATTTCGTTCACTGTGTTCTTGAGGACACATGGCACAGTGGATAAATCGTTAGTTAGATCCAGTGACAGTACCCAAAGAGTGTGATTTCAATACGCGGTTAAGGCAGTGGAGAACTTTTAGCTGGAAATTAACAGGAGATAACTGATAACTGACATCCATTAAACATGGCACGTGGAACTAGAACAGTCTACCCCAGTGAGCGAAATAAAGGGTTCAATTCGATATTCCAACCACCTGAAGAAGGCCGGAGCGTGCGACGGCCGAAACGTTGTAATAATGATGAGGACAATAGTCCGAATAATGTAAATAATGTACATAATACATCATCTCAGAAATATAGACATATTCTTTTCTGTTATTTTTTTTTCGAGACGCGAGGGATCATGGTTCTCCATGATTTCCTATTTCCTATTATTTGTAGCTTTAAGTAACGTGTGCCCCCTTAGTGTGCCTCCCTGTCCCTGCAGTGTCATTCATTTACACATGCAAATTAAGCATGTCACTCGTACTTCTAGTGTGAACCTCTTGACTTCAGTATATTCCTGGAATGTCAATTTCTCCAAGTCTTTCTGATTCTAAGTGTAAATATTCTTGTTTCCATTTTAATTAAGAATGTCCTCGTTGCTCATTTGCTTTGTCCATGGAAGTCTTAGCATCCTTCTGTAGAACCACATCACTGTTAACTCAAATCTCTTCATGTGTGAGAAAATTGTCCAGCATTTACTGCCATATAGAAGACTGGCTAAGGACACTTCGACGTGGTGTAATGATTAGCAACCCTGACTTGCTAGATCAATTATGACTGAGTAGTGAGTTCGATCCTCACTGGCTGTACCATGCATTCGTACCTTGTGCCACATCTAAGCTACCCTTAGAAAATCAATATAGAAGGTTGGATATTATGTAGCGGTTCAGCATTCTTCTATTTGATCCGAACGGAATTTATTTGTTTCGTAATACTATTTATTAATTTTGGAAAGAATCTTTTACTATTTGCATATGCCGTCGGATATCTGTGACATATTTTCTGTCAACTGTTAAAACATTCCCCAAATAATTGAATTCATTTGCTTAATATTCTTGTCGTATTTCCGGTTTACTTCAGCTACGTACTCCATTCACCAGAATCCGGAAATTCAAAGAGTCATGCAATTAAGCAAAGATGGGGTTTGAAGGCGTATGACATGAATACAAGATTTTGCTACACAATGTAGCAACGACTATACTACTTTAGTTATTGATGTAAATGATTGAAAATGGATTGTTTTCTCTTTCTGTAGTCATTTTTCTATTTTTCTTTTTGTTACTAAATCCATGCTATTTTGTTTTCGTTGAGACTAATTAAAATTTTACAGCGATAGAATTTTAAACCAAAATACTTTGCATAAATTTATTTAAGTTTATTTTTTTTAAAGTCAGCAATTTTCTTTAACTCTGAGAAGTTGTTAGCAAAGTGAGGCTTGGCATTTTCGGTCGACGTTAAGAACTGTGGAAATTACAGTGTTTATAAAATTCAGTACTTTAGTAGGTAACGAACACATCAATAGGTTGTCTCCATTGTTATTTTCTTGATGAAAAATTTCATCAATATATTGTGTTATTTATTAGGACCGATGCACTGAACAGTTTGTAGTAAAAGCAGAACCAATGAATAAACTTAAACCAAAAGTTTATTGCACTTTACTCTGACTACTCGTCTACTGACGGACTTAACAAGATGCTTTTTCTATCTCCTAGATCTTATGGGGAGGTAACTGATGATTTATCAGTACACAATTGTCCTGAATATTCTTATTTCTGATACCTGTGTGGTGAAATAGGACCAAAGTATTCTGACATACTCGTGGCTAAGGGACCATGATATCTGGTCTACCCAGTTGGAGTCGCCATTTCCAAATTAGGTAAAGCGCATGCGTGATTCTAGAGCTTTTAAAACTATAGCGAATTTGCATGTGTGGCCAAAAACCCGATTAAAAGTGAGCCGTACAGATGAGTTGTGAGAGGATTTACGGATTTTTGATCGGTGGGCTATCAGCTACAATCTTATTTTCTACCTGCTTGACTAACAAAATTGAATTGCAATATTTTTAGGATGTCAATGTCAAATTAAAGACTTTATCATTAAGAAAGCTGTAATAATCCTTTTATCAATATTTTCATTCAGATTTTTTTACGATTCAGAAGGTCCCATAGTTTATTTGCCGTGAGAGTGGTTCAGTAGTAAACCCTGCAGAAATTGGAGACTGCGAACCGAGTCTAAAATTCCAGCCAACTTTGTTGCATTCAATTTCACACACAGAAAAGGGATAAATCTATCTACAATTTTTGTATGTTTCCTTGGAGTAACGTCCATTGAAGACAAAAGCCGTAGGACAACTAATAGACAATCAAGACAACAGTATCTGGGTGTGATAAAAATTTGATGCAATCAAGGATGACGCAATATTTTCCAAGGTCAAATTTCAAAGTAGAAATTGATTACACGTTATCACTCCAGTGAGTCTTAATCTGATTGTTTGGTGAAAGAAAGGAAACTACAGCGGTTGTTTCAATTAATTTGCACACGGGAGTACGGCAACAGTCTCCAGAATTATAATTCGATCTAACAGTGAATCTTTTAATATCTCCATATATATATATATATATATATATATATATATATATATATATATATATATATATATATATATATATATTGAATTGGACAAAGTCCGACAATTTATTTAAAGGCATTTATGATATGTTTAACGTTCTTTTTATAGATACTAGTATTTAACCGTCATTTCGCGTGACGTGCCTTAACCGTTCGGCCACAGAGAGGCATCCGGTTAGCAAGGTCGATTTCTATTCTTCCCAAAGATGGAATTAAATTTTGATAGAATAAATAAAAATCCAAAGAATGTTTGATTCCAGAATTAAAGAATCGAAGTGTACTTGTAAAGTATGCCAATGTAAGGAATTGATTTCCGTTGCAAATAAAAGGATCAAGCCATCCACCCTAAAGTGTTCATTCCGTGCGCGATGCAGACAGGTTAACCGGATCGGCTCGATGTTTAAAAAGTCCGACCCATTTATACACCTTTAATTGATACATGGGGCTTGTTTCATATTGCGCCAACACCCGGTTTGACTACTCCAGGAAGCGCATTAAGGTTTTTATTTTCATCTAGGGTGGAATCACAGAGTATGTCTGACCTCGTTGCTCCCTGCCACTTGACTGAACGATGGAATGCTGTGAGCGAACCAGCCACCAATATATGTGCATATGTGGCGTCTGGTGTCAGCACCTCCCTGTCCTTTTTTAACGGTTAATTTAAAAAAAAATAAACGAGAAGAAAGGACTAAACATCAATTGCAATAGGACTAAATGCATGGTTGTTAGCAAAAGGGAGAGTCCAATATGCAAATTACAGATTGGAGATACCGAAATCAAACAGGTACAACAATTTAGATATCTAGTCAGCGTATTAACAGAGAACTGAAAAGGCGAAGGCACACGAGGGTAACGAAAAATGTCTTCCAAAAGTATTAAGATAAAGACCAAATATTGTCAGAAACAAAGAAAAGAGTGCTGAACTGTTATTTAATATCACTCCTCCTATATGGCAGTGGATGCTGGACAATCTATACACAGACGAAGATGAGATTTGAAGCAACACATAATGAAGGCAGCCGAGAATAACATGTAGCCAGCTACAATGAAGTTCTGGAGAGAATGACCACAAAAAAAGGATACTTATTCTTAACATCAGGAAGAGACAGTTGAATTTTTAAGGCATAATATGAGATAAAGAAATTTTGGAAAAATGATAATCACAGGACATAGTGAAGGCAAGAGCGACAGAAGAAAGCAATGCGCAAACTACCTGGCGAGCGTGAGTGACTGGATGGCAGGGAGATACACCCCACAAAAAAAACAAGTTATTCAGCGCTACAAAAGACAAGGAATTATGGAGAGCAATGACCGTCTCGTCCTAAAGGGATACGGCTCGAAGAAGGAGAATTTCGAAATTGCTTTTGTAAGTAAAATGCATTTAATTTCACTTCAGTCAGACCTTAACTAAAAACAATTTATCATTCAAAAGATATTATAGGATGTTTGTGATTTCTTAATAGTCATATAACATTCTGATTCCATGTATAATTAACTGCTCCGATGAGCTGCTTTCGTTGATTCCCAAACTTCATGAATTTAAGCTTTCAACTAGGCTGGCATCTCGCTCTCACCCTTTCACTGTCGAAACTGTTAATTTTAGCCGTCTCTTCTACTCCAATAGCTTCATGTCACGCACTTCTCGCCTGTGGAACTCCCCCCTTACTGTTTCCCTGCTAGCTATAACCTCCAACTATTCAAATGTAATGTCTATCGACGTCTCCAGATGCCTTGATCTATCCCCTATCATTCTCTTCATCCTTTCCTCTATCACTCCTATTTGCTCTCGCTCCAACTCTCTGTAACCCCTTGCGTACTAGTGGCTTCCCGACTGGCTTGGAGTGAAACGCTGATATATATATATATATATATATATATATATATATATATATATGCATAAAAATAAACTTAAATGTATAAAATTAAGATCAAAATATGTGCACAACACGCTTTTAATTCATTTATTTATACAGGTGAGCACATAAAACACATATGTATATATTTGATATAAATTTTTAAAAAATTGGGATAAGGTTCCTCACATGAAACAAGGACAAAAGTCCGCAAATCCTGAATCCTCTCCGACAGCCCGTAGAATGTGTTCTTCGTGGTCAGACGTACGAACGGATCTCGGTCTTCCTCGATCTTTAGTTTGTCATGCCACGGATCTTGTCTGAGCAACACGAGGATAAACAGCACCAAACGTTGGATGGCTCGGCTGCCTTCGGTGTGGAAACGCAATCTGATACAGCCGTGCAGCCTCGCGTCCATTACCATTCGCATGGCCGTTTGTAAAATACATATGTGGCTGATAACGATATTTGGGATAAGGTTCCTCACAACAAAACAAGGACAAAAGTCCGCAAATCCTGGATCCTCTCCGACAGCCCGTAGAATGTGTTCTTCGTGGTCAGACGTACGAACGGATCTCGGTCTTCCTCGAGCCTTAGGTTGTGGTGACACGGATCCTGTCTCAGCAACGCGACGATAAACAGTAGCAAAGATTGAATGTCGAGGCTGCCTTCGGTCTGGAAACGCAAACTGATACAGCCATGCAGCCTCGCATCCATTACCATTCATGCAGCCGTATGTAAAGATCATATCTGCCAAAGATAAAACGGAACACTTCTCAGATAACTCATTACTACACGCGTTAAACGTTGAAGTGAGACTAACTACGAATGTACACGAATGACTAATGTAGACTAGCCAAATCACCGTCATCTACCGTACACTTTCTTTATACTATTTTTTTAAACGGTATCACCCCCAAAAGCCAGTATAGCCACTAGCACGCAAGGGGTTGCAGGGTTTGGAGGAATAAGGAACAGAAACATGAGTAATGAGGAGAAAGAGAAAAGAACAATCAGGAGGAGAGTAGATATCGATTGACATTGCCTTTAAATGTTTCCAAATTAAACTTGGTTGGAAATCATGGAGCCGGGAATCAGTTCCACAAGCGAGAAGTGCGGGATAAAAACTGTTAGCATAGAAGTTACGCCTAAATCTAACTACCTCATCTCTAAATTGATGAGAACTCGCCGAGGATTTAGTAGTGCGGTTAAATTAAAAAAATCCAAGTGCCATTGCGAAGAGCTCATCCGAACAATTACCATGAAAGTATTTATATAAAAAGGCACAGAAGGGTAACCTTACGGCGGTGGGCAAGTGACTGAAGCCAAACCGCCAGACCAGGTTGGATCTTATCAAGAATCTCCAGGAAAATAGCAGGGACAGTGGACTATATAAGGTAGCAATATTCCAAGCATGGACTTAGAGATATGCAAGATAGATGGACGATGTCAGTTATTTCCTGATAATTCCCCTCTGCACGTTCTCCAGTGCCTTAACCGGGTATTGAACACACTCTCTTTGGGTCCCGTCACTGGACCTATCTAACGGCTTTATCCACTGTGCCATGTGTCCTTGAGGAAATAAATTGATCTGTTTCTGTACGATAGATCTTAGCTTGAACGTATAAGAGTGTGATAAATTGGACAACTACAGCTACGAATAGGACCAGGCCCAGGAGTTTAGAAAGATATATGAAGTTTAGAATAGTGCCTAGAAAAATAGGTGCAATTGGAAAAATGCTACAAATACTGGAATCGAAATTGGACGAGTTAAAAATCCGAGGTAGAGTTGAGACTGTACAAGCGATTGGCGTTGTTTGCATCAGGTAATACAACGAGAAAGGTGCTGGATATTTGAATATCACTTACTTTTCACTAATCTGTGTACGATGACCAAGATATAGCTGCTGTGATCATTGAAATATTTAATAATAATCCCTGAGGACATATGTATATGAATTTCTGGGTATTATAAACCTAATGCAGTTAAGGCAGTGGATAATTTGCAGAGAGGAATTAACAGCAGATAACTGATAACTGCCATCCATTAAACATGGCACGTGGAACTAGAACAGTCTACCCCAGTGAGCGAAATAAAGGGCTCAGTTCGACATTCCAACCACCTGAAGAAGGCCGGAGTGTACAACGGCCGAAACTTTGTAATAAATATGGCGAGGAAGATGAGATCAATAGTCCGAATAATGTAAATAGTGTACTTTAACCTTCATTTTGAATCATTGTTGTCCTCTCCTGTCAGAAAAGTTTTCTTCTATTCTTTTTCATCCTCAGTGACCCTTTGTCTTAAAGGCTTTATCGCTTCCCTTGGGCGTGAAATGAATATTAATAATAATGACGATAAAAAAATTCATGACGCTCTTAAGATTAAAATAAAAATAAACCGTTTCAGATGAACAGAATTGTATTTACCCAATACGAGAGAAGCTTCTCTATATCTTTCGAACTAGCTAGCTGTCTGTATGTCCCTCTTTTCGCCTATAAGTAGTTTGTTGCCTCTTTCCATTTTTCTTCTCATATCACTCAAACTTCACTATAATGTCATCACAGGAAAAAAAATGCAATAAACAAGAAGTTACCATCAACCATTTTATTTAATGTGTACGAACGTTTGCGTAAAAGATAGGCAAGATTTAAAATGGCGTCGAATGAGAATGAATGCATTCTACTGTACATCACATTGCATCTTTTTGGTTTGCCATCACTGCCGTTTTTTTTTCTCTTCGTGCTAGTCTCTGCATATGTGTACGTGAGCGTGCTTATAATTCCTTTTATTAAAATCTACAGGCGTTCGCCATCTTGTTATTCATATCTGGGAGTCCCATCGTGAAAATTCCGCCATTAAAACCGTTGCCTTCAGCAACCGTTGCGTAGACGCGTTCTGTCTTGTTGAAAATATGTCTGCCTGGCTTCCCCTACCACACAAATAATTCCTATTTGATCGACTGCAACACACCATAGGCAGGCGTTTCTGTCATTTTAAACCTTATGTACAGAAGAAAGAAGGTCAACTAAATCGATACCGTAAAAGAGGTGTTGTTCATCGGTGTCCAACAGGGCAGTAGTCAGTGCGGGGAGGCTCTATAGATTGGCTGGAAACCAGTTGTGTGTCCTGAAAAATATGCCAGGATGTATAAATGACACTTTTATGATCTAAGATAGAAATGAATAATTTTTTTCTCAGACGGAAATGAATATTTTTTATTAAGTTAACATATGAATAAGAAATAATCTCTTAAATTCATCATCATCATCATCATCATCATCATCTGTGTGACTGATCATGGCTCTACACAGCTTTCCTTCCTTTGTAGCACTTATTCACCATTCACCATACTTCAACTCCTTTTTTGTCATACATTTACACAAACTTGTCAGGTAGATTCCTCCATGTTTCCACTTAGCCTTAAATATTTCCTCCAAGAATTGTTTTCTCATTGTGTGTCCTAGAAATTTCAAGTGTTTCTTTCTGGTACGGAATCTAAGCGTCCTTTATCTTAACCGAATTCTTCTTGGCTTAAAAGGAATGTGATCAGTAAATTTTGCATTTCACCGATTCGGAAACCGGTCCAGCTCACTGCTGAACGCTAGGCGTGACTTTAATCTTTCTAGAAAATTGCATAGTATTTCGTCCAGAAGTTTCATATTGAGTCCTTGTAGAGAAATGTAACTGCAGATTGTAAGTTGAAGTACTGATTTTTGTAAGTGAATATATACTTACAAGTTTCAAATGTTTATTATAGTAGGTAGAAATCAACTAAGTCTCCGCAAAGGACTGTTAATTTTGTAATAGAAAATCTCTTCAAGATGTTGGCGATTATGTTTTTCCACAGATTAATTTTCTTTGTTTCCTGTGAATTGCCACGATTTCTTGAGAATGATAGTGGATAAATATTTTATTGCTTTCTCCATGGTTTGGAAATGAAAGCTTTCTTTATCTTAGACTGGTTGCCTCAAAAGCCTAAAGAACAGAGTCTACTGTCTACAGTTGTTCCAGTTTTTAAGAACTTTCGTGAACCGTCCGACCAATCCAATTATCGGCCTATTATTCTTGTTCCTTTTTTGGGGAAACTCCTAGTGGCCCTAATCAATACTGAATTGGTGCAGCAGCCCTCATCGCACGGCCTTTTCTCAGACAAGCGATTCGGCTTTCGTTTTTACAGGTCAACAGCTGATGTTCTAACGATAATTGCGGAATTAGTCTATCATGCTTTAGATAAAAAAGGTGAAGCCCGGGCTGTGGCACTGGACATCTCGAAAGCCTTTGACAGGGCCTGGTATTCAAATCTTTTCCACAAACTGAAAAGCTACGGTACCTCCGGGCACATTTTTGTGCTGATTCCATCGTTCCTATCAAACTGTGAAATGAAAGTAGCCCTTTAACGGTCTACATCTTTTCGTACTAACGCGGTAGTCTCCCAGGCCTCTATACTTGGTCTTATGTTGTTTTTAATCTTCATTAACGACCTTCCCGATAACATCAGCTCTCAACTTGGCATCTACGCGGACGACACTACCATTTACTATTGCCTCGATAAGTAAGACTGATTAGTCCGACAAGGTCAAAATGGTGGCCGATGTCGAAAACGACCTCAAGAGAGTCGTTAAATGGGACAAAAGTTGGATTGTCAATTTTAATGCCTCCAGTACTAAACTTCTCTTCATTAATCATGTGAGAGACCCTTCTCTGCCTTACATCGGCATGGCTGTTGCCATCTTCTCGGGCTAACGTTCTTGCGTTTTAGCGGCTGTACTGCCTTGTTTGGGGGTGATACCGATTAAAAAAATATCCGTGTAGAGATGAGAATAAGTCGAAAGTGAACGATTAGTCTGGAATTTGAACTCGACTCGCCATTTCCATTTTTACCGATATGCATTACGCTATCAAGGCATCGATTTAAATAAAGACGATAAACTTCATAAATAAAGAAGCTTTTCATATCCGTTATCTTTTTTATATATATATAGATTAAGCATTGCCTTGCGTCTTATTAATACACGCCACTGCGGTGAACATCTGTTACTTCGGCAATTCTCCATATGAAGCTGAGATGGATACCGTCGATGAAGCAGTGATATTGAACAGTGTGATTGCGGCTGCTGTTGCTGCTAGTTTGTTGCTAATAGAGACGGACTAGATTTACCGGGAAAAGGAGGGGCCGTCATTACAGTGAAAATTGCATAGATTTGTTTGGTTTGGTTTGGTTTTTTATTTTTTATTTTTTTAGCTGGACCTTTTTTACGCTGACGCGTACAGTGTATTTGCAAGATAAAAAGAAAGGGTTTGCATTTACGCAATTAAGTAAAGAGAAAAAATGTCGTTAGAAACAAAGAAAAGTATAATGAACGGTTACGTCATATCAATTTTCCAATATGGCGATGAATACTGGACAATCTCCTCACAGACTAAGAAGAGACTTGAAACAACTAAATATTGTTCTTCACAGGGATGCTGAGAATACCATGGACCGAGTATCTGAGCAATGACAAAGTTTTAGAGAAAACGGAAACAAAAAGGACATTTATCATGAAAAGACAATTAAAGTTTCTATAATACATAATGAAAAAAAAAGCGCTTGGAAAATATGAGAGCAGATTTAAGGCAAGAGAGCAGATTTAAGGCAAGAGTGACAGGGGAAAACAATGCATAACCTACATAGAGAGCTTGAGAAAATGCATTGCAGAACAACTTTTAGCGGGGATAAACAAAAAGACAAAATTTTCCCATATTTCTGAGAGGAGGTATTATGTACACTATTTACATTATTCGGACTATTGTCCTCATCGGCATATTTATTACAACGTTTCGGCCGTTATACGCTCCGGCCTTCTTCAGGTGGTTGGATTGTCGAATTGAACCCTTTATTTCGCTCACTGCGGTAGACTGTTCTAGATCCACGTGCCATGTCTAATGGATGTCACTTATCAGTTATCTTCTGTTAATTCCCCTCTCCAAGTTCTCCACTACCTTAACCAGGTATTGAACTCACACTCTTTCAGTTCTGTCACTGGATCTAACTAATACCTTTTATCCACTGTGCCATGTGTTCTTGAGGACATATGTGTATGAATTTCTGGGTATTATAAACCTAATGTCTTCAGCAACCATTTTTTTACCAGTGCTCATATTTCAATTTTTGTTGTTATTATCGCTTTTCTCTTGCTCTCCTTATTACTAGATCCCATATTGTATTCATTTCTATGCTTGGTCGGCTCAGGAGATTTTTGTTGCCTAGCATATGTGCTGATTCCTTAAGTTTACGAATTTTCCAATAATGTTCATAGAAAAAAGAAGAAATTAAGCTAATATACATGCTGAAAATATATTTTATTATTTTCCTCTGTGTGTTGTGTCCATTCAGGACTTGAGAAATCGTGGCTCTTAACTTCCTTTCATTTGTACCCTTCAGTAAAGTTTGTTTTTTTGCTATCTCTCATAATCCCTGTTCTGACAACTATTTACACAAGATTGCTTTCCTCTCCTCCTCTCGTTTTCAATATATCCTATGTGGGTTCGATTCTAAGCGCCCTTTTTAATTGTGGCCTCTTACCTTCAACAGTTTCTTTTAATGCTATGTATTCTATTCATTATATGCCGTGTCACTTCAGGATGGAGGTAATCATCGCTCTCCATAATTTCCTGTCCCTTGTCGCTCTGAGTAAACTTTGTCATTCTGATATTTCTCCTAATCCCTGTTCCGTCATCCATTTACTCAAAAGCTCACCAAGTATGTTATGCGTTGCTTTCCTCTGCCGCAGTTTCTCCCTATCTACCACGCCAGTATCAGATTTTCCAAGCCCTCCTTATATGGCCTAGAAACCTCAACTGTCTCTTCGTAATGTTAAGTATTAGTTTTATTTTGTTTCCGATTTCTCTAAAACATTGTCGTTGCTTACATAATCGGTTCAAGGTACCCCCAACAGCCTTTTTTTAGAACTGCTGTCTCAAGTCTCTTTATCTTTGCAGAGATTGTCCTGTACTCACTGACATATAGTGATTTTCTAAGCCCGGCTTAGATGTGGCACAAGGCCGAACGTATGGGACACCAAGTGAGGATCGAACTCACTACTCAGTCGTAATAGATCTAGCAAGCCAAGCTTTCTAACCATTACACCACGTCAACTCACTGCCATATATGAAGACATATATCGCGTAACAGTTCAGCACTCTTTTCTTTGTTTCTGACAATATTTGGTCTTTATCTTAATACTTTGCTCAGCTTTTGGAAGACATTTTTACGTTATCCTAGTGTGCCTTCGCCTTTTCCTTATTTTAATTCTGTTAAAACGCTTACTAGATATATAAATTGTTGTACCTCTTTGATTTCGGTATCTCCAATCTGTAATTTGCATGTTGGACTCTCCCTTTTGCTAACAACCATGCATTTAGTCCTATTGCAATTGATGTTTAGTCCTTTCTTCTCGTTTATTATTTTTTAAATTAACCGTTAAAAAAAGGACAGGGAGGTGCTGACACCAGACGCCACATGTACACATATATTGGTGGCTGGTTCGCGCACAGCATTCCATGGTTCAGTCAAGTGTCAGGGAGCAACGAGGTCAGATATACTCTGTGATTCCACCCTAGATGAAAATAAAAACCTTAGTGCGCTTGTATCTTAATATTCTGCTTAGCTTTTGGAATGCATCTTTGGACATCCCTTTTCCTCTTCGGAATTCAGTGTCACCGTTTCCGTCCTTTGTTAGAACACTTCCCAAATATTTCAATATTTCTACTTATTCGATTTTGGTATCTCCGATTTTTAATTTCCAGTTTGGGTCATCCTTTTTTTAACAAATATGCATTCTGTCTTCTTGCAGTTGATGTATAATCATTTTTTTAGCTTTCCTTCACTACCTTCTGTAGGAGTTTTTAAATGCCCATTTTATTCTGGCAAAGGAAAATGGGTGAAAGCAAATAGTCAAAATTAAAAAAATATCGAGATAATAAAAGCACAAGTGTATTACGAACATTTTAAAAATAAACATAACGCAGTTCTCATTTGTGGCTGACGTAGTTGCATTATTCCTACAACAGACAGGCAACGATATTCAAACATCGATATAAGACAGGATTTTAAAGTTATATTCAGTTTTCACACTTTCTGTACTAATTAAATGATAATTGTTGTTAGTATCATGACTAAAACATTATTAGTTTCACACTGTCATTTGTGGAACGATACATTTTGTTTTTAAATATATATGTAATGTATACGAAACCTCGTGTATATAATAGTTTTTAGTGTTACTCGAACAAAATAGAAGAAAATAAAACATTTGCACTGTATATCTATAATTTCTATCCGGATTTGTGACCAGATATTCGGAAAGTGGAAAAATACAATAAAAGATTACACAATAGATTATGGTATAATTTAATAAAACTTACATAATCGAATACTTATTGGCGAAATATACATTAGACTCACACACACATTACTTCAAAGTGGACAATACGTCCGACGCAACTGAAAACTCTTAGTAAAGAAAATGATGTCTTGTGTCATGCCATTTGATCCGGTGTGCTTTACCGCTAGACCACGAAAAACATCACATGAAGCAATGAACAAAAATGGGAGCTCTGTTACAAATACTCTAGGACAGAAAGTTAGAAGGTTAGAGAAGGCGAAAACCATCTTGAATAAGTTGGAAAACAATCCTGGAATATATATATATATATATATATATATATATATATATATATATATATATATATATATATAATCACGAGCTGCCAATCCTTAGTTATGATTAATTAATGATGAACATCTAATTTTCGTTTATGATCGATTTCATCAGGATTCTTCTGTTAAGCTTGATGAGTGATTATACATTTTTATTTCTCAAAGTAGAGCCCAATAGTATTATAAAAACGTCGGAGAATTCTAGTGAGATATCATTAATGATTTCTAAGATACAACGTTTCAAAGCTTAATCTAAAAATTGGTCAATTTTGCTGTGACACGATTTGATATATGTATATATATGTATATATGTATATATATATACATATGTATATATATGTATATATATGTATATATGTATATATATATACATATGTATATATATGTATATATATGTATATATGTATATATATATATATACATATATATATATATGTATGTATATATGTATATATATATATATACATATATATATATATGTATATATATGTATATACATATATATACATATATATACATATATATACATATGTATATATATGTATATATATATATATATATATAAAAAGAGAGAGAGAGATAGAAACTAACTTAAAGAGAAGAAAGAATAATGAAACAGAGAGAGATAATATATTAAATGAATTAATGTTCAACTACTCTGACCCTACACAGAGTTTCATAGCAATATTCATTTGCCAGGGGTCTCTTTATACTAAAATAGAAATTGATTGAATTTTATCATTTTATTTCACTTTAATATCTAGTCCCTTATCAGTGGATTCAGTCTCTGCAAAACTCAGAATGCAGACACAGATAAGTAAACGTTTAATTTTTTGCTATTAATCGTCTATATTTTATATTCTGCATATAAATTAAAAATACTGCTTTCTTTAAAACTGTTATCTTCCAGAAAACTCCTTTCTCGGCGCAACACAATCCTTAGACTTTCAATAAATCATTATAGAATCAGTTCAAAGTCGGTAGTTAAAATTTGTGTCACTGAAACACCATTTAAAACTTGTTAATGCGACTTCATTTCAGGACGTTACATACCATGCCTTCCCACATGTTGTTCTGTTAACTTTTATATATTCTTGAGAAAGACAGTAGAAGGTTTCTCCTTGCATTCACCACTTGGAATTGATAGTTTTCTTAGTCGAAACCGAAAGTTGATACCGAAACCTAGAGAATCTAGTCTAATCTAAGGAGAAAAGTTACTGTTTTTATTAGATTAAAACAAACAGATTTCGAAAGATTTCTAAACGTTGTGTTAAATTCAGTGGAAAATGCTAATAACAAACTATTCCTTTACTTATATTCTAGACGAAATAAATACAGTTGGTCATGAATAAAATTACAAAGGAAGTACTTTCTTCATAATTGTCTTTCCTTATTGGGTTGACCGATATAGTGTTTAAAACCATGATGTTCAAAATTGGAACATCTTTTTAAAATCGAACGTACCTTTCAGGTTATTTGCAACAGATAACATTCAGCATACGAGTTTACACAGGAATTAGCAATTCATTCAGAATTTTCGGATATTTTTTCTTCAGAATTTTGGCTCTTCAAAAAATAAAGAGAGAAAAATGTTCCTTTGATACCTCAGCTTGTCTGGAAGTGCATTAGAGATTATTAACACTCTCAGCTTTTATCAATTCATTTTGCTACCTTACAGTTTATTGCAAACAAACTTTGTTCCGGAATTTCAATATTCCAAACGAATATGAAATTAGTGCTATATTTTTATGACGTAAATCGCTATTTCTATGGTTGTCTGTATTTCTGTTTCCCGTGTTTATTTCCATAAACGTGTTTACATTTATTTCCTTATTCATTCAGATTTATTTCTAGTATTACATTTTAATAAAATCTTTGAAAACATTCTGAACACGGCCGTATCTGAACGAGATGACATTTATTGGCGTTGGTCAATGGAAAGTCCGCCTTTAAAATCATAACGTGTAAAAAATTATTTAATCGTGCTTCTCGCGTTATATTGTGCTATGTGTAGTTCAGGACATTAATAGAATTTGTTTTCAGATCAATTATTTCTCTTCTTGCATATGTTTCTTGGTCGATTATTTCACTTATTATTTTAAATTATGGACATTTGAAAGTTTTGAAAAGAATCGACGTTAAGTGAGCTCATAGTAACAGACAATATGAAAGTTGCACAAAACTTTGGCTACCATTCACGTAACTTTATTAAAATGTAGTTTTCTTGTGAGGGAAGCGAAACTGAACTAGACAGAAATGATTTTTTTAAAATCTACTGCGTGCCTGGTAGGGATTACTTATGAAAACAAGAGGGAAAAAACGGTTACTTGTTCGAAAACGTCATCTAATACAGAAGAATATATGTCATAGATTATGCAAATTACGACTTAATAAAATCGGTGGGCTATACACAATTATATTCCCATAAAGAAATTAACTCATGGCAGAATATATCACTAAGATTTAACAAAAGCCAGAGAGCTCTGAAAATTAGGAATAATTTCGGGCCTGTTTTCTAGACGAAAATGAAAACCATCTTCACTTGAGACGTTCTGATACCGGTGGACGTGTTCTTTCAGGCAAAATAATTAAGTAATCAAAGAGTTCCATTTATTATTCAAACCCTTGAGACTATGATGTTGCAGTCACCGCAAAAGTCAGTAGTCAGTAGATCAACTCGCCTCAAAAACCTTAATTGCTACCCCAGTAACTTCGAAGAAACACCGTCGACTTTCCACTCTATCCAGTGGATAATAACGTAAGAAATACCAGCTTCTGTTCGAGTTTCTATCGTCCTTTCTTAAAAAATGCTCCTAAACAAGCCTTTCTTAAGACACACACACACACACACACACACACACACACACACACACACACACACACACACACACATATATATATATATATATATATATATATATATATATATACATACACGGTGTCCATAAAGTCCATGTGCACTTTAAAATAATTATAGCTTTATTTGTATTTGCGATAGAAATAATTTGTAAAAAGGATTAGAAAGAAGTAAATCTATATTTTTTAAGGTTTTATTGAAATTTTATTTAAGTTTCCACATGTCCTCCATCATTAGCAATACAAAGGGTAATACGATTTTGCAGTTCACGGAAAACATTTTCCAAGTGATTTACAGTAATGCCTGAAATCACGTTAGTTATTTTAGCTATACTTAAAACTAGGTACATTAGATTTTATAACATATTTTACAGATTATTTCTATCGCAAATACAAATAAAGTTATAAATTTTTTAAAGGGCACACGAACTTTATGGACACCCTGTATATATATTTCCCTAACAGCATATGCACGCGTTTTACACACAAACATATATACATGCAAAATACTTTATAAATAAAGCGAAACTTTGAATGCTAAATAATATTTCTCCAGAAGCTTACATTTTTAGAAATAATTATTTGTGTACCAGTTATTGTTTAATTCTTGATATATACATGTTTACCTTTGTTATTTATCACATTTACAATTTTATTTTCCCATTAGTTTTTCGTATGGTTAGAATTCTCATAGTGGAAGCAAAGTTAATGGAGTAATTTAAATACACATTAGTAAGGCTGGAGGGGGATAAATAAAATGGTATAGATAACCATTTCCCTCCAGGAATTATTCGACATTCATTGAACGAACATTTAACATTACTGTCAGTTGAAATTATAAAAAATCTTTCTATTTAAATACTTTTTTCTTTCAAGAAAAATAAGTTTCTAAAGTCAATTAAGTATAATAGCTCTTTCTTTCAGAGTTCAAACGAAGAAATGTGGAAGTGAAAATGTTAGTCTGGATAATTTTACCATTTAATGACAATACATTACGTCAGAACTTAATAAAGAACTTACTAATCCGTATACCAAAGCAGCTTATTTCTAATTCTTAAAGGTCATTTTACAATATCATTGTCTAATACTGGAACTAGTCAAGAGGATTAAAGTGTTGGCTAGTGAATCTGGTGACATAAAAATTGTGAGTTCAATCTTTGAGCTGGGTGGTGTATACTTGGACTCAGTGGGAACCGGGCAGTACTAAAAATAACAAATAAACGAGATATCGCTAGAGATAGGCGGTGGAATGATAACGGGTTTCAGTCGGAATTCCTGTAGGTTATTCTTATCGATAAACACCTAATGAAGACCGGAGGACAAAGCGTTCGAAACGTTGTGACATTTTTTTAAAATTGAATGTAAATAGCGTAAACAGTAATATTCAAGTTCAGATTTAATAAATTAGGCAACAAAAGGCAACATAGACCGACACAAAAAACTCGTACAAATCAGAAGGAAAAAAATGTGGTCACTTGTTCGAAAACGTTATCTCATATAGAATATGTCATAGATTATGCAAATTACGATTTAATGAAATCGGTGGGCTATACAAAATTATATTCCCACAAAGAAATTGACCTATGGTAGAATATATCACTAAGATTTAACAAAAGCCAGAGAGCCCTGAAAATTAGGAATAAATCGTGCCTATTTTTCTAGACGAAAAAGAAAACCATCTTCACTTGGGTCGTTCTGATTCCGGTAAACGTGTTCTTTCAGGCAGAATAATTAACTAACCAAAGGGTTCTATTTATTTCTCAAACCCTTGAGCCTATAACGTTGCAGTCAAACTGAAAACAAATAAAAATCTAGTCTGCATCGAAAACAAATAAAATCTAGTCAGAAAATGAAAGACTCCGTAGTCAGTAGATAAATTCGTCTCCAAAAACTTAATTGTTTCCGCAGAAATTTCAAAGTAACACTGCCGACTTTCCTCTGTCTATCTAATACGTATAAACGTTAAAAAAATACCAGCCTCTGTACGAATGTCTTTCACACTTTCTGAGAAAATGCTACAAGACAAGGTTTCCTTAATAGCATTCCCATTCGCACACATACATATCTAAATATAAAATACTACTTAGATAAGGAAACACTTTGTACGCTAAAGAATATTTCTCTAGAAGCTTACATTTTTAGAAATAATTATTTATGAACCATTTATTGTTGATATATACATATTTACCTTTGCTATTTAACATATCTACAATTTCAATTTCCCATTAGTTTTACGTATTGTTGGAATTCTTATAGTGGACGCAAAGTTAATGACGTAATTTAAATATTAATCTTTGATCTCTACAAATGGTAAGAAAGCAAGAAAAACCAACGATCAAAATATACTGATGGCTACACCAAAGTTGAGTGCACTATTCCAAATTTGTATACATAATAATGTCAACCACTGAGGGCATTTTTCAAGACATTGAATAACGAATGAAACTTATGTACATTCAGTATGTGGGCGATCCTAGCGCACCAAAACTTCCTATCGTTTTTAACTCGGAGCAATATGTGTTCTACTAATATCTCTCTCAGTTTATATTCTGATATCAATTTATGCAAGCTCATTAAATAGGCTGAAGTGTATTTCCGTCAATTTTTCTGGCATTCAAGAAATCCTGAGTGTTAAATTTTCTAAGAATTCTATCCTCATGATGCATCACAAGAAATTCAATTGTCATTTTCTGATTGTGTGTATAAGCACCCCATTTGTTCCAATTTTCTTCCTCGTGGCTTAGATATTCTAGCGATGATATTCTCAGCATCGTTCTGTAGGGCCATGTTTCTGTTGCCTCAAGTATCTCTATCTGTGAGGCAATTGTTCAGCATTCCCTACTCTATAGAAGGTTTAGTATTACATATAAGTTACACACTGTCTTTTTTTTCTTTCTAACGAAATATACCTGCTTCTTTGTTTAGCATTTCGAAGGCATGGATCGCTGTTCTAACACGACTTCAGATATGTCACATTTCCGTCGTCTGGTAACGTAATTGCAATATCGGTTTTAATATTTCTTAAAATGTAAGAATATAAATTCAAATGAAATTTAAAATTGAATTTTTTAAAGAGAGAAATGACTGAGAACAAGAGTCCTTCAGTTTTCTTCATTTTTTTCATTTAGATCGTCTTTCTTTTTCACTTCATTTTCCACCTCTTAATCCTACACAATTCTTCTTCACATTTTTCCTATTCTTATCTTTCTCTCTCATCTCCATCAAATTTCTGTATGCCCTTTTCTTTGCTTTCGTTTACTGATCACCTTCGTCGCGTGTATATCTTTTCTTTTTACATCCATTAATTTTGCACCTATAAAGTCCGACAATGGGCTTGTTTGCTGATAATCTCTCTCCTTTGCAATCGGGAAGAACTTGAATTTATTCTAGAATGAAGGCCAGTGTGGGTCGGTCGTTGCCAAACTGTAAATATTAAATGGAGCCATCGAAGAAGATCGATCATATAAATAATACTGACCTATCTCTAAAAATAGTACCAGGTGTCATTGTGTTGTTGCCTTGAATGTCACTTGTTACCTTAATTCGGTCTCACGTGGGGAAAGATGAAAAGGAAAGGACTTATTAAATGAAGTGGAAGACAAAAGTAATGATTTCTTTTTATGGTCTTTTTTATGGTTGAATGAGAAGAAAGAAAAGAAAAATAGAGACTTGTGCCTACAGTGAGGTAGATAAATTATGAAAAACAAAGAAGAAAAGGGTAAAACCATCAAAGAGTAGAAAGCGGGGAAAGAGAGAGTGACTAAAAGTAAAGTGTAGGAAAAAACGGAAGAAGAAAAAGCAATAAATAAATAACTCGTAGATATAAAAAAGTAGGCTTGCACAAAGAGGAACACAATGTGTGATAAACAATTTTCTGAAGTTCTTAAATTAAATATTTTTATTACCCTAATCTTAAACGAAATTTGAGCCGGGGTGTCACAGCTCCCTGGTGTGAAGCAGTGAGTTGTTCAAAGTGTCGCGAGTTTTTAAATTGAAATTAAATTAAGGAAAATGTGATTTAAAATGAAAAAATGTGGAACAAAAATAGTCACGTATCGCTCTTAAGTTTGAAATATATACATTAAATTTGAAAAAAAGAGGAAGACCTTAAAAGCATACATTTTCTTTATGAATGTTATTGTATATGTTGTAGCATATATACGGACGATAATGGGTATGTCTCCATTAACATAAATACAGTAGTAAACACTGTATGTTGGTATGTAGTTGGAGATTCGTCTCCAGCTGTGCTGGTCAAACTCTGCCTCCGAGCAAAATTCAATCTCGGGAAACAGCTACTCGACCCCGTTTTATACGGGGGTCTACGAGGAATTTTTGGCCGAGTCTACGGGCTCGGATACCCGACATTAAATTCGGCATTGTGCCACATTGACCGCGAGGGGCGGTTGATAGATATCCTCTAGTTGGAGATTCGTCTCCAGTAATGCTGGTCAAATTCTCTGCCTTCGAACAGAGAGGATCCTCAGACGAGGCTATGTCGAAGAGCAGA
Organism: Acanthosepion esculentum; assembly: GCA_964036315.1. Taxonomy (NCBI): domain Eukaryota; kingdom Metazoa; phylum Mollusca; class Cephalopoda; order Sepiida; family Sepiidae; genus Acanthosepion; species Acanthosepion esculentum. Next base: position 13,671,964 of record OZ038475.1, read on the forward strand.
GCGTCGTCTCGGGAAACAGCTACCCGACCCCGTTTTAGACGGGCTCTACGGTGAGTTTTTGGCCGAGTCTAACTGCTCAGATACTCCACATTAAATTCGGCCTTGTGCCACATATGGCCGTGTGGGGAGGTTGGTAGATATCCTTCAGTTGGAGATTCATTGAATCACTTTTGTCAGTAGCCTATTCTAAGCGCGCTGGTTAATCTTATATGTGTTGTTCTTGACCTAAATATTATCGTTCATTACCAACCTTCATTTGATTATTCTAATCAGTAACCTTCTCTAGGTTACAACAGTATATTTTAGGGAAGTAAATATATATTTTTTATTTTAGAATTCAATAGATAAGTTTGGTGTTCATTCACCACAGTTTCTTATGATTTAATTGTATTATCTGTTTTTCTTACATCAACAAAACATATCATTAAATTTCACTTAGCGGATGAAAAAAGTGCATCATATGAGGATGATGTCATAGAAAATGGTGAAACCAGCACTTGTAATATTTTGAGGTTTAGTTTTCTTATGTGCGATGACGAACAGATACAGTAATAACAGAAAATAACTGTGATAAAATGTCCGTCACGTTGTGATGATGGCACCATTCCATCACAGCGTAAAACCTTGGAATCAGCTGACAATCCCATTAGTAAAATACGTTAGGGAGTAGATCGGTGGGCGTCATGCTCTGATAGATTCTTGTGATGTTGAATCACCAAAAAAGAAAAAGAAAAGAAAAAAAACCCCAAAAAACAGATCAATAAAATATCGACACGAAAAAAAAAAGACTTATTAGAACATATTTTAAAGCATGAAAGCCTTGATTGTTGAAGAGTTTAGTATAGCTGGCCGCTTGTATTCGACGATACGCGTCTACTAGGGCGACTAGCCAATCCCTATTTCGAACGCTTGCTCAGGCGCATTTGTGTTTACTTAACACCCACATAGACCATCCGTGGTTCATACTGCAACTATGCTGAGCAGACCTTAGTTACAGTTTCTGGGAAAGAGCGTGTTATCTAGCGTGATCAACAATTTTGAACAAGACCAGCATACTGAAGCCCTCGAGCGCGATGACTTGTGACTTCAGCTATCCACGGCCCCAACGTTTTCGATCCAATTTCACTCACAATCTCACTCGGGTCAACCCATGGTAAGGTTTTCATGCACTTTCCAAAGGTGCCGCACGCTGGGATCGACCCCTCTAGTCCGATAACATCAGGAAGTCTTCTTCCTGATAACTCACCCATTGTTGAAGAGTAGCTATTCAAGAATTACATACTAATGAAGAGGGATGCATATATTTCGACAGATATTAAAGATATATAAAAATAATATTTCTTGCCTTGACCGATGTTACACTTATTCATATGTAAAGATCGATTCGTTTTTTTACAGCTTATTACTCTATTGGCAGTATATTTAAAGTCTGAAAACAATTTGGGATTGTAAGAATTGTTTGTAGATAATAATGCTTTACTTATGCAAGTCATACTAATTAACCCATAGCTAATTGAGAAGAGATAGATTCATACCATTCCCAATGGTATTTAAGTGTAAATGAATATAAAGGACCCGACTCGAATTGAACCTAGATTCTCCGATTTCCAATTCTGAGCCGCTCTCCAGTACACCATATACACATCCAAGCTTACAACATCTTATACTCCCAAGCGATCTCCCATCTAGATATTAACCAAGATCGACGTTGCTTAACCGCAAACTGGTGTTCCATCATGATATGGCCATAAGCCTGTTCATAAATATCTGTTAGAAGAAATATATTTTCCCTTTGTTGTAATTTGTTTTTTCCGTTTTGTTATTTGTCCTCATACCTGACAAATAATCATCATCAGCTGTTGTGAGTCCTCTGATTTTAAACTGCTTCCCTGCCGACCACAACCGTGCTCTTCTCTTTCATGTATTACATGCAACATCTTCTATCTCATGTCTCCATCTTCGAAGTGAACTTTTACTACTCTAGTTGTTATCCGTTTGTTGTGGGGCAGACCCCTTTTACACAAGATGGACTCGTCCAAAGTATACTTAAACTGACAGAGAGAATACCTGCAGGTTGAGATACGTTGAGTCAGGGTGAGAGATACGGAGACAGTACACAGGGTGTTCACAGAGAGTTATACGATAGTCCAGCGAGAGAGATAATTACGGCTTCACTTACAGAGACTTGTACATATACTTTCTACTAACCCTCATTCTTTGACTAGTAATCTTCACTTCAAGTCTGTATTCTTACGTTTAATACACTTATTTTTCTATCACAATTACTGGCCTTGTTTATTTATTTGTGCAGGATTCCATTCCCGGAATCCACACCACCGTTGCTTGTCAATCAACCAACCATTTGATTCATCCACTCGTCTTGGCCTGTTATCTGCCAACCGACATTTTGGCTGCTTAATCAATTCTTTGATATACAGTGTTTTTCGATAAAAGTGACTCACCTGATTTTTTTTTACTTAACATTTTTTTCGCCTATTGTTTTTAGGGTCAAACTAATTTTCTTTCTTCCCGACCACCTAGTAAAAAAGTCTACTCATCCTAAGCTATTCTATTGATAATTATAATTTTGGATATAAATGAGATTTAGGGATAAATTCTCTGCAAAAAAGTGACTCACTTATTTCCTGCAACTACTAATCAATAGAAACATAACCGAACAGCTTTAAATAAAGAATAATAGAGGTATAATTTATTTATAATAGGTAATATAGTTCGAAATATTTAATAATCTATGGGTCCTCCTTTACCTTGAATAACCTTTTCAATCCTTTTTGGCATTGACTTGATTAGGTTCTGGCAAATCTCATCTCCAAGCATTGAATTCCATTCGGATATGAAATTCACAATCAAATCCTGTTTGTTGCTCAACTGCTTTCTCGGGAGCCTGTACTTTATAATGCTCCATAAGTTTTCTACGGGGTTAAGGTCAGGAGATTGTGGCGGCCATGTCATAACACTCACCTGCTTCTCATCAAAGTATTCCTTCATCAATTTTGATTTGTGACTGGGAGCATTATCCTGCATACAAATGAGCTAAGTGGGGTCGATTTGCACCCTTTCAGCAGAAGGGAGCAGACAAGACTCTAAGATTCTCTTGTACTGCTCGTTCCTGAGGGTCTTTTCAGTAGGTTTAAAGAAACCAGTTCCATGAAAAGAAAATCATCCTCAGAAGATTATACTGAACGGATGCTTGACAGTACTTACTGCTAAATTCAAAGATCTTTCAAAGCTTCTTCTTCGGATTTCATATCGCTTATTGAATTTAGCTCAACTTTCGTTTCATCGGAGAAAAAAATATCAGGTGAGTCACTTTTATCGAACATCACTGTATTTTGTCTTGGTTCGCTTTCTCATACATTTTCCCTTCTTTCTCATAAAATCTTTTGCAGTGTTGTCCTTTTCCATTTAAAACTGCATATTTCTAAATTTATTTTTAAATGACTATTTTTTAATTCCATGTTTTAAACATGTACATCATTTATGCCAGGTCATTAAATAGGTTGCAGAGTATTTCACTCAATTTTGCTGACATTCAAGAAATCCTGAGTGTTAAATTCTCCAAGCCTTCTATCCTCATGATGCATCACACAAATTTCAATTGTCTCTTTCTGAATGTGTTTATAAGCACTACTTTTGTTTCAATATTATTTCCCGTGACTTAGCATCGTTCTGTAGGGCCATGTTTCTGTTGCCTCAAGTCTCTTTATCTGTGAGGCAATTGTTCCGCATTCACTACTCTATAGAAGAATTACTATTACATATAAGTTATACTCTGTCTTTTTTTTCTTTCTAACCAAATATACTTGCTTCTTTGTTCATTTCGAAGGCATGTTTCGCTATTCTAACATGGGTTCGGATTTCTGTCACATTCCCGTCGTCTGTTAACGTAAATGAAATATTGGTTTTAAAATTTCTTAAAATGTAAGAATATAAATTCAAAAGAAATTTAAAGTAGATTTTTTTAAGAGAGAAATGATGAGAACCGTGATAGATCAACTGTTTATCTTTATCATACGTGGTGTCTGGTCCTTTGTAGTGCTTCAGTTTTAATCATTTTTTCTTTTACATCGTCTTTCTTTTTCTCTTCCTTCTCGACCTTTTAATCCTACACGCTTTCTTTTTCTCATTTTCCCTATTCTTACGTCTAATTCTGTCTCATCTCCAGCAAATTTCTGTATGCCTTTTTCATTGCTTTCGGTTACTGACCGCCTCAGCCGTGTGTATGTCGTACGTTCATTAAGATATTTTATTCTTTCAGTTCACTGGTAAGAAAATTCTTAACATTATTTTGCTGTTTCTTTTATATCATTTTATGTCATTTTATTTCCTTTTGCCTAAACCTTAATGTTGTGCCGATATAAATTATCTGCCCTTGGTAGAAGGATGAGAGTTAGCTCCCTTTTGGTGGTGGAGAAAGGTGTAGACTAAAAATCTTTCTTTTACATTCTGTATCGTTGTGTCATATCTCTTTCTTGACTAGTCATGACGCTGCACGAAGACGTCTTTTTACACTACGTACCTGTCTCCATATCATGGATACATGATTGACGTTTTCATCTCGTTTCCCTTTCAGAAGTTTCATCAACTTTCATTTTAATATAGAAAATGTGTAACTCTTTCTAATTCCTGTTGTCTCAAGCTTCTTCTTCCTCTGTGAGGCGATCGTTCAGGATTGACTTACACAGAAATATGGAATACAATTTCAATCAAATACATCTAGTACAGGATAGATTCGAGAGAGATTAAAACGTTAGAAATGAAAGAAAAACTCAAATCACTGGGACATCAGAATATGCCGACTGCACCTCTGCAGGGGGTAATAACCCCCACCCCCACTCCAAATGCGGCGTCCTGGGTAAGACGCTAAACTACGTCCAACAGCAAGCCCTCTGATTAGGCGATTTTTAGGAGCGTGGATAGACCTCTTAATTGCAGGTGTTTCCACGTCCACCCTGACCCGGGGTCCCAGCTATGAGCATAGAGTTAAGCTCCATACTGGGTTAAAAACACTATGAAAGTGGAAAAATGGGTCTTAATGCCAACAATAAATTTTTGAAGAAAATTTATGATCAACATTTTTTAGCAGAATACATTTTTGAAGAAAAATATTACCAGCAATATATTTTTG
>OZ038475.1:13679612-13684612 GCA_964036315.1 Acanthosepion esculentum
ATGGTGTGTATAAATGTAAAAAAATGATTGAATAAATACAGATAACCAAATAAATATCTAATTAAAGTACAGTATTTTGCACTTGAAAAATAGAAATTAAATTCACATCATCTAAAATTTATCTGAAATAGATAAAATTTTCTTGAATTTATTTCACGTATTTGTTTTGCGTAACAAGACGCCAAAAATAGTAGCAAACACGTCTGCAGGAAATGTGATTCCAAACATTAGAAGTAGGAGATGAGTTATTTAGTAATTAGAATTTTTTTATGATTCAAAAATTAGAGGAAATTATTTAAATATAACAAAATTGCTCAATCGCAATCTATAAGTTACCGGTTCAGTAAATAATGCGCATGCGTATTTAACATCAAGTCAACATTTAAGTATATCTGCTTATTTTACTGGCGACATATGCAAGCGCCCCTTGGCACTAATCCTTTTCTGTTTTAGAACTGCGTTTTTGAATGATGATTTATCAGTTCCACAACATATTTCCCGGAACACCTTATATTATCTTTAATAATATGTGTTATATTTCCTGTCGTTGTATTTTTAACGTCGATTCCCTTTACTAAATTGTGTGTGTACGTCTGCGTGCATATATATATATATATATATATATATATATATATATATATATATATATATACAGGGTGTGCATTTTAAAAAATTATAACTTTATTTGTATTTGCGATAGAAATAATCTGTAAAATATGTTATAAATTTTAATGTACCTAGTTTTAAGTATAGCTAAAATAACTAATGTGATTTCAGGCATTACTGTAAATCAGTTGGAAAATGTTTTCCGTGAACTGCAAAATCGTATTACCCTTTGTATTGCTAATGATGGAGGACATATGGAAACTTAAATAAAATTTCAATAAAACCTTAAAAAATATAGATTTACTACTTTTAATCCTTTTTACAAATTATTTCTATCGCAAATATAAATAAAGTTATAATTTTTTTAAAGTGCTCACGAACTTTATGGACACCCTGTATATATATATATATATATATATATATATATATATATATATATATATATATATATATATATATATATATATATTCAGATATTGGAGGTCATCTACATTGAAACGCAGCAACTCACACTCAACAAAATTACATTTCATAATAGTCAAAGAACATTACATTGCATCTAGAGATATGGTTCTGTTGTTAATATTTCGTTATCTTGCGTGGTATGACGTCATAGAATCGCATCATGAATTTAAGATCGGCGTCTGATATTACGCGACCGTTATCGTTGCATAGCAATCTCATATGTTAACATAACAGACTACCATCTTTGATGGTGAATATCTTTGTTTAAATGTCGACATAACCACTCTGAACGCTTAGATCAAGGAACATCATTATAAAAAACTATTCAAATGTTGGACATTTATTGTCCTTTATTTTCACCCGAAATTGAAGCAAATATACGAAGTTTAGAACGGCTCCTGATCATTTTTTCTTTTCAGTAGATAAATTATACAAAAAATTGTCACAAATATATTTTTCCGAGCGCTTTCAGCTATACGAGGAGAGGGCAAAAGTAACCGGAATCCCTTTCTGTGTGACAGGCTCGTAGTAGTTCAGACTTCCACCGCTAGATGCCACTTGAAGCAACCCTCAGGCATCAGTGGGCTAACTGGTGTCATCATGGAAACTCGTACAGCTCCGTGGTTCACATTTGTCTTGAAGTGCTTCACGCCTTTTCGTCTATTTTTACTATGGCTGAAAGATGGAGCAGCGTGCTGCTGTGAAATTCTGTTTTTTTTTTTTGCTGGGGAAAACAGCAGCCGGAACAGTTGTCATGCTTAAAACAGCTAACAAAGATGCTGCCATGAGAAAAACACAAGTATATGAGTGGTTTGCACGCTTTAGAAATGGTCAATTGTCGCTGGAATACCAGCCTCGTTCAGGGTGACCTATAACCTCCCGAGCAGTTGAAAGCATCATGAAAATTGATGGAATGATCTTGGAAGACCGTCGCCGAGCAATTGCCGAACTTTTTGATTTGACTGGTGTGACCTGGAGGTCATGTCAACGAATTTTGACTGAGGAATTGAGAATGAAAATAGTTGCAGCGAAAATGGTGCTTCGCTTGCTCACGGACGATCAAAAGCAGTCACGAATGAATGCCTGTCGTAAACTGAAAGAACAGTTGGAAGCTGATCCAGACCTTTTTTTCGACGGTCATCACTGGTGACGAAAGCTGGTGCTATGGCTACTACCTGGAAACGAAGCAAAAATTCATGTCAAGTGAAGTCCAATGTCAAGATGATGCTGATTTGTTTCTTTGATGTAAAAGGAATTCTCCACAAAGAATTTGTTTCTCCTGGTCAAACCTTTAACCAAGCTTTTTACTTGGAAGTCCTGAAGTGTTTGCGAGACAAGGTGAGACGAAAGCTCCCTGATCTGTGGCAAAGTGGAAGGTGGTGGTTGAATCACGACAATGCACCAGCGCCTTGAGTGTGAGATAGTTTCAAGAATGCCATGACCCCATTTCCCTACCCTCCCTTTTCACCTGATCTCTCCCCTGCGACTTTTTTTTGTTTTCCCGAATGAAGAAAGTCCTCAAAGGAAAACGTTTTGCAGATGCGGAAGAAGTTAAGAAGAAAACGACGGAGTCATTAAAAAACATAACTTCACAAGAGTTCCAGGAATGCTTTGAACAGTGGAAAGCGTGTATGGATCGATGCATTGCTTCAAATGGAGAATACTTTGAAGGTGATAAAAATACTTTGAAGGTGATAAGAATATAAACATGCCACAATAAATGAATAAAATTATATAACACAATTCCGGTTACCTTTGGGTACCTCCTCGTACATTTAGCCAACATATGACAAATTATATAAAACGTATATATGTATGAAAGAATGATTCCTGCCAAAATATACATTATTTATATATATATATATATATATATATATATATATATATATATATATATATATATATATATATATATATGTGTGTGTGTGTGTTTGTGTTACATATTTGGCACGAATATAAACCAAACTAGGGACGTTCGATCCAGATCAAGCAGAGCTCGGATGTTCCTTCAGTGTGCCCCATGTCTTTAGCACATAGGGCATAAACATCACCCAGACCTCAAGTGCCACGCATAATTAGGATCTCTCGCTAAAGATGTTGGAAAAATAATCGGTAACCTGTACGTAAGTACCCGACTCCTCCCGCTAGCCTCTACATCTGCAAGAGCCAGATCTGACCGAAAATGGAGTAGTACTGCTTTCATATATGAACAGGTGCTGTCCAGTGTTCACTTCCACTCTTGATAGAATCCGAAAGCGTCTTCATGTATTGTGGGTGACGAATTTTCTCAGAAACAAAATAACGCTAATCTGTCAGTGACCGATCGCTATTTACATGGAAAATCTTCAGAAGTACAGTGATGTTCGATAAAAGTGACTCACCTGATTCTTTTTTACTTAAAATTTTTTTCGCGTATTGTTTTGGGGGTCAAACTAATTTTTAATCTTACTAATATAAAGACCCCATCCTGACCACCTAGTAAAAAAGTTTACTCACTCTAAGGTATTCTATTGATAATTATAATTTTGGATATAATTGAGATTTAGGGGAAAACTCTCTGCAAAAAAAAAAGTGACTCACTTATTTCCTGCAGCTAGTAATCAATAGAAACATAACCAAACAGCATTAAATAAAGAATAATAGAGGTATACTTTATTTATAATAGGTAATATAGTTCGAAATATTTAATAATCTATGCGTCCTCCTTTATTTTGAATAACCTTTTCAACCCTTTTTGGCATTGACTTGATTAGGTTCTGGCAAATCTCATCTCCAAGCATTGAATCCCATTCGAATATGAAATTCACAATCAAATCCTCTTTGTTGCTCAACTGCTTTCTCGAGAGCTTCGACTTTATAATGCTCCATAAGTTTTCTATGGGGTTGAGGTCAGGAGATTGGGGCGGTAATGTCATCACACTCACCTGCTTCTTATCAAAGTATTCCTTCATCAATTTTGATTTGTGACAGGGAGCATTATCCTGCATAAAAATGAGCTTGGTGGGGTCGATTTGCACCCTTTCAGCAGAAGGGAGCAGACAATACTCTAAAATTTTCTTGTACTGCTCGCTCCTGAGGGTCTTTACAATAGGTTTTAAGAAACCAGTTCCATGAAAAGAAAAGCATCCCCAGAACATTATACTGAGCGGATGCTTGACAGCACTTAATGCTAAATTCAAAGAGCTTTCAAAGCTTCTTCTTCGGATTTTAGATTGCTTATCCTTTGAATTTAGCTCAACTTTCGTTTCATCGGAGAAGAGAAGATTTAGTAAAAAAAAATCAGGTGAGTCACTTTTATCGAACATCATTGTACATTCCAACCTTCATACCGCCTACATGGTTCGCCCATATTCTCTTTGTATTCCATTGGTAAGTTGTAAGTTCTATTGGAACAGCTTCTTCCTCAAGACCACTGTTTTGCGCAACGGACTCTCAAGAGGATGCTTCCCCGATCACTATACTCGACCTGTTCAAATCTAGGATGAACCGTTAGCTTCCTAAACATATCCCCATAAAGTGTGCCTCTTACCTTGTAACACTCTAATTTGAGTGGCACTTGGGCCTTGTATTATCTATGCATGATTTATTGAATACGAGATACTAGAAACAAGGGATATCTTATAAATATTTGATATATTTTCTCTTGTTTAAAATGGCTGAGAAAAGATCTGTCGAAATCGCTAAAGATAGGTGTACGGGTCATCCAGTCTTTTCGTATGGAAAGAGAAGCTATATTAACCAAATGATTCTTGTCCGTCCTAAGCAATGGCACACAAATGCACACATATGCAGACACGGGCACACGCATTTTTTCTTATATCTACTAGGAGTTTCGAAGATTCTGAAAAATACTAATCAGGAGACAAAGATATTTTTTCTTTATTTTCCTGTATCAGATTTTTCATAATAGATGCTTAAGTATAAAAATT
>OZ038475.1:13689612-13749612 GCA_964036315.1 Acanthosepion esculentum
AGCGTCTACAAACATTCTTCTTTGTCAGTTCTTACATTTAATATTCTCAAAAAGCCATCATATAACACACCTGCACAATCAAATATTTGTTACGCCCACACTGGTAGCATCTGTTCTCAAACAAACGAGGGTAATATGAACAGTCACCTCAGACCAAGCTCCTCCGATTATTCCTAAAGGATAAAGACGTTGGTTAGACCCAGTGACTAACACCCAAATATTTGTCAGTTCAATGCCTTGACACAGCAGTGGTGAATCCAAACTTGGAGAGTTGAGTTAAAGGGAAATAACTGAGACATCCGGAAGAGATATGAGAAATAGAACTAGAACAGTCTACCCCGGTGGACGAAATAATGGGTTCAGATCGAAATTCCAATCACCTGATGAAGGCCGGGCGTACAATGGCCGAAACGTTGTGAATATAACAATGAAGATGATGATAGCGGTCCGAATAATGTAAATAATGCAAGTAATCATAATACCTCATCTCAGAGATATAGACAGAACTTAAAACGCCATAGAAAAAACCCAAAGAAATATCATCATAAAATTTACTTATGATCTTGTTATTAATAACAGTAAAATTCTATTCCTCAATGTTCACGTCGAATCCAATAAAAATAAATTTATTACTTATTTAGTACTTTATATTACGTATTTATTCATTCATATTACTTACCTATTACTTTATATAAGAATCTGACAGGTAAAAATAACGTGTGATCTCAAGAATAATAACTAAAGTCCATTTACAATTTAGTGTTGATAATAAACACCTGATTGTATCTTGACGCACACTTTTCTTAAGGAACTCAGCAACGTAAAATAGCGCTAATCAATAACGGTTTCCTCAACTATACTATAAATATCAAAGTGAAATTATTTCTTTCAAAATTAAGGTATCTATTTTCAGCTCACAGAGATAACAGAAATAGCATTAAGATATTTCAACGAAACCAAATCCACCAAAATTAAAACCAGGACGGATTCACTCTAAGGAATATAAAAAATGCGTGAGTCTAGTTGGACAAATTAAAAATACCAAGTTAATTATTTACTTAAAAAAATTCAAAACAGACAAATCTTATCAGCAACAGCAACTCGCCGGCGAAATCAAAACTATACAAGACTAATATTATTTATTAATTCGAATGCTCCATGGAATTGCGTTCCTGGCAAAAATAAATTCATATAGAACACTACTCGTTTATCAAGAAGGCTGGTCCTAAATAACTCATAACAGCTCAATACTGGCCTATTAAAACCAGAATGGAAATTCACCAAGCACGACGAGCAGAATACTTGTTGCGAATACAAATGTGATACTCTTTTTTTTTTTAAGCTTATCACCCGAAGCAAAGCTGGAGGCCACTAGCACGCAAGGGGTTACAGAAGGTTTGGAGGAAGAGCAGATAGGAGTGGTAAAGGAGAGGATGTGGAGAAAGATAGTGGATCGATCAAGGCAAGGGGGTTACAGAAGATTTGGAGCGAGAGCAGATAGGAATGAAAGGTGAAAGGATGTGGAGAAGGGAAGTGGATAGATCAAGGCAACTGGAGATGTCGATTGACGTTACACTTAAATAGCTGGAGATTGTATTTGTCAGGGAAACAGGAATAAGGAAGGGAGTTCCACAGGCGAGATGTGCGAGACATGAAGCTATTGGAGTAGAAGAGACGTCTACATCTAACAGTTTCAACGGTGAGGGGGTGGGAACGGGATGCCAGCCTCGTAGGACGTTTAAATTCATGAGGCCTAGGAACCAGCGAAAGCAGCTCCTCGGAGCAATTACCGTGAAAGTATTTGTAAAAAAGACAGAGCGAGGCAACGTCGCGTCTGTGAGAGAGTGACTGCAGACGGGATGACAGATCAGGGCCAATTACAATGCATATCCGTTTCTGGATCTTAAAAAGTCTAAAAAATAATGGAATCTCTTATAAAAACACAAACATAGGCAATTTCAACACAGTCCAAAAGTAAAGACCGTATTTGAGAATCAAGAATATTTTTTACATTTCAACAACTTAAACACCATTTACAATAGAAATTATACTTCATTTACAACTTCACTAACAAAATTGTTGCAAAAGTCTATTAGATTTGCTGAAGGTGCTCAGAAGGAACACTTATTTTGAATTTTTCTACACTCAACTTCCGAAGTTCAAAAGACCTCTTATTCGCCTGTAAGAAAAATTCAATAATAATAAAAAAAAGAAAACTTAGCAAAATTATCGTGTTAGTCATTTGCAACGGAACACGTTTTAGATATATATTTTTTTTATTTTTGTACGCAATAATTTTATAGGGAGAGTAATGCATAATTTGTTTTCGAAGATTACACGTCACTGATTTTTATCCGATTCCAAAGAGGTCGATAGATTATTCTCACTTTCTTCAGTGGGCATATGGCCGAGTGGTTAGAACGTTCACATTCTGACCATGAGACCTGGGTTCAAATCTCACCATGGTCGACTTGTCAGGAAGGAGACTTTCTGATGTTATCGGATCCCAGTGTGCGGCAGCTTTGGAAAGTGCCTGAGAACCATATCACGGGTTGACTTAAGTCTTGTGAGTGAAATTGGATAGACTGAACCTTTGGGGCCTGTCGATAGCTGTGCTAGCATGAAGTCACATGTCATAGTGGCCGAGGGCTTGAGCGTGCTGGCCATGTTCAAATTTCTGCTCCCGCTAGATAACACGCTATTTCCAAGAAACTGTAACTAATGTCTGCTCAGCATATTTGCAGTATAAATCACAGGTGGGATCCGTGGGTGTTGAACAAACACAAATGTGCCTGAGCAAGCGTCTACAGTAGTAGCCTAGTAGACGGTTATCCACGAATACGAGAGGCTAGCTATCCTATACTACCTTCAAAAAATAACTAAAGTAATAAATTATAATAAAAACATAAAATAAAGAATGGTATGGAAGAGTTTGGTTTGGTTTGTTTTACAGCATGTTAACCGCAATGGGTTATTCAATGCTAACAATTTTTATTGCTGGTAATAATTTTCATTAAAAAATGTATTGCTGGTAATATTTTTTTTACCAAGTATTGTGGTATTAAAACCTAATTTACACTTTCGTAGAGTTTTGACCCCAGTTCGGGGGTTAACAATTTTCCCATAGTTGGGACCCTAACAAGTGCTACTACCTCGGGTCAGGGTGGACGTGGGAACACCAGCAATTAAGAGGTGGTTCCATACTCCTGAAAACCTCCTGATCATAATCCTTGCTGTTGGACGTAGTTTATCGTCTTACTCAGGACGCGGATGTAGTTTGTCGTCATACCAACACCCCCCCCCCAAAAAAAAAAGATGAAATCTTCAAGGAAGACACTCGGACAAGAATTGTGTGTTGTAAAGCATTGAATCTAAAATACCATTTCTATGGCCCAATCTTTATTCATATCTGACAAATTATTGTAGAGTCGAAAATAAAAAGAATATAATTTATCTTACTGTTAGTAATGAAGCCAAATAATACAATAAAATCAAACTATGGTGTGGAAAGCGAATACGCACACAAACAAAAATTAAAGGTTAAAATTAACAGAGTACATAACGTGTGAATACACGTACATCGCCTGTGACCGATCGAGAGATCCGGCTTGTCTGTTTAACGAAAGCGGAACGTTCGTTTCTGTTTTTGGTGTTAACAGGATGTGTTGAAATATCCGCAGGAAGTTAGTGATAATTGCAAAAGCGATTTAGTATCTGCTTTTTTCCGGCTGTAAAATCTCTCTGCTTTGTTCTCGTCGCCACATCGATGATAATCTTACATATTTTGGCTTTATAACCTTTTCGACTAATTCCCTTCCTCCTAACCGTTTGAAGGACTTAGTTAAAATTCACCAGGTTCAAGGACAAATAGAGACACATACGTAATACCATACAATCAGACAACGAGGTAGATAAATATATGTAGATTTAGAAAAAATGGGGAAAAAGAGAATATCTCGTAGGCGAGAAGATAGAAATGTCAATCGACAGAAAAACAACATAGATAGATAGATAGATAGATAGATAGATAGATAGATAGATATGAAAAGGTAGATAGATAACCGGTAGGTACATAAGTAAAATTGATGAAAGGAATACATACATACATCCATCCATCCAAACATATCGCTCTCTCTCTCTCTCTCTCTCTCTCTATATATATATATATATATATATATATATATATATATATATATACATACATACAAACAAACATATATATATATATATACAAACAAACATATATATATATATATACAAACAAACATATATATATATATATACAAACAAACATATATATATATATATACAAACAAACATATATATATACATACAAACAAACATATATATATATATACATACAAACATATATATATATATATATATATATATATATATACATACAAACATATATATATACATACATACAAACAAACATATATATATATATATACATACAAACATATACATATATATATATATATATACATACAAACATATATATATATATACATACAAACATATATATATATATATATACATACATACAAACAAACATATATATATATATATATATATATATATATATATATATATATATATAACTGAATAGGACAATTTTCAAACAAATTGGCATCTTAGAAAAAAAAAATTGGAATAATAAGAAAGAACATGAAACCTCCGAACAGGGCGAAAAAATTGTGCAGTACCTGAAATTTCTGATACAAAGAAACAAAAGCCATCGAGTGATAAGTTAAAACGTAGAGTAGAGCAAAGGTAAAATAAATCATAATGAGGCAGGTACGACCTGCCTAGGCTTCACCACTTGGGATCATCAGGCGGAGTAAGTTTATTTGTTGTATTGATGAAATTATATGTAATTACACAAACATTGGAGGGGTAAACAGTACAAAATTATAATACTTATTTAATACTTTGTAGCATATCCCCGAGGCATTTCAATAGCAACCAGTCTCCTTCCGTGGCTTTTAATCAATGATTTGCATGTTTCCGTTGGTCTTTGACGCCATTTTTCTTTGCATATTCCATTTAGGTCCAGGATATTTTTCGCAGCTCTTTTATTAACTTTCAGTTTTAATAAACGCCACCAATTCTCTATTGGATTCAAGTCTAGAGACTGTGATGGCCATTCAATTTATTTTCAATAAGCCATTTTTTTGGTAGATTTAGCCGTATGTTTAGGGTTATTATTTGTTGCACAGCCAATTCATTTGTGTTCAAATGTGTTATTGATAACGGACACAAAATGTTGTAGCCTGCAGTCACAACACTATGGTTGAATTCTTTTTTGTTGTTGTTTTAAATTTAAGAGAGTGCGTTTTTTACTAATATGGCAATTTGAGAAATTTTGTTGTAGGAGTTTATCAGTCAAAGTGGCATGAACTAAATAGTTCAATACATAGAGTAATGTCGCAGTTGCTATCCAGAAAATTTGCACGTCCGGTCAGTTTTTTAAAATCAAATTTGTGGTGCACTTCAATTTATATTACAATGAATCATTCATACAAAGAGTAGATTAGTAAAGTTTATATATATATATATATATATATATATATATATATATATATATATATATATATATATATATATATATATACACCGTAGGTAACAGCAAAATTGTCCAATTGTTAGATTATGCTCCGAAATGGTGTATCCTAGAAATGATTAAAAATATCTTACTGGAATTCTTCGAGGTTTTTATACCATTATTGGACTCTATTTGACAAATAAGAATGTATAATTACTCTCCAAACTTAATAGAAGTATCATGATGAAATCGATCATAAACGAAAATGGCATGTTCATCATTAATTAAATGATCGTAAGTTCACGAAGTATTTCAATAAAATCCAAATATCTATCTATCTATCTATCTATCTATCTATCTATCTATCTATATATATATATATATATATATATATATATATAGTCAAACCTAGAGGGGCCAGACAAACCTACCAAGGTTTCTCCTAAGCGGATCGTCAGGGACGATCCGCTTAGGAGAAACCTTGGTAGGTTTGTCTGGCTCTCTAGGTTTCACCAGGTCCGCTCTACTTTTGTATTGAGCTTACTCGTATCGCGGTTTTTTCTTTGGGCTTTGGACCTGTATGTTGTACGATTATTTTCGACAGACGTTCATGTTCATAGCTCTTTCTTTTTTTAAAACCTTTTTTCCTTCGATATTGATTTGATCATTGGCAAATCAAGAAACCGAATGTTTTCCGAAACGAGTGTAGTTACCTATATATATATATATATATATATATATATATATATATATATATATATTATTTCAGTATTATTTTCAAACTACCTCATGATGATCTTCGCCCTTTCTAAACTTCTAACTTGCTGTCCTGGATTAAAAGGTTGCCTCACAGTTTTCACGTACGATTTCCTTTTCAAGTCTTTTTTCACTGCTCTTTGGACGGTCATAGCTGAAACTCCCCTCTTACGTGCCAAACGTCTTATGAATAGAGTTGGATATTTTTTAATTATCTTTAGCTTTAAGTTGAAATGATAATGCCTCTTCTTGCTATTACCTCCTGATACAGATTTTCTCTTTTCTATTCCCTCTTTTTTAAAGTTATTCACCGTTCTCTTGATGGTTCTTGAATGAACTTTGAAGATCGAAGCCATAGTTTGAAGGTCCGTACCATTACTGAAGGCCTGAATGACATTTTCCTCTCACCATTGATCAGTTGGGAAGACAGTGGGGCTGACACAAAACGGTTTAAAAATGGGGACAAGATACCTAATCGTCTTATCTGAAAATCTGGAAAATATAAACTAAATTAGTTTAGCTTTTTTCATTTTAGATATTAAATATTTTTTGTAAATTATACAGTTACACGATTTGAACAATTTTGATGCTGTTATAACCGTTATATATATATATATATATATATATATATATATATATATATATATATATATATATATGTAGTGATAGAGAGGGAGAGAGAGATATATATTCAGTGTAACTGGGAGGTGAACTTCCATTTTTTACATTTAGTGAAAGACCAACGTAACTCCTTTGTTACATTTTTTTTTCATTTACTCTTTCTGTCCATTTTTCTGATTTTCGGTGTAAGTTTAAATGTCTGACTACTTTCGCCTTTCATAAGCCGTTATTAAAGAGTTTCTTCGTTATGTCGTTATTTTTATCTCTTTCCAAATATCGCTTCTCTTGACATTTCCTGTTATAGCGTTGTTATTTTTTATTTATGAAATATCTTAATAAAATTATATATCCCACACATTAAATAAATTTATTATGTTTGTTCCTAAATTTGATAAAATGTTGTCGATATTGGGTTGTTTGTTTTTATGATTAATTATTCCAGTATTTTTAGCTTTCTTTACAGTTTGTGTCATAGTATTTAGCGATATTCATTAGGATTTGTCGGAATTTGTGTTTTCTCGTTGTCTTGGTTGGTGATATGCAGTGTAATTGGAGTTAAATGATATGTTAATCAGGGTGATAATGTAGTGGCTGTGTAACCAATGTATGAGATGTTTGCAGTATTAGCGAGCAAGCGAATTCATAGTCAACTTTGGTTTGTTGAATTTTTGGTTTCTGTCCCATTAAATTTATATTCATTGTAGACTCATTAAATTTCGGTTTACTCTTGACAAGCGCATTAAATTTCGATGCTCGCTTAGTTAACTCATAAAATTCCGGCCCCGATTTTTAAAATCATTAAAGAAAATATTTTGAAATAATAGATGAAATGAAACCATATAAAAAACGATAAAATAAAAAAAAAGGGAAATAATTGAAAAAAAAAATAGAACCATTAGGGTTACATTTTTTTGTGATTTTTCATAAAAAAATATTGTTTTATGAAAGAGATATTTCCAGGATTATAGGCTGGAATGTCTAATAATATTAGAAATAAAAACTAGAGACAATCTGGCGCACCGTTCACTTTTACCCCACGAGAAGAAAATAATAAATTCTAGAATTTATATCATCTCTGGATCATTTTCCATAATTAGTATTAAGAGGATGGCAATTCACTCACCCTAGGTTCTAGTAGCCGCCATTTTGGCTGCTTGCAACTGAAAAGAGGTGGGGTCCCCCCGTTGTTACGACTCTTGTCCAGTGCCTGCCGGGCCCAAAGAAAGATGACGTGGCAACGAAGTCGATAAAGCTAGAGTTCAAAGGCATGTCAGCTTTCCAAAACTGATTATAACTTTGGATTTTTGTTTGTCTGTCAGGCTGCGAACGTTTATTGGTAATTGATTACCGAGAAAGCGTTTGCGAGGAATCGTCCCTTTCAGGAAGTGAAAGTAATGATTGTTCCACGCTTTTGTGATCTCTGTATTCAATTGAGGCTAATATGGTGTCGACTTCCTCCACCGTCGCATTTTTATCACCTCGGCAAGAAGACGACGATACAGCGTCAGGAAACAATCCCATTGACTGAAATAGAGGAATCAATAAAAAAAAAAAAAAAGAAAAAAAGAAAGAAAAAGAAAAAAAGAAAGAAAAAAGAAAGACGAAAACGTTAGAAGAAAGCGGGATAAGAGACGGGAGTAATTCCGTCGGGGTTGGGAGCAAAAATGCAATGAATCTGATTGGACAAAAGTTCTTGTTATAAGAAGCCCGGATTGTGATCATTGGTATGGTTTTACAGCATATTAGCCTCGATGGGTTATTTAATGCCGACAAAATTGTTCGTAATATTTTTTTCAAAAAAATGATTTCTGGTAATATTTTTACCTTCAAAACTTCTATTTCTGGTAATATTTTTCCTTCAAAAAATCTATTTCTGGTAATAATTTTCCTTCGCTATAATTTTTTTTTCAAAAATTTATAGCTGGTAATGTTTTGCATTTTTTCAAAAATGTATTCTGGTAATATTTTTTCCTTCAAAAAAATCTATTTCTAGTAACAATTTTCCTTCGCTGGTAATTTTTTTTTCAAAAATGTATAGCTGGTAATATTTTGTCTTTTTTCAAAAATGTATTCTGGTAATATTTTTTCCTTCAAAAAATCTATTTCTGGTAATAATTTTCCTTCGCTGGTAATTTGTATTTTCAAAAATGTATAGCTGGTAATGTTTCGTCTTTTTTCAAAAATGTATTCTGGTAATATTTTTTCCTTCAAATAATCTATTTCTGGTAATAATTTTCCTTCGCTGGTAATTTGTATTTTCCAAAATGTATAGCTGGTAATGTTTTGTCTTTTTTCAAAAATGTATTCTGGTAATATTTTTTCCTTCAAAAAATCTATTTCTGGTAATAATTTTCCTTCGCTGGTAATTTGTATTTTCAAAAATGTATAGCTGGTAATGTTTTGTCTTTTTTCAAAAATGTATTCTGGTAATATTTTTTCCTTCAAAGAATCTATTTCTGGTAATAATTTTCCTTCGCTGGTAATTTCTTTTTTCAAAAATGTATAGCTGATAATTTTTTGTCTTTTTTCAAAAATGTATTGCTGCTTATATTTGTCTATCAAAAATTTATAACTGCTAATATTTTTTAAAATGTATTGCTAGTAATTATTTTTTACAAAGCATTTCTGGTATTAAAACCTATTTTTACACTTTCATAGTGTTTTGACCCGAGTTTGGTGGTTAACTATTTGCCCATAGCTGGGACCCTAACAGAAGCTACCACCCCGAGCCAGGGTGAACCTGGGAACACCATCAATTAAGAGCTGATTCTACGCTCCTCAAAACCTCCTGATCAGAGGCTTTGCTGTCGGATGTAGTTTATCGTCTTACCCAGGACGGTTTTGATCTTTGGTTATTATTTATTTTTCTATAATCATAAAGGATAATAAGCGCTTTTATTTCATTTATTAAAGGAAGAACGTGTGGTCTAATCGAAGGATAAATTCGAAAGCAGAATTCGAATGCCAGTCGTATTAGTTACTTTGATTTATATGCAAACACCACAGGTAACAGTATGAAAAAAATAATTGTTATTCTCGAAAAATGTTATTGCAATATTCATTATAAAAAAAAAAGAATAATTCATACAACACCAAAATATATTTTAGATTTAAATAACACATAAAATCGTACAAACAAATCTTCTTTCTTTTTATGTGCCGTGTTCCTTCAGGTTGTAGGCGATCATGGCTCTCCACTTCCTCCACTTCTTTGAAGCTCACAATAAGTTTTGTCCATTTGCTACTTCCACAGGCCTTGTTTTGTCATCCACTTGCTTAACTCCGCTAGGTATGTCATCTGTTGCTTTCTCTTGTCTCTCTTTCCCTCTTTTCGACCTGTAAGTGTCAGATTCTCCAAGCCATCCTTTCTCATTACTGGTTGCCTCTTCCCGCTTTAAAAAAAAGCAAATCATGAAAGATTTTTAAGTTTTATTTAATTTGTATCACAAGTAATAACGATTCTCTTAAGATAGATTTAATGTGTCTATTATAGTCTATTATTTACTATAGTGACTGTGTCCGGAAAGTTTTCCCTAGTTAATTACTAAACTTTGTGTACGAAGCGGTGACGTGCAGAGGTCTGCTGATCTTTTCCGGGGTTCGAAAACAATTCTTTGATTGTATACCCTTAAGGATTAAGTAGGGAGCACTATAGGGCCTACTACTGAAAAATGTGAGGAAGGGCGACATTTTAAATGTGAAAAAAAGATGAAACATGAAATAAACACTTTATTCAAATTAAATATAAACTATTTTTTTTATTTCGCCCTTTGATTAAAGGCCTTCCTAATATAGACGCCCGGGGCTTATCGCACCCTCTAACCCCGTTCTTACTGATAAGAAGATATATGGTTTCTACTATGTACATAATTTTATTTTGCATAACACACACACACACACACAGATATATATATATATATATATATTTAAATATGTGTGTATATGTTTATATATATATATATATATGTATATGTGTGTGTATATATATATATATATATATATATATATATATATATATATATATGTATATATATATGTATATATGTGTATATATATATGTATATATGTGTATATATATATATATGTATATATGTGTATATATATATATGTTATATATATATATATATATATATATATATAATATAATAATATTTTTAGTTTTTAAAAATATGATTCCTCCGCTACATAAGAGTTCTCATGTTTCAAAAGCGAGAGCCGAGACCCCTAACCTCTCGCTTTTGAAACATGAGAACTCTTATGTAGCGGAGGAATCATATTTTTAAAAACTAAAAATATTATTATAATATAAGCTCTACTTCTGTATGGAGCACTGTCCTTTTGAAAATAAAGCTAAATATTAAGGAACACCGGATTATCTAACTAACGTGTTCTTTCCTATTTCACTGCATACCTGCATACATATATATATATATATATATATATATATATATATATATATATATATATATATATATCGAGTGTAACAGCAAAATTGTTGAAGCTGCATAACTATCCACCCAGCAAAATGTTAAATATCTAAAAGAAAATCCACTTGACACCATTTTGTCCTATGAATCACAGAAAAACCCTTTGAGTTATTCAGCTAGAAAGAGAACAGGGTAAAATCGTTTTCTTTCCGTCCTACAAGGTCTTCCCATCGGAACAATGTTGAGAGAAAAAAGATTATTCAGGATTTCAGTAATTCTGCCAACATTCAAAATCAAACTTTTATCTTCAAAGTCCATTCGAGATTCATCCAGAGAACGGTGAATAAATTTAAAAAGAGGAAAGAGTAGAGAATAAAACTGGATCAGGAGGTAAAAACAGCAAGAGGGATCATTATTTCAACTTAGAGCTAAATACATTCTTATTGTTCAAAGTAGTTCCCAATAGTATTATAAAAACCTCGAAGAATTCCAGCAATATATCTTTAATCCTTTTTTAAGATAAAACGGTCCAAATTTTTGCTTTAATATAACAATTGGACAACTTTGTGGTTACCCCCAGTACATATAGGTGTGTGTGTGCGCGCGCGTGTGTGTGTGTGTGTGTGTGTGTGTGTGTGTGTGTGTGTGTGTGTGTGTGTATATTACTAAATCCGTAAGTGGTCAGGATTATTCGAAGAAGGTCTCTTTAATATAAAAATATTAAAAATTCAAATTCTTCAAGAGAGCTCAATGTATAAATTTATATACAGAGAAATATATATAATAGTAAGCAAAAAACTTAAAACATCATATAAATCGGTTATAATTTATTTCAGCAGATTATATATATATATATATATATATATATATATATATATATATATATATATATATATATATATATATATATAGCTAGATATATACCTGGCTCATAAGACCGACTACATTTTATTAAAGGATACAAATTTATCCAGTCAATTTAAAAATAAACCAGACAAAAAAATAAAATAAAATAAAGATTTAAACTAGAGAAAGAAATATAGCGGAATTAACTTGACCATGAATGCGGGGGGGGTTCTTACACATATATATATATATATATATATATATATATATATATAATAAAAAGACTTAAACACTAATATTCTATTGTCATAATTTATTCCATTGGAATCGCAAATACGATCCATTTCATCAGACCTACAAATTCAAATAGATCGTATTTAGGATTCCAATGGAATAAATTATGACAATAGAATATTAGTGTTTAAGTCTTTTTATTATATATATATATTTAATATATATAATATATACATATATATAATATATATATAATAAAAATCTATATAATATATAATATATATATATATAATATAATACATATATATATAATACATATATATATAATACATATATATATAATACATATATATATAATACATATATATATTATATAATATATATATATAATATATATCTATATATATATATATATATATATATATATATGTGTGTGTGTGTGTGTCAGTGTCAGTTGTATTGGCAAGTAAATATAGGAAGATATAATATAAATGATTTCCTTCTCGGTATGGCTCCGCCATTTTTTGTTTTATTTCGCATCATTCTCTCTTCCCGCTTTGCTAAATGCATCGCCGCTTATTCGAGTGTCTCTAACACACAGACACACACACACACACACACACACACACACACACACACACACACACACACTCTCTCTCTCTCTCTCTCTCTCTCTCTCTCTCTCTATTTCATTAGATTCCGTATTTATCTGCTGAAGCAACAAAGATTGGTTGCTTAGCAACTGTACAAACGTATGTGCAAAAGGCGGCGTCAAAATGGAGCCCAGAGGTGATAACCACTTTGAAAGAGATCCAGTGAACAACATTGCAAATGACAGCTTCTCTTTCACACTTCCCACCTCTCTCTCTCTCTCTCTCTCTCTGACTTTCGCTTTCTCTCTCTCTCTCTCTCTCTCTTAAACGTCTGGATAATCTTGTTCTTGAAGATTTGACTATTGATCTTCTCTTTTCTCTCTGGCATACTTCTGGATAAACATTACTCTCTCTTCCAAAGATCTGGATAACTCATCTCCCTCTCTTTATCTTTCCGTTTCTCACTCTGGCAAAATCTGCATATTCTCATCTTGCTCTCTCTCTTACGGCTAAATGTCTGGATAATCTTCTTGTCTCTCTTACTTACCCTCTATCTTCTAAAAGTTTGGATAATCACTGGATAATCTTTTCGCTCTCTTACATTCTCTCTCTCTACTAAATCCTTCTCTCTCTCTCTCTCTCTCTTTCTTTTTCGCACTTCCAAAGATCTACACAACAGTTTTGTCATACTGTCTCACAACTAATGATCTGGATAATCCACTTGTCTCTCTTACAAACACTCTCTTTCTCACTCTTTCCGCTAGTATTAGATAATCTTCTTATAAACCCCTCTCTTTCTTTGTATCTCTGCTAAAGGTTTGGATAATCCTCTCTCTCTCTCTCTCATTCTCTCTCTTTCTCTTTCATTGTCTCATTACAAAAGGTCTGGATAATCTTCATGTCTCTGTCATACTCATTATTTCACTCTCTCTGATAAACAATTCAATAATGTGTTTGTCTTTCATGCTTCTAAAATCTTGATCAAAGCATTTATCTCTCTCTCTCTCTCTCAGTCTCTACTAAAAGCTTGAATAATCTTCTTCGGCATATCTATCCCCCTTCTATCTTTGCTAAATCTCTCTCTCACAATCTCACACTTCCTGATAAATGCCTTGATAATCTCTCTAACACTGATAAAGGTTTGGATAATCTTCCTGTAATCTATACGTTAAAGATTAGGGTAAGCTTCCTCTTTCCCTATCTATTAAAGATTTGG
Organism: Acanthosepion esculentum; assembly: GCA_964036315.1. Taxonomy (NCBI): domain Eukaryota; kingdom Metazoa; phylum Mollusca; class Cephalopoda; order Sepiida; family Sepiidae; genus Acanthosepion; species Acanthosepion esculentum. Next base: position 13,703,854 of record OZ038475.1, read on the forward strand.
GTTATCTTCTTGTCCTTCTCTTGCTTCTTGTAAAAAAATGTCTGGATAATCCACTTCACACACTCTCTCTCTTTCTCTCTCTCTCTCTCTCAGATATCTTGACAACCTTGTCTCTTTCTATCTACAAGACTGGATAATCTCTCTCCTTCCTTTCATCTTTCTGAACATCATATTGACTTTGAGATAAAACCACACTTTTTAAAACTTTCATACCATTTCTGAAATATACTTGCACCAACTGACTCATCAAACTTCAGTGGTCCAGTGTCCCCAGAGTGAGCATGAAAAATAAACAGTAAGGCATCTGAATTTGACATTGATCCCTAACTTTCATCGAACGAAATTAAAATTATTAGTTTTCTAGTAATACTTAGGATAAGACAATAGACACATAAGGCTTTTTTTTTAAGTTTTCACTAACATTTAGCAAATGATAGCATTGGGAAATTTGCATTGTTCAAACATATGTACTAACATCAATAATTGTGATTACCTATATCATGAATATCTGTCTATATCTCTGAGATGAGGTATTATGATTATTTCATTATTCAAATTATTCGGTCTGTTATCCTCATTTTCATTGCCATATTCACAACGTTTCACCCGAAGAAGGCCGGAGCGTACAACGGCCGAGACGTTGTGAATATGGCAAGGAAGATGAGGATAACAGTCCGAATAATGTAAATAATGCAAGTAATCATAATACCTCATCTCAGAGATATAGACAGATATATAGAGAGACACAGACATAAAGGCCGGAGCGTACAACGTTCGATAAAAGTGAATATGGCAATGAAGATGAGGATAACAGTTCGAATAATGTAAATAATGCAACTATATCATGATATATATTGGTATTCACGGAGACCAAATGTGCGGATTGTGTTCGATTCTCGACGCGGAAAGTTCTTTGAGCCTAGGTAAAATTCGGAACGAGTTTCTTTCGCGCACTTCGCAATGACACCCTTTCTGTGACACCCTCTCAGTTGTCTGTTGCCGCGGGCAAAAGTAGCTAAATTTCCTCGCATTATTTCATTGTCCCCGATAAATCACTAACACATTAAACGGCACATTTTGCTCGCGATCACACAATATCTTAGCTAAAAATATATACACTATTAATATCAGCAAAGTTGGCTGTATTGAAAGGAAAGCATATGCTGGCCTTTTCCACAACCATATTGGCTACGGTGTCAAAACGAATACTTGATTTCATTTAATACTTCCTAAAAAAAAATCCTGTAATAAAGTTCGACTTTAAGGGACAGGCTTTTTGTTCTTTTCAGATTAATGCGGTGCTGACCCAAGGTCTCTATCTTGGATCCACAGAATTTATACTGTTGACACTGTAGTAAAAACAGAACCAGGGAATAAACTTCTACCAAATTGCACTTTACTCTGACTACTCGTGTACTGACTGATGTTACAGGGTGCTTTTTTATACCTCCTACATCGTAAGGGGAGGTAACTGATGATTTATCAGTACAGACACCACTATTCATTCCTGTCTTTGTAACAAGTCCGGCAGGTTCGACGAAGTAAACTGGCAACTGCTCTAAAACATGAATTCCAATCGGTGGTTAACTGTGACAAATATAGGCTTTTAAATTTTAACGTCTCCGAAATAATTAAGCGCTTTCATTTAATTACAATAGCAAACATTTCTTGTCTGCCATCAGTATGACAGATGCGAAACTCCAGGAGAGAGCAACACTTTACGCCTCTTAGGCTCAGATTTTTCAATTGTCGTGAAGTGGAGTGATTATATTGAACCAACTGCTAGGAAACTTGGTTCTATGTGGCATGCCAGGCAGATTCTCTCTTCGAAAATCATCTTGTATATTTATAAATCTACTATTCGTTTGCGCATTGAATATTGCTGCCATATCTGGTCTAGCGCTCAGGCTATATATCTCGAGATTCTTGATAAAATCAAAAGAAGGGTCTGTAACATAATCGGTCTTGACTTAGCATCCCGATACCACTATCTTTCTCACCGACCTGAGGTGGATTCTCTCCATGTCTTTTCCATAAATACTTTCATGACAACTGTTCCAATGAACTGTCCTCCTTGTTTCATCGACAGCAAGAATTTAAGCGTGCTATTAGATTTTACTGCTGAGCTAGCAAGATGCAACCGTATCTTCTACTCAAATATTCTTTTCTCGCACTTCTCACATGTTGAACTCTTTTCTGATTTCTTACTCGGATCACATAATCGAGAATAAGCTGAAGAAACTCTTTCCGATCCTCGATGTGGATGCTTTAGAGTGTCAAATGTTGACATTGAAAGAGAGTGAGAAATTAGAAAAATAAGAGGACCTTGCCTGGGAGACATGTAAGATATGGAATATGAAGAATAATGTCAATGTTAGCACAGACATGATTCTAATTCTCATATTCCATATCTTACTTGAATCGAGATTGGATGAGTTGGAAATCCTACGACGAGCTGCTAGGTTGCTGTTTTCAGCAAGGATACTAAGAAAGGTGCTGGAGCTTGGAAACGATTTATTGCCACTTAATCCAACGCTTCACATTTTATTTCGTTTGAGAACATGGTTAAAATAGATAATACTGAATGCTCTGATACTAAAATAGGCTTCAGATTTTAATTGGTTGGAAGTGTTAACCTGTCTTGGTAAATAAAGACTGGCTACAGTAAACAATTTGCTTGTCAGCTGCCTTACCAAAACCATTTAAGCACGGCTTCTAGAAGCTGACACACTATGCATCTCTGTTTATGAGAAAGAGTAGAGGTGTAGCCTAATGGTAGGGGCTTCAGAAGGCTTTTTTTATACTTTTAAAGAATAAGGCAGCCAAGGTGACCTGAAAGTCACAACTAAATACTTAAGAATGACCTCAGTCGAAGAAGGTCTGAGCAGACTGGGTTAATAGATGTGAAGGTACGTCTAACTGGGTTTTCCTTGCAAGGTTATACACTGCTTTTAGCAAAAACCTGTTACTATATGACACACATTTAATCGTGACACATTTGACTAGGCTAACATTATCAGACTGGATGTCATAAAGGGTATATTGGGCTTCAAATATTTTTACCCTAGTGTCACTTAGTTGTCGTGCTTCACTCTCGTATAATAATAATAATAATAATAATAATAATAATAATAATAATAATAATAATAATAATCTAAGTAGAAATTATTAAGCAATTGTGTTAGACCAAAATGCAGATTCTGTGACGAATATCCAGAAACAACTGACCATCTTATATCAGGTTGCACGGGACTGGCACCCATTGAATATAAAACCCGGCATGACAGAATGAGCCAATATATGCATTGGGAAATGTGCAACTTTACGGAAAAGAAACTGCAAGAAATTTATACGAACACCATCCAGACCCCGTTACGGAGATAGGACCTGTAACAATTTAATGGGGCTTACACAATACAGATATTTTATATATGCCTTTTCTCATATATATTTTGTAATGATACATTTTTTTAGACAAACATGATGTTATGATAGGATGGTATGTATTCTTTCAGATGTGATGGGTCGGGGATTGTTCTGTCTGTGTGTACACACAGACAGAACAATCAAATCTAATCGCCCAGACATCGTGATTAGAGATCACAATGATAAAAATGTGCCCCTTATTGATATGGCAGTCTCTGCAGATTGCAATGTATCTTTGAAGATCTTCAAAAATGCTTTCAAAATACAAGGACATTGAAATCGAAATCTCAAAAATATGGCACACGAGAATGCCAATTCAACTTGTAGTTGGAGCCCACGGATTGTTTGGAAAAGATTCCAATAGACTCATTGAAGGGATTCCTTGTAGTCCATGCCTTAAAGAAGTACAAAAAAATTGTTCTCGCGAGTACAGCCCACACTTTATGAAGGGCTTTATCTCTGTAATATACAGTGCTGTTCGATAAAAGTGTCTCACCTGATTTTTGTTTTTTTCGCCTATTGTTTTTGGGGTCAAACTAATTTTGAATCTTACTAATATAAAGACCCCTTCCAGACCACCTAGGAAAAAGGTTTACTCACCCTAAGGTATTCTATTGATAATTATAATTATGGATATAAATGAGATTTAGGGAAAAACTGTGTGCAAAAAAAGTGACTCACTTATTTCCTCCAACTATTAATCAATAGAAACATAACCGAACAGCTTTAAATAAATAATAGCGGTATGATCTATTTATAATAGGTAATATAGTTCGAAATATTTAATAATCTATGGGTCCTCCTTTATTTTGAATAACCTTTTCAACCCGTTTTGGCATTGACTTGATTAGGTTCTGGCAAATCTCATCTCCAAGCATTGAATTCCATTCGGATATGAAATTCACATTCAAATCCTCTTTGTTGCTCAACTGCTTTCTCGAGAGCCTGTACTTTATAATGCTCCATAAGTTTTCTAAGGGGTTGAGGTCAGTAGATTGGGGCAGCCATGTCATAACACTGACTTGCTTCTCATCAAAGTATTCTTTCATCAATTTTGATTTTTGACAGGGAGAATTATCCTGCATAAAAATGAGCTTGGTGGGGTCGATTTGCACCCATTCAGCAGAAGGGAGCAGACAAGACTCTAAAATTCTCTTGTACTGCTCGCTCCTGGGGGTCTTTTCAATAGGTTTTAAGAAACCAGTTTCATGAAAAGAAAAGCATCCCCAGAACATTATACTGAACGGATGCTTGACAGTACTTACTGCTCAATTCAAAGAGCTTTCATAGCTTCTTCTTTGGATTTTAGATCGCTTATCCTTTGAATTTAGCTCAACTTTCGTTTCATCGGAGAAGAGAAGATTTAGTAAAAAAAAAATCAGGTGAGTCACTTTTAGCGAACAACACTTTATGCGTGATATTATATTTTGTATTTTTTTAATTTTTTTAAATTGTTCAGTAGCAAAATTCATGATGCCATTTCTGACCTTAGGTCTCTGGTCGAGACCCGGAAACGAATGAGTATACACCAGAAAGCAAAGGAAATAAAACAATAAAAAGAATAATGGTATTATATCTCTAAGATAAAAGATATTTATAAAAGCTTCTAAATTGTGAAATGCTTTAGTTTAAAAGCTTTTAAATCTGCAATGTTTAGTGTGTTGCAATCACATATGAAGCCTTGCAATTAAAAGTCAACGGACATTTTCTGACTGGTGGGGTGAGATGCTGCAAGGCGCTGAGTTAACAGTAATAGTTCACATTCAAAACAAGGAATTTTTAAATAATTTCACGCCAAGTCAATAAAGCCACGAAAACGCAAGGGGTTACTGAGTGTGAGATATTCCGAGAAATATTACTAAGGAAAGAGAAAATGAAAGAAAATGAATTCAGAAGATTACAATTGACTTTGTATTTACATTTTTGAAGATGAAAGTTGACTAGAAAGAAGGAAAGCGGAACAGATTTCCGCAAGCGAGAAGTGCGACAGAAAAGAAACTGTTAGCACAGAACGCGCATCTAGCCATTTTAACTGTAAAATGATGAGATATTACCGCCAATTTAGTTCTACGCTTAGATTAATGAATTCTTGGTACTAAAGAGGAAAGCTCATCAGAACAATTACCATGAACATATTTCTAAAAAAAGGCACAGGGAAGACACGTTACGGCGGTGGGAAAGTGGCTGAAGTCGCGTTGCTAGGATAGGACCAATAAAATTGCATATTCTTTTTTTGTATTTTATCATGAATGCCTAAATACATAGCAGAAGCACCAGACTAGATGTAGCAATAATATTCAACAATAAAGACTTGTGGGGAGCGGTATTTTAGATCAAAGTTCAATGGTGTATGAATGATTATACATCTCACTTCTTGCATTGACTTAGGAGAGATTAATAGAATTTTAATCATGTCTACCTCATCCATCTTGGTTTGTTTGCAACAGTTTAATTTTTCAATTTAATTTTGATGTTTTTGCCATAATGACAGTGTAGCGAATATAGAAACCTGCCCGTAGAAACGAGGGAAACATCAACCCATTCATCAGAAATCAATCGATTGAAATCCAAGTATTTATATCCTGTTACAAGCTGAAGAGTCGGCATTAGATGCGATTTCTGGCGATATGTGGCAAACTAATCAAGAATATTGGCGCTAAAACAGAGATCGTATAAGCTGAGAGCCTTTTCTCATATATCTTTTGTAATGATGCATTTTTTGAGAAAGACATGATGCTATAATATGATGGTATGCATTATTCCAGATGAGATGGGTCGGGGATATTTTTGTTGCTTACTTTCGTTTATTTTTGCCTAAGGGTCTGCCGATTCATGTTTCTTTGTGTATCAATATAGGCAGCGACCCTCACACCAACGCACGCACACACACACACACACACACACACATATATATATATATATATATATATATATATATATATATTTGAATTTTCTCTCTCTCTATATATATATATAGTCTCGCACACACATACTCAGGCACACACAGATATATATTCTTTCACATACACATATATACTCACACACACACACCGTCACACACACACACACAGATATACCCCCACACACATATATATTGCATATATACACTCACACACACTCGCGCGCACACACACATATATAAACATACATATATATTAACTCTCTCTTACACATACACACGCACGCACGCACGCACACACACACATATATATATAAACTCACATATACACGAGCACAGACATAATCACACACATTGATATACATACATACACGCACATATATACTCACCCACACCCGCATACACAGTCACACATACACAAACACACCTGGCCTGATGATTGCGTTTAGAATGAAACAGTCTGTCGCCTGTGTGTGTTGACTTCAATGTTCACGTTTATGTTTATATACGATCTATCTCTGATATTGAGCGCTTTATCCCGTAAATATAGCTTATCTTAAAACAATATTTCTTCATACATACATACATATATATATATATATATATATATATATATCTATATATATATATTTATTTATTTAAAGACATTTATGGTATGTTTAACGTTCTTTTTATAGATACAAGTATTTAAGCAAATTCTCTGTTTTATAATAAACAGTATTAAATAACATTTACCGGCCTGAATGTCCGAGAAATTTTCAAAAAAAAAAAAAAAAAACAGAAAAAAAAAAAACGTTAAACATATCATAAATGTCTTTAAATAAATTGTCGGACTTTGTCCAATTCAAATATATATATATATATATATATATATATATATATATATATATATATGGGGAGGGAGAAATATAATATATAAAATCTATATAGGTGACTAATGGGAGATAATTGTATGAGGAAAACATATCGGACGCCAGAATTATTAAATTGAACATCCCAACATCTGTTTATATTTTCGCTCATTTCCCCTCCAAAAATATAATTTCATGGATAAGAACATCATTTTCGTCTGATGAAGTCTTTTCTCTGAACCTTCATGTAACGTATGAGTGTAGCAGCTCTGTTCTTAGAAGCCAGACTATCCGCCCATAGGATTTGATTATCGTGGTTGGGGCTTGTACCGGACCCCGACCACACTTATCGGAAGATCAGAATACAGAGAACTGGTGCGCATATTGTGCCACAAGTTCTCCCAATGACGCTCTTGAATTCACAGTGGTCCTTCACTGGTTACCAAACAAGGCTAAAGAGAAGAGATGTTACCGCGCTAGTCTCCCTCATGAACTGAGATGCATATTGTGCCAGCTTCTAGAAGACATGCCCAACTCGCTATGGTCAGCTGGTAAAAAAATATTCGTTGCTGTAGCCAATTTTTTTTTATTCACCAAGACAAAAGTAATTCCATGTATGCCTTCTACTGCCCCTGTCACCTTTGTCCTTTTATCCTTTATTTATAGATGTTTCAGTTTTCTTCAAGTTAACATTGGTATATATTTTTTTAAATGTCTGTTATATCTTTGTAAAAAGTTGAAACATGCGCAAAGCAGATTTAAACCCAGGTCTGAATGTAAATAAAAAAGCCGAAAAACCTTAAGCCTAAAAGTTGTGTTAAATACAATAAATACAGGGTATCCATAAAGTTCGTGTGCACTTTTAAAAATTTATAACTTTATTTGTATTTGCGATAGAAATAATTTGTAAAAAGGATTAGAAAGAAGTAAATCTATATTTTTGAAGTTTTTTTAAAAATTTTATTTAAGTTTCCACATGTCCTCCATCATTAGCAATACAAAAGGTAATACGATTTTGCAGTTCACGGAAAATATTTGCCAACTGATTTACAGTAATGCCTGAAATCACATTAGTTATTTTAGCTATAATTAAAACTAGGCACATTAAATTTTATAACATTTTTTTACAGATTATTTCCATCGCAAATACAAATAAAGTTATAAATTTTTTAAAGTGCACACGAACTTTATGGACACCTTGTAGAATATTGAAATTTTGTCATATTAGTTACTTAGTAGTTGGTGTAAAAATGTACTATGCGAAACATAATAAACACAATATAAACGCCAAAAAAGTCGAAACATATACCGACCTAAACACTGCGTTCTGGAATCTTTTAGAAGAATGATGTAAACGTTTGTCATTGTCAAGAACAGTGGTTCCCAACCTATTTTTGGGCCATGCCCCACTGATATTTATAAAATTCTGGTGCCCCCCTGTGATATTTAATTCTTACATATTCAAAATTTTACTGCAGTTCACGTTAAGGAACTTTAAAAGGCCATTAACTTGGTCTCTAGACAAGCCTCCAAAAAACCATGGTGACCATGAAAGAATAAAATTAAAAAAAAACAAAAACAAAAAGACAGTTAAATGTACATAGTTTCAAGACATAATCGAGAACTGAAAGACAGAAATATAAGATATTTAAATAAAAGCTGATTTTGTAATATACTTCGATCATTTTAATCATGAAATAATAATGCAAAATGAAATTTGAGCTCATTAGAAAACAATCCAGTATTAATAACTCATTCTGGAATTGCCCCCTTAATCTGTTTGTATAGTAAGTCGAAATGTGCACATCCTACGCAAAAAAATATTACCATGCCCCACCGGTGAGCCATGCGGACCAGGTTGGGAATCTTTGATCTAGATTCAATATACACGTCAGGAAGTCCGTAGAATATTTCAATTGAAATATTGTACACTTTCAGATACCGACGTTATGAATTCATATTGCTCTACGCCTAGACTTGTTACTAACGACAACTAGAAAAATATCTGCGCTGCTATTTAATCCATAGCTGGGAGAGAGAACATAGTGCTTGATATATTTCTTAAGGGTATTTGTGCGAAAATGAACGTAACAAATTAGAGGGGATTTTAAAATCGGCACACCCAGTTCTCGTTCCGAACCACTACTCATTAAAATACCCCCAGAGCACGCAACGGAGATCGAACAATAAAAGGTCATTGTAGGTCTTTTTGTAAAGATAGTTGTCAAGGAGATTGATATTTAAGTATATTATGTATCGCCCTTTGCCAAATGTCAGGCCTGTTAAGCGTTGGGTATAGATCAATAGGCCTGATCTCTGCTAACTCCCACATACTGATTGACACGCTATTTAGGCAATTCCTTCCTAAGAACTGTCACCACAGGCTACTTACTCTATATTAAGTCAACTTTCGAATATAGCTGGACGTTAAAGAGAGATAAGTACAATTAAATCATAGTTCGGGCGGAGTCAGTCGATTTTCGCTTCTCTGGTTCCATCATTTCTGCATCTTATCTTTTCCATCGTCCAACGGTCTGCATCCACGCCAAAGAGGACAGTAACGAGAATTTAAGATGTAAATCCTCCCAGAACTTAGGAAATTTCCACTTGGGAAAAGCTGAGGACGTGATCAAGGAAATCATTAGTGGGATCTCACGCAAGTTGGTTTTCGAAGATAGAAAATCTTTCACAGTGCCTTTGCGGGTGATGGTGTTCGGATTTCTTGCACTGTGTCCCCAGATGTTTACCGTGAATAAGATAAGAGAAAGATAGAAAACTCGTCTGACCGGATTATGAAATAAATGAATTTTCATTTGATAAACGGGTGAATGCGTTTTCTATGCTGGTTTCCTTGTCTTGTAACAGTGCTAAGCCCACTGTTCTTCTCTTCACCGGGGAATTTGATCCTCACTAGGCATCTGCAGGACACCCTTATTGATTATCGATATCCACAAAAAAGCGATCAGATTTGTCCTTTGTTGTGTTTATAACGACGGAACCATATGTTTCTTGTTCCACACAACGAGGCAAATCTTCAACTAATGATTGGGATAATGGTAATATTGACCGTTTCCTTATAAAGAAACATTTGCCATTCATTGACCAAACAGCCAGGGTTACTCTCAGTTGTAATTTATGAAATCCTTCTATTAAAACGATTTTTCAAGAATATAGGTTTCGCAAATCCTCTAAATGATATCGGTCTTCATAGTTCCTTCCTAACCTTTTGTTTGAAATAGTGTGGAACGTCAACATCATGATTATCACATTATTCTCCCTTCTAGTTACATGTGCTATTCATTTTGCTTGTTGCTGCTGCTGAAAGTCCTCAGGTGACGCGGTTTCTGTTAAATTTTTCTGATTTTATACAGCCATTTTACGAGGTAAAAAGTAGAATGATCCTCTCTAAGAACTACAAGCATAGAAATGAATACAATATGGGAACCAGTAATAAGGAGTGCCAGAGAAAAGCGATAAAAACAAAAAAATTGCAATATGAGCTCTAGTAAACAAAAGGATAACAGCAAAAGTTTCAATATGAGCACTGGTAAAAAACGGTTGCTGAAGACATTAGGTTTACAATACCCAGAAATTCATACACATATGTCCTCAAGTACACATGGCACAGTGGATAAAAGGCGTTATTTAGATCCAGTGACATGGTCCAAAGAGTGTGAGTCCAATACCTGTTTAGGGCAGTGGAGAACTTGGAGAGGGTAATTAACAGGAGATAACTGATAAGTGACATCCATTAGACATAGCACGTGCAACTAAAGCAGTCGACCCCAGTAGCGAAATAATGTGTTCAGTTCGACATTCCAACCAACTGAAGAAGGCCGGAGCGTGTATTAAATATGGCGACAAAGATGGGGACAATATTCCGAATAATGTAAATAGTGTATTATTATTTCCTTGGATGTCTGTTGTATACACATTTCTTTCCGGCTCCCAACCTGAAACCTAACCCAGACAGCGAGCACTGTTACGTAAGTAGCAGAGTAATTAACTATGACCATTTCATCCAATGGAAGTTTCATTGCAGGAATAGAATTCTTCCTTCAATATCACCCGGTTTACACTCCTTCTCCGACTATTGAACAGGATTAGAATTTTATCTCTTGTTTTCAAATGGCTTCTAAAGTTTTCTCTTTTACCCCTATTGAACCCTTGCCTTTTAGTGATATCACATTGCTTGTGGTGACATGATTATAAAAAAGCTATGAACTGCTTGTAAACAAAGGTGTTGATGTCCTGCCTCTAACACGTGACTATAAATATATACTACACTTTGATTCTCGGGTAGAAGTCGGTTGATCTCAGTTAGAAAAATAGTCAGACATAAAAACGAACAAAATACTGATAATGGTAATATTATCGGTTTCCTTATAAAGAAACATTTGGCGTTCTTTGACTGAACAGCCAGCGCTAATCTCGGTTGAAAGTTATAAAACCACTATATTGAAATTATTTTTCATAAAAATAGATTTCTTAAGTGAGTTAACTCTTCTTTCACGCACTGATGGCATTTTCCTTCCTAACCGTTTGTTCGTAGTAGTGTGGAACATCAACATCTTCATTATAACCTTATTTTCTCTTCAATTCTCACGTTCTACTCATCTTAGATGCTGTTGTTTTTGAAAGTCTTTAAGTGATGTGGTTTCTGTTATTTGGTACAGTTCTTTGTGATTTTCTAGTCCTAGTCCACGATGTTTCAAAAAGTAAGCTTCTCTCTAAAGTCTACAGGGTCCATTCGCTCGAAGCTATTTTAATTATCGGTCTGAGAAAGCGGTTGTATACAGCTGGCAATTGAAATATTTCTGAACGATTTTTATTTGAACACAAGTGGATAATATCAAGCCTGTGGTCAGACCGAGTAATTAGGCTGTGTTACAAATAGAGGTAAATGAGAATTTCCTTTGAATTATACAGTCCGGGATCCTTACACTAAGAGGTCCTAGGTATTTTATTACCTTACCTTAATCGTGCACAAATGTGGGCCACTCAGTGTGTGTCGAACTCATTATAGCACTGTCTATTAGCAAGTTTCGCTTGCTAAGCGACATCTCTACCAGGATACGCATATCTGTAATATTCTTGTAAACAGAAATGCATGCAATAAATACGTTGTTTCATGAAATAATTGGGAATTAAAATGGTTTGTTTTGGCTTGATTTTTTAAGTATTGTTTTATTTATTTTTGTCATTTTTTTTCTGTTAATTTTCAAGTTTTATTCTTTCTGATAGGAAACAATAATTACATCGATTAGATAATTCCTGTCTTTATTTTTCCAATTACCAATAAACACAATGTGTCTCTTTCTTTTCTTTTTTTTCTTTTTGGTACTAAACAACATTTAGTAGGTTAGGTGTTAGTCTTTTCCTGTATTTCCTGAAACGCGTCCATTCACTTTGCCATCTTTCCCATTTCCGTTGTCGACTGCAATAGCTGATATTTTCTCTGCCATTTTCCCCTTGTAAATAAATAATAATCCTCTTTTCACTCATATTTGCGCGTATTTTTTCTCCGAACTACAAGCCAATCAACACAGCTCTTGTCTCTCTAAGTGAGAAATAGGCTCTTTGCCAGATTCCAAATGACGTATGGGAGTTTTACGGGTTATTTATCATGAAAGAATTTTGTTAGGGTAACAAGTCTTGTTCTACCCTATCGCGATGCTCGGTGAAATGTTGAATTATTTCTAACAATACAAAATATTCTGTACCGTGGGTGGTTGTTTTTGTTTAGCGGCATATCAACATCTCTATGGGTTATTTAAAGCCGGAATTTAAATATCTTGTACGGAATTTTACTATTTTTGGATAATAATGGTTTTAGTGATACAATTCTTACTAATTAACCCATATCTGGGAGAAGAACAGGTGGATTCATACCTTTCCCAAGGGTATTTCCGCTTAAGTGAATATAATCCAAGTGAATGGAATCCAACTGGAATTTGAACTCGGCTCTCTGATTAACGATTCCGAGCCATTATCCATTACACCACACATACACACAATTTTACAGCACCTGTCATTTTCAAACGGTAACCCATGTAAGTACTGACCAGGCTCGACATTGCTTAAGTTCAGTGATTGTATTGGAACTGGTGTTTCAACGTGATGGAGCCCAAAGCACGTGAAATCGGTGAGTGGAACTTCCAGTATATATTAGTTATCAACGCGCTATAGTATCACAATTACTAAACTTCACTGATTTCATTTTTTTTTCACTTGTCCCAAGATTTAAAGAAAAAAAGTTATTGAGAATATAAGAAGTGCGTAAAAGGATCAGATAATTTTCGCTTTTGCAAAAGCAAATTTAACAACACTTGTCAATAAATAATTTTAGTGTCAGTCAACACTAAGCTTGATAATTAAATAAAGAATCAAGCGAGAAAAGCCTATTTGTAATCTTGTTCAATTATCAAAACGATTTCTTTTGATTACATTGCTAAGGCTGATCAAGTTTGATATGCTCGGAATATATCCAGCCATTTTAAATCTCGTTGCATGTCTTTGTAATAAAGAGATAAATAATCAGGCGAAATCATACTGAGCATTCGTTAGTGGAAATTCTAAGAAAGATTAAAAACAACTCCCTTTTGGTACTTAGGCTTTAGATTTTTTTTTTAAGCTTATCACCCCAAGCAAGGCTGGAGGCCACTAGCACGCAAGGGGTTACAGAAGGTTTGGAGGAAGAGCAGATAGGAGTGGTAAAGGAGAGGATGTGGAGAAAGATAGTGGATCGATCAAGGCAAGGGGGTTACAGAAGATTTGGAGCGAGAGCAGATAGGAATGAAAGGTGAAAGGATGTGGAGAAGGGAAGTGGATAGATCAAGGCAGCTGGAGATGTCGATTGACGTTACACTTAAATAGTCAGGGATCTGTAAGGCGATCTACGTTTTGGAAAGCTTTCAACAAAGAGAACACCCAAGAAAGTTTGAACATAGTCGAGATGAAATGAAAGAAAATCGGGAATTAAACATTGAGTGCTAGAGTTTGAATAAACTTTAGGGGTTTCAGAGAATGTCCCCCCAAAGTATCCAATTATTTCAACAATGGTTATCAGCTCATTTTCCCGGCTTCGTTTATTTTATTTTTAGTAAAAAAAGCTCATCATCCGTGTTTTTCAAATACCAATCCCTACACAGAGACCAAATTGAGTTCCCTACAACTTCTAGCTTTTCCAAATGTTGAAATCACTTTTGAGTTGAAGATTTCACATAGTAGCCGAAATGAAGTTCTCTCCGAAAAAAAGTCAGTGCCATGAGTTTACAAATTTAAACCCAGTATTTGATTGGCAACTAGGGTTCATCATTTAAAAAAAAATTGCTAGATATGACCGTAAGTTCTATACTGTTTCTTCTTTCGCTCTTTGCGCATGTGGAACCCACTTCCGGCTTCTTGCTTTCCAGGTCTTCAAAATTTTTGAATGCAATGTCAATCGATATCGACTGTCTTAATTTCTCTTTCTTTTATTGTTTTCTCTCCGTAATAATAAGTTTCCTTTTTCCCCGATTCTTTCACACTCAGTCACCTAATGCGTCTCAACGGTTTAATTGCCTTACTTGGGGTGAAATGATAAAAAAAAAATTAAGGAAAACGTTGCTGTGGCAGTTGATCGCGGTCCGGAAAGATGTCTTTTCAAACTGTTTTGTAAAGTTCAAGGAACGTTGAGATATGTGGAATATCTAAGGAGTCATTTGAAAGGATTTAAGTAGGATATTTGTTTCTTTAATATTAAAAGTTTTGAAAATTTTCAGAGAGAATTGTATATCGTTAATTTGCTAGTATTGGAGTATTTCATTTATTATAACACTGAAGATAGAAGAAAGTAAGGAAAACTTTCGGCATGATTTGCTTATTTATTTAAGATGGAATAAAAGTAAAATTCTAAAAATACGATTTGCGCAGATCATGGAGAAATGTACTCAAAATGATTAAACCTGTCGTAAATGATTGTCGCTGTTTCTTGCAAAGGATGGCTCTCTTTATTCTATTATAGAGCAGAGTAGTTGCATTAATGGAAATATAACCAAAATGTTACTTGAAAATAATCAACCTTATATAACATGGAAGTGAGTTAATTGGTTTTTTAAAAATGTAAGAAAATAAAGCATTGGAAGTCATTTCCATATAGCTAGATATATATGGTTTTTGATATATAGCTTCCACATATATAGATATATATGGTTTTTGATATATAGTTTCAACATATATAGATATATATGGTTTTTGATATATAGTTTCAACATATATAGATATATATGGTTTTTGATATATAGTTTCAACATATATAGATATATATGGTTTTTGATATATAGTTTCAACATATATAGATATATATGGTTTTTGATATATAGTTTCAACATATATAGATATATATGGTTTTTGATATATAGTTTCAACATATATAGATATATATGGTTTTTGATATATAGTTTCAACATATATAGATATATATGGTTTTTGATATATAGTTTCAACATATATAGATATATATGGTTTTTGATATATAGTTTCAACATATATAGATATATATGGTTTTTGGTGTATAGCTTCCACATATATAGATATATATGGTTTTTGAAATATACCTTCCACATATATAGATATATATGGTTTTTGAAATATACCTTCCACATATATAGATATATATGGTTTTTGAAATATACCTTCCACATATATAGATATATATGGTTTTTGATATATAGCTTCCACATATATAGATATATATGGTTTTTGATAAATAGCTTCCACATATACAGATATATATTTTTTTGATATATAGCTTCCACATATATAGATATATATGTTTTTTGTTATTTCGCTTCCACATATATAGATATATATGGTTTTTGATATATAGCTTCCACATATATAGATCTATATGGTTTTTGTTATATAGCTTCCACATATATAGATATATATGATTTTTGATATATAGCTTCCACATATATAGATATTTATATGGTCTTTGGTATATAGCTTCCACATATATAGATATTTATATGGTCTTTGGTATATAGCTTCCACATATATAGATATTTATATGGTCTTTGGTATATAGCTTCCACATATATAGATATTTATATGTTTTTTTGTATATTGCTTCCACACACATATATATATATATATATATATGATTTTTTTATATATATACCTTCCACATAAATGAAAAAGTCAACAAGGGTGTTTTTAAACCTTCCAATTTTAAAATAATTTGCAACAGGTTTTAAAAATATGGAACGCAAAATGTGCATTCGTTATCACTAATTGATAGCCCGTCATTAGCCAAATGTCACGTAGTAAATAGAAGGGATTTTAATCGATTCTTTTAATAAGAACTAATTCTAGTGAAATGAACAATTCATTACAATTAGTGCTGCTCAAAATTAAGTCAAGTAAACACCAGAATTAACGAAAAGTGGAACACTTTGGACTATCTTAGTATCCATAGTGCCCCTGGTGGATCTTTAGATACATTTTTGAAAGCAGACAAGCATTACATTTGATTATTTTATTTTTATCTTCCTTAAACACGGAGAAGAATTAAATAAAACATATGAGTATGCATAGTGTTCAAATACAACTCATGACTTAACAAATGATTTTGATCTTCGTCAAATATTGCAATGGTTAATATTGGTAATTCTGGCTATTCCTTGAGTTTTTCCTTGAGCTCATGAGAAATATCACCCAGCAAAATGACTATAGTCGCTAGAAACATCAGAAAAAACCCATTTAGTCCATAAGTAAAAATACTCAGATAAAATCAAGAGAGATAATCATCTTTTTGGAGAGTATCTTTGTGTCAGATATTGAAAGCGTTATGGCGAGACTATAACTAAAATTTCACTTTTAAAGAGATTAAAAAAAAATCTTATTTCATTTCTGTTTGTTTTTTTCCCAGAATGATAAATTATATGGCTAATATATACTATGTACGTAGCCGAGGGGTTAGAGCTATCGCTTTCCAATCATGAGATGCGCATTCGAATCTCACCATGGTCGACTCGTCAGGAAGGCGAGTCGATCCCAGGGCGCGGTAGGTTGGAAGGGTGTCGGAAAACCATACCACCGTTCGACAAAAGCAGTGAATGAAAGTGGTTTAGCCGAAACTGTTCGAAAGCACAAAGACATGACGTAGCGAGC
This sequence comes from Acanthosepion esculentum, assembly GCA_964036315.1. NCBI lineage: Eukaryota > Metazoa > Mollusca > Cephalopoda > Sepiida > Sepiidae > Acanthosepion > Acanthosepion esculentum. Next base: position 13,721,185 of record OZ038475.1, read on the forward strand.
GAGGGTTTGATCGTAGGGGCGGCGGTCAAATTACTGATCATAACTGAATATGCGCTTTCTGCCGTAACTAAGATCCACTCAGCATTGTAGCAGTATAAACCATTGGTGGGCTTTGCGGGTGTTGAACAAAAACAAATGTGCCTGAGCAGGCATCTGCAACAGGGATTGGCTGACCGCTCTTACCTCCTGCTGTACTCAGAAAAGCAGCTGGGTCTTATGTACGTTATATCCATCTATTTACTTAAGTATTATACAGGCAAACGTGCTTGTACATTTATACATACGTTTCCATCTGTACCTGTCATGAAACAGTACTGGTAGGAGACGCTGAAAAGAAATTACGGCACGCAGCAATTAACGACATCATCAAAAGAGGTTTGGATGCAGCTGGGTTCCCTTCCCAAATCGAACCCGTAGGCCTCGACCGTGTTGATGGAAAGCGGCCGGATGGCATTACCATCTTCCCTTTTAAAATGGGTAAGTCGTTGATTTGCGATGCGACCTGTGCATATACATTTTCGGCCGGTAATTTGATCAGGTCGGCGGTTGAGTCGGGGTTCGTCGCCCGAGACGCAGAGATAAAAAAACAATAGCTAAATATTCTTCTCTTGCTGATAGATTTTTTTTACTCCTGTGGCAGTGGAGACTTCAGGGGTTATTGGCCCTCGTTCGATGGCGTTCCTTCAGAGGATTGGCGCGATTGCGTGCCGATTAAGGAACGAGCCTCGCGAAACGGAGTGGCTCTTGCAGCGTGTCTCACTGGCGACGGTTCGAGGTAATGCTTTCTCCATCATAGCGGCTGGCAGAAGATAAAAAAAATTGTTTATAGTTACGTTGTTCTGGAATTGTCATCATTGGTCGACTGAACTTGCTTTGTTTCAATGACTTTTGTTTTGTTATTATTAGTTACTTTGTTCAATAAATCCAACAATTGATTAGGAAATCAATTACAGAACCTCCTACAGATGCTATCGAAGGAGAGTGCGAAGAAGGGACTAAGCATAAAGTACAAGAAGACAGGATACATGGTCATCAGTAAAAAAGATGAGCCTGAAAGGCGAGTTACAGGTCGGGGACACTAAGATCAAGCAGGTGTGAAAATTTAAATATCTGGGAAGTGTTTTGAGACAGGAAGTGTTACATTTAGATCCGAAGACGGATTGGGATGGCCAAAAACGCATTCCAAACGCTAGGTCGAGTATTAAGAGACAGGTAGATTTCTTCGTAAAAAAGAAAGAAAAGAATACTGAACTGCTACGAGATATCTGTCCTCCTTTACGGCAGCGAATGTTGGACGGTTTCCTCAAAAATGAAGAAGAGACTCGAGGCAATGGAGCTATGGTTCTACAGAAGGATGCTACGGATAACATGCAACGAGAGAGTGAGCCACAATGAGGTTTTATAGAAGATCCAAATAAAGAGGAAACTGATACTTAACATCAAGAAGAAGCAGCTGAAATTTCTGGGACACGTAATGAGAACGGAGGGCTTGGAGAATCTGATACTTACAGGTTAAATAGAGGGAAAGATAGAAGGATGCTAAGGATATCATGGACAGAGCGGATGAGCAACGACGAGGTTTTAGAGAGGATGCGAACAAGAAGGAAGCTTATACTTAACATCAGGATGAGGCAGATAAAATTTCTGGGACACGTAATGAGAAAGGAAGGCTTGGAGAATCTGATTCTCACAGGTCGAGTAGCGGGACATAGAAAAGGCAGGTGAGAATATGCGTTTGGTTAAAATTGAAGTTAGGCATCACATTGCTAATAAGTCAGTCGAACTGAGGACTTATGTTGAATATCACCTGCTTCATCTATCTTAGATATTTCCCTGATGTTAAATAGATACGATAAAAGAAAACAATATATCTAAACTGCATATGAAATGACGATATGAATATGAAAATGTACGTTAAGAAATCAGTGAATTAAACAAATACAGCATGTCCCCAAAAAGTTGACACCATTTCGCAGGACAATAATTTTGGCAATTCTCGTTGAAATAACCTCAAATTTTCACAGACTGTATAGAAACAGATCAAGATTTTATATTTAATCATTTAGAATTGTTATCTCAATGAGAATCTGCCAGGAAGATGGATCGGGCGTGGTGGAGATGGAGACAGTTTTCTGATAAAATGACCGCCGCAGTCACCGGGCCTGTCATCGTGTGATTTCTTTTTATGGGGATATTTGAAGGATACTGGTCTATATCCCCCGTCTTCCTGCTAGCATTGATGAACTCAAGCATAGAGTCACTTCCACACTTTATAATGTTACAAGAGACATGCAACAGCTTATCTGTATATATATCCTCAATGACACATGGCATAGTGAATAAAGGCCTTAGTTGGATCCAGTGACAGGACCCAAAGATTGTGAGTTCAATACCTTAAGGCAGTGGAGAATTTTCAGAGGGAAATTAACAGGAGGTAACTGAAAACTGACATCCATTAAACATGGCACGTGGAACTAGAACAGTCTACACCAGTGACCGAAATAAAGGTTTCAGTTCAACATTCCAACCACCTGAAGAAGGCCGGAACGTACAACGGCCGAAACGTTATAATAAATATGGCGACAATGATGAGGACAATAGTCTGAATAATGTAAATAATGCTACGGCTTGTTTGGCAAGAGCTTAACAACCGACTTGACGTGTGCCGTGTCACAGGCGGTGCACATATTGACCACTTATGAAATAAATCCCATCGTAAACTTATGATATTCAATACCTAAACTTCTCAATTTCATTGAACTAGACTTAGTAGTTTTCAAGATAATTGCATTTAACATAATGTTAATTTCTGGGGACACACTATATTATTAATACAATGATATCTGAAAAATTAACAAAGTAAAGAGGAAAGTAGAAAATGAGAGATAAATAATCTGAAGCCAAAGTAAATGGCAATACGAAAAGAAAATATTATAAAATCAGCTGATTTCCCGCCACTTCTTTTTAGTCAATATTTGATTGCACGTTCATATTTTTCAGTTTCATCTGAAAGATCTTGATTTATATTAAATCGAGGCAGCATTTTTCGTGTAAACAAATGCGTATGCGTGTGTCAATATATTATTGATATATATGTATTACTTGTCATCAATTCCCTCCGTTTATTTTAGTTTTTGTGCACAATATTTTAATTATACAATCGAGATATGACGAGAAAGGAACGAAAACCAATCAGCTGATTCTATAAATTCATTTTTTTCTTTTTGCATTGCTCATTACTATCGCTGTGGTTTCAGTTAACCTCTTTTCCATTTTTCCTCTCCAATTCTAATAAGTTTGTTTCTGTAGCACTAATTAGCTATTACACTTCTGATAAAAAAAATTAACAAACGCATGAACAGTTTTCTATATCAAATTCTGTGGTTCTTTATCTAAAGAGTTTTTTTCTACTATTTTAAAGAATTTCTGTTTCATTTACTTTTTCTACTTAATACTTACTTTCTTTATTTTATCCATTACTCTATGGTGTTCACAAATCCGTTTATTCATTATTGTTTTATTGTTCACTTATTTACTCATCCTTTTAATTATTTCTTTAAAGGTCAGTGACACTAACGTAGGATGTTAGAATAGGTCACCGGCCAAAATTCGAAAAAGGCAAGGTTTTAATTTGCATAAGAGCATCGATACATTCAGGTTTGTGCTAAGCAGACATTTAATAGCCCAAATGTGATTAAGCTTATCAGACAATGTGAAAGGAACTTACTTAAAATAAATTGACAAAACCTGTCTATATTATTTAATGAAACAGGCATGAATAACACACACACACACACACACACACATATATACACATACGTATATGTATAAAAATAATTCCAATAGGATATGATCCAGGTAGAACTCGATGTCCAGGACAGAGTAAGGATATAATAAAAAGACTTAAACACTAATATTCCATGGTCATAATTTATTCCATTGGAATCGTAAGAACGATCCAATTCATCAGACATACAGATTCAAAAAGAAAACGGCAAAAAATTTTTTTTTTTTGCCGTTTCCTTTTTGAATCTGTAGGTCTGATGAATTGGATCGTTCTTACGATTCCAATGGAATAAATTATGACCATGGAATATTAGTGTTTAAGTCTTTATATATATATATATATATATATATATATATATATATATATATATATATATATATATAACAGCTGCTATCACTCCGGGTCAGAGTGGACCTGGGAACACCAGCAATTAAGAGGTGGTTCAAAACATTCTGATCAGAGGCCTTGCTGTCGGATGTACTTTATCGTCTTGCCCAGGACAGTTCTTTCTTTCATCCATTTATTAATGCTTACTTTCCCATATTCATAAATGGTTTCGTCTCTCTTTTTCATTCATTCATTCATTCATTATTTTCGTCTTTTTTCTCTATTTATTACTTTGCTTCTTTCTTTTCTTTATCTATGACGTCTTCCATTTTCCCCTTGAACTAATTTACGTCTCCTTTTGTTGAATTGATTGAATCTCTTAAAAGGAACGCAGCCATACACGGGACTCTTTTTTTTTGTAACACACGCAGGCAAAAGTAATGCTAATGGATTTGCCTATACAGACAATGAACAAGGCTTCGTACAAAAATTCTTCCAAGCCATGAGAATATCCGCTTTTCATAAATCTTCGCCTTATTTACACCTGTGTTTTACCTATTGACGTAAAGGAGAATCAAATTTATGATACATCAATAATTTCTTTGTACGGCAACTATCTGGCATAATATCTTCTGTCCGTGTTGCATTTTTCTCTCCATCTTAGCCATTGTTACACTCGTTTCAGATTTTAATATCACGAGCCTTTCCATTATTGTTGGCTTCTCTCTGTTGTCATGGAACGTGTCTATGTCGCAGCACATTTTCTTTATCCATAAAAATCGTTCCCTCTTCAGATTTTATGTGTCGAATAAGCACAAAAATGGAATGGGTTAATTTTGTTCCACGAATTTTTAATGGGAAAGATATGCCAGCGTGCTTCCTTTTAAAGTCAGTATTTCAAATTGTTATCTTCATCAGCATCCTGCGCTTAACTGAAATAAACCAATGGGAACTTTCTGGTTAAGAAATAGATTTTTGCTTTTATTATATTTAAAATGTATCTTCAATGACATGTGTTAATAATGTGTCCCTCCTGTACGTAGGTGAACATGATTCTCCACAACTTCTCTTAATAGCTAGGATGTGTTCTGGTTACATTCTAAATGGTTTAAATTTAGAGTTATCCTTATTCAAGACTAGTCCCCACGGAATCTAGAGTGATCAAGTTCATCATCATCATCATCATCATCATCATCATCATCACCACCACCACCACCACCACCACCACCACCACCACCACCACCACCACCACCACCATATATGTTACTTGCTGTTTCTCACGGTCTCTTTCACCTTAAATATGTCCTGTGACTATCAAATTCCCCAAACCCTCTTTTGTCCACATATAACCTAGATATAAGTGTTGCTTGCATGTCTAGTCTATGGTATTATCAGCACCCTCTGAAGAACCACATATCTGTGGCCGCAAGTCTCCTTTCTTCATCTGTGAGGAGATTTTCCAGCATTCACTGCTATATACTAGGATTTATATTACATAACAGTTCAGTACTTTTTGTTACTAATCTAATGTTCTTGTTTCTTAATACTTTGCTTAGGTTTGGAACGAAATCTTTTGCTATTAAAAATGCTCCTTCGGATTTCGGTGTCACACATATTCCATCCTCTGTTAAAACTCTTGCCATATATTTAATTGTTCGCACTTGCTTGATCTTGGCCTATCCAATTCGTAGTTCTCATCTTGGGCTGTTCATCTTGCTGGCATCCATGCATTCTGTATTCTTACAATTTTTGTGTACCATTATGTACTAGTGAGCCAACGCAAATGACTTGACTCACTTTATAGTTCCCCAAAAGAAGGTTAACTATTCAGGAGACGTGAAATATTCAATCCGTCGTGTATAAAGGCGGCCATTTTGTTTATTCACTCCGAATGACCAATGCCAAGCTGCCAAGCGAATGAACAGAAGGAAAAACTACTGAACTACGCTCTGCTACTTTATCGGGATATCCACTGCTAACCTGAACTACGCTTCCCTACTGTCTTCGAAATATTCACTGCCAACCTCTGGATTCTATACTCAAAGACTACCGCCATCATGAACAACAGTTTAGTCCTTTCTTCTCACTTTCCTATGCAGCCATAACTAGGTGTTCCTGTTGTTTCATTTCTGACTACGAATAATAAATCCCTGTGGGACGTCTAGTTCTGTCAGGATCGCCTCGCTGTAAAGGTTGAATCAGTCAAGCGAGAAGACATATAATTGTATTACATCTCGTTCTATTTTTGTGTAGTTACTGAATTAATTTTCTATCCCTATGCCGTCGGCTTGCACCCACTGAAATTTCTAGATTATTTAAAATAAATAAAATATTTATGAATAAAAGGCTCTCTCACTGGTTGATGTTATGGAATTTCTTGGCGTATGTAGAATTTAAACAATCTCCAGGTTGATTGATTCGTTTTTTTACGGCTTATCACCCCTTTGTAGACTATTTAAAGCCAGACAATATTTTTAGCTTGTTAGAATTTGGGGGACATTAATAATGGTTTAGATATACAAGTCTTACTAATTAACCCATAGTGAGGGGAGAAGGGATGGATTCATACCTCTCCCAAGAGAATTTTCGCGTCAGTTAATATAACGCACTCAAAATTGAAACCGATTAGCAATTGCGAGCCATTATCCATTCTTCTTCTTTTAATGTGCCGTGTCCTTTCGGGATGTAGGCTATTATGGCTTTCCACTTCCCGCTATCCCTTGTAGCTCTCAATAAGTTTTTTCCCTTTGCTACGTCCTCCGAGCCATGTTCTGTCATCCACTTGCTTAAGCCGGCTAGGTATGTCACGTGTTGTTTTCCCTTGTCTCGCTTTCCCTCTATTCGACCTATGAGTATCAGACTCTCCAAGCCCTCCTTTCTCATTATGTATACAATTTCAGCTGTCTCTTCCTGGTGTTAAGTATAAGCTTCCTCCTTGTTTGCATCCTCTTTAAATTATCTATACACAAGCTTACAGCACCTGGTATTCCCAAGCAGTTACCCATTTAGTTAATGACTAAGTTCAACGTTGCTTAACTTCGGTGATCTTACGGGAACCGGTGTTTCGACGTGATGTGGTCGTAAGCCTTTATATAATCTCTAATGTTTTTGTCATAGACGCTAAGGTCGTCATTTTGGTGTTGAATTGTCAGAGAGCTCTCTCGTTATTGCCTCCATGTTTCTTTTAATAGCAGGATGTGCTCTTCTGGGCTTTGTGTCATCATTCAACTGAATAAAATGTCGGTACCATTTATTTCGTTACTTTAATATGATTGGCGAAAATACAGCGGACGGAAATAGATTCCCGCATTGAATTTCTTAAAGAGGAATTAATTTGAATGTCCAGAATAGCATTATTTTTTTCTTTTATATCACATGTACTTTCAGGTCGTTGCTCTCTCCACACCTTTATATTTCGTCTTTAGTATCACTCCGCAAGACTTTGTTGTGAAATTCATTCCCCACAAAAATTTGCTATTTCCTCTTGCATCTCTTACGTTCAATCAACCCTGTGAGTCTTCAATTTTCCGATCAGTTACGAATCGGAAATATCCAATTCCGTCACAGCAGTTTCCATTCTAGTTCCAAGTCTCCTTAAAGCTTCCTCGTCACTCGCATGAACTAGTCATAGTATTCACAAATTTCGCCCACGTACAGGGATTGGACAAAAGAATTGAAACACATGTTAAAATCAAAGACAATTTATTTAATATGGAGTCGATCCTCCTTTAGCCTCACATACAGCTTTAATACGTCTAGGAATGGAATCATACAGCTTCCTGATTTCATCCAGAGGAATTTTCAGCCATTCTTCCATTAAAACATTCTCCAGCTCTTTACGACGCGACGGTGGAGGATAGTGGCTCCGAACTTGTTGTTCCAAAATGCACCACAAATGTTCAATAATATTGCTATCTGGAGATTGGGGAGGCCACTCCATGTGTTCTAGCTCACTTTCATGCTCTTCATACCAATTCTTAACTACTCGAGCGGTATGTATTGAAGCATTATCGTCTTTGAAGATGCAGTCACAATCAGGGAATAAAGTCTGGGCCATTGGATGAACATGATCTCTCAAAATGTTCAGGTAATCTTTGCTGTTGATTCTACCATGCAGGGCAACTATTGGACCGAGACATTTCCATGATATGGCGGCCCAAACTCTCACTGATCCACCTCCATGCTTCACCGTTAGAAGAATGCAGTCAGTGTTGTAAGCTTCTTTGGGCTGCCTCCGACATAAACTCGCCCTGAAGGTGGGAAAAAAGAAAACTGGACTCGTCTGAGAATATGACTTGCTTCCATTGGTCTGCGGACCAGGCATTGTGATCTCTGAACCACTTCAACCTCTTTTGAATGTTGAGAGTGGAGAAAAGTGGTTTCCTTACGGCGGCTCTTCCATGATATGCAGACTTATGGCGTTCACGATTAACAGTTTTAGTAGAAACTGGACTATTCAGATGATTATTCAACTCAGCAGTCACTTTGGCCGCAGTAGTCCGATGATGTTTTGCCACATTGCGTTTCAATGCGCGTCGATCCCTGTCAGTAAGTTTGCAAGACCGGCCCGAATTGCGACAGTTTCTAGAGGTTTTACCCTGTTTCTCGAATTGCGTCATAGTTCTTGATATGGTAGCTCTTGAAAAACCAAACAGTTCTGCAACCTTAGTGATCAAGACTCCTGCCATGCGAGCTCCAATAATTTGCCCTTTTTTGAACTCGGAGAGGTCTCGCATTTAGCTTAAATTTTACTAAATTCTAAAAATAAATAAACGTATTTACAATAGATATAACGTGCAAATACGAACTTTTGGTTAACGTTCTTAATATAATAGGTCTTTGAAATATAGGAGTGGAATTTGCAGCTGTTCCAGTTATTTTGTCCAACCCCTGTACATAAGTATTAATAAAATGAAATGACTAGAGGAAAAATTATATTTGCAATGCGTTTCATTCCTTAAAGAAATTCATCATCGTAGAAAATTGTTTTAAAGAAAAATTATTTGTAAACAAATAGAAAGTTACCATTGAGAAAAACAATTACATTATTTTTTCCATTTTGAATTTGGGAATATACAAAACTATTCAAAAATTTCTCTTCTATATGAAAAGAAACGGAGACTATAGAGTGATGTAATTTTGACTTGTTAAACGAAAGCGAATGAAATTTTGTTATTGATCTTATTAATATTGCTGGTATTAATATTTTTTAAACGCAGTAAGTTAACAAATTTTTAATGTTTTTATCATCGTATGTAAATAAATTGTCTTAAGAATGGAATATTAAGAACTGGGATATTTGAAAAAAAAATCCCAGGTATGAATTTTTTTGGCGAGTTTCGAGAACTTTTCATCTTTTATCTGTGTATGCTTGAGGACATTACTGTATGAGTTTTTGGGACTTATAGACCTAATATCTCAGTTTGTTTTTTTTTTTTTTACCTTGGCTCATATTACAATACACGTTTCAGAAATATTGACAGATTACATTTTTCTTGTTATTATAAATGTTACTGCTACTAGTACCGTTATAATTGTTATATTTTTTGCTGTTGTAGATTTTTCACTCACTTGCACACACAGATATATATATATATATATATATATATATATATATATGTAGGTAAATAAAAGTGAACTTAGAAGTCAAAACTTAGAGGCGACAGTATGTTTCATGCTAGACGCAATCGTCATGCCACGAGTGCTGTTATTTTTCTCGGCTATTTATATATAAGGGTCAATGGTGCCTGATATCTCTCAAAGTTTTTCTTGAACTGCCCGAAGACAGAAACATGGGAGAGTTGAATAACTGACACAACACACGCTTTATAGACGAAAAGCAGACAGCGAAATTGAGATTTTAAGGAGAGCGCATATATAATCTGATACTAGGCTTAAATATCGATTCATATGTAAATGAATATCCAGTAAAAAAAACGAAACTAAATCAGAAATTAAAGCAAGCCAAAAGAATATTTATCTCTACCATCAGAAGTTCTGTCTTAACATATGCATTTAATCTTTAGCAGTCTGGCTGTCTATTTCTTTTCGTTTATTACACAATATATCCAAAATTCTGTAAAGTAATAGACCATAGACAACTGAAGAATTGGTTAGCTTTTAGAGACCGATAAACGTATTTATTTTCGATTCAGAGATATTTTTATATTAAACACTGGAAAATTCGAAATTTACAGAGTTATGTCCCTTTTTCTGTATATCTCTATGAACTGCTTTCCCCTGTTTTAAGTTTTGATGTTTAGCACTTTTTCTTATGTACATCCTGGTATTATTATTTCTTACTGTGAAGCTGGACAGAATTTATTTCCACCCATGTCTGCCTGTCTTTGATGACATGTCTCTGATTATATTATTTCCCACGGCATATCTTGGGAAACGTAATCTAATCACTTGGATTTTATTTAGAATGGCGGTTGTATGCGCTCGTTGAATACTTTCCTGTTGTTTTTATTTTTTAAATTTCATACTTTCCAACCAGCTGGCGAGTAGACACTATCGAAATTCGTTTATCATGATAAATGTGTAAATATAACAAAATATGGCGGTTCAAATTGGTTTGACTAGGGAATCTTTTTTATAAAACCACCATAATATTGTACAGTATTTACATTAGTCGGACTATTGTCCTCATCTTTGTCGCCATATTTGTCACAACGTTTCGGCCGTTGTACGCTCCGGCCTTCTTCAGGTGGTTGGAATTTCGAACTGAACCCTTTATTTCGATCACTGGAGTAGACTGTTCTAGTTCCACGAGCCATGTTTGATGGATGTCAGTTATTAGTTATCTCCTGCTAATTTTCCCTCTGAAAGTTCTCCACTGCCTTAACCGTGTATTGAACACACACTCTTTGGGTCTGTCACTGGATCTAACTAACGAGTTTATCCACTGTGCCATGTGTCCTTGAAATTCCAACCACCTGAAGAAGGCCGGAGCGTACAACGGCCGAAACGTTGTGACAAATATGGCGACAAAGATGCGGACAATAGTCCGACTAATGTAAATACTGTACATAATACCTCATCTCAGAAATATAGACAGACACCATAATATTACTTTTTATATATATATATATATATATAGAACTAAAGAAAAAATAAAGGAGCAAAGGGAAAGGAAAAATAATTGTATTTGTTTTATGATTATTGATGTATACTTGATTTCCTCAAAGGAAATACACTTATAAACCCTTTGATCATAATGCTATTTGCAACTAACACTTTCTTCTTTACAAATTACCAGTTGATTACCTACAAACATCGATAAAAACATTCTTTCTGCAAATATAATATGCTGAAACATCTGTCTCTATCGTCAGGTGGGTCACTACTGAATAATTTATTTGCATCGAGAAGAAAAACAGACTGAGGCAAATCAAATACATACGTAAATGCATGGAGACTAACATGAGGAAATGACTTTAATGAGACTTTGTCCACTGGGACGAAGGTTATCATTCTGTCAGTTACATAGCGATAGATATCAGCATGAAAGGAATTGCTTGTGCAATGGCGTCTGGATATATATTATATTTGAGGTATTAGTGTAGCTGATTATTGAGAGTTAAATCGCACTCAGCCAAAAATAAGCTTAGAGAAGCTCTGTTTAAATAATGAAACAGAGATGGATTAGCGTCATTGAAAAATAGAAGGATAATTGGACGTGTGCGAAAGTTCCCAGCGGTAGTTTCTTTAAAAATGCTGAAATATTTTCACACATCTATGTCTTTGCCGGAGAGAAATGAATTTTAAGCTAATGCTTGTTTCCTGGTTCCTGAATTCGTCAGTATGCTAGGGAGGTTAGACATTACTTGCTGCAGATGCCTGGTCAGGAATATTTTTCTTTAACACTCACAGAGCCAATTGTAGTTCAGATTGCAAATATACTGAGAGGGCGTTATTTACTGTTTCTAGGAGAGAGCGTATAATCTGGCGTGATCAGCTGTTTGAAAAATGACAGTGTGTGCTAAACTTGTCTTGTGCCTTTGGGATATCACAGACACCGACCATTTCCGTTCAGTTTTGTGTACCTAGTTTCATACACAAATGTTTTTAATCAATTCACCTCAAGCAAGGCGATAATGCCACTAAGACGCAAGAGTTTGTTATGAGTGAAAGAGAATGGTAACTCTTTATTGAGGAAAAAAAGAACAATAAAATAAGACAGAAAATAGCTATTGACGTTACATTGAATTTTTTTCAAGATCGTAGATGACAGGGAAGCAAAAAGCCGAGGAGATTTCCACAGGCGAGAAGTGTGAGTAAAGAAAATATTAGAATAGAACTTACAGGTACATCTAGATATTTCAACAGTACACGTAAATTCATACCGTTGAGATACCAAGGAGGCAAAAAAAATTGCCATGAATATCTTTATGGAAAAAACGCGCAAGCCATATCTTGGCGGTGGAAAAGTGTCTAAGGAAGAGATGCCATATGAGGGCCTATGATATCACAGTCTCTTGTTGGTGATTCCATTCGTTAATTTAATTTACATGGTTTTATAATTTTTATTCGCAGAAAAATAATCTTTATAAGTCCTGGGACGAAACCGTTTTTTTTTATTTATAAAAAATGCTTTAGAAATTTTGTCCTTTCCTAGCTACTATATATATATATATATATATATATATATATATATATATATATATGTATGTATATATATTGAATTAAACCTAAAAAGCCAGACAAACCTACCACGGTTTCACCTAAGTGGATCGTCAGGGATTTCTAGCTAAAGAGGTAATGTGGGAACGGAATATATAGCCTACAAACCCAAAATCATGACTTATATTTATAAGATTACAACTAATATATATATATATATATATATATATATATATATATATATATATATATATATATATATATATATAATAAGGGGTGTAACTGGAATGTAAGCAGCGCAAGAGAGAAATGTCTGAAATAATGCTCTTTGGATAGTCGAATTGTTGGGGCATATCGAAAGTCGACAGATATGATAGAATTTCTCCTCAAGAAATAACTGGATTACATCTTCTGTGATTAATATGTTGTTAGTGGCCGGAAGATTTTTTTTTTGGGGGGGGGGGTAACTCCTAAAATAACCTGGAAGAAAAATGCTTCGAACAGCGGAAGTTAACATTTTTTTTATTTGTTTGCCGGAAAGTATATGACCTATAGAAAATATCATGAATTTATTTCCCACTATCTTTCACACTAACATCTTCTTTCAAAACACAGATCTATACTATTGGGGCGGAAAAGTGTTGTATGCAAAAGATAAATGTCAATCAGTGTATTCGTATGTGTGTGTGACTGACCGCAACAACGTTAATTTCCAAATGCGTGTGTTCAAAAGTTTTTCCCATTATATTATACATTTTTTTAAGGATTTCATTCCAAGCAAATCAATAAAGACACTAACACACAGGATATTAGACAATGAGTCTATCTATCTATCTATCTATCTATCTATCTATCTCACACAGCCACTTCCTTTCTACCCATCACAGTCTATTCATATCTATCTATCTATCTATGTATCTATGGCTTTTTATGTTCTGTTAATTCGAATTATTTTACTTTTTACTTCGTTGTGTTCATTTTCTTTCATCTACCTATCCCACAAAATGAGGTCTTCGAATTAGGATCTCATATTATTAGACAATGGGCGTAAAATAAGAAATAGAAAAACATTATTATGGAGTAAGAACAATAAACTAAAAGGAACCAAGAATATTGTAGGTAATGATTGACATTGCGTCTAAAGATTTGAAGATCAACAACAAACCGGAAGTGTGTTCCATAAGCCAGACATGCAATAAAATATTTTTTTAGCATAGAACTTACGGTAACATCTAACCAAATCGACTGTAAACTGATAAAAACTTGTTGACAATTTAGTACTGCGTTTAAATTCATAGAGTTTATGTAGAGTAGAGGAATGTGATATTTATTCTGTATAAATTACAGAAATGTGGCACAAGGCCGAAGTGGGGATTGGGGAAAGGACGGTCTTCTTCTGTCTTAACTATAACTTAGCTAGCCGCAATCACTGACCAAATCGTACGAACAATATTCCATACACCAAAACAACACATTCATACGTACCTTTCTTACTAAAATCACCATAATACCTCATGTCTCTATGAAAATACTTACTAGTCCCCATATTTACAATTCAGTGTCTGGGAGGGGGGGGGACAAAATAACAATTCTAAAAACTAACCACAATGAGTATTTACAATATGAATACAAAATATTTACAAGAAACTAAAGAAAAATAATATTAGTAATAAAGCCACCCCACAATCGCTAAATGTGGCAGAAATACCAGTTCACTGACCAAAATCAATGCGAGACTATAATATTATAGAACATTCAGTCATCCTAAGCACACACACTGACACGCACTCATTCAGACATAACAACAAATACGAAAACACTCACGCGAAACGAAAGGCGCCCCGCATCCTACCTGAGAACTGACATCACTAACCACCTAACGAGGGAGGGGATGGGGAATTAAACTTAAAGAAAATTAGGGACAGAAATAAAGAGGAATGTTCGTCAGTACAATTGCCATGATAATATTTATAGAAAACGCACCGGAAAGCTACGTTCCAACGGTGGGAAAGCGACTAAATCCAGGCCTAGACTAATAACATTGCAAATTCTTACCTGCTATCCAAATATTTATATATAGATGCAACAAAAATATAAAGCCTATTGATAAAAAGTATTTAATTTGCACAACAAAAGTTTATTTTTAATATAATCTAACTCCTTGTCAATGCCGTGAACCCGAATCTTCTCCATTAATCATATATCGAATATTATAGATTTGAAAATCCATATCATCATTCAACGGGTTTGAGGAATTATTCATACACACTCGTGGGGTTCCTTTATCTGCTTTCCTGTCAGTGAGACTTAGCCTCACACTGTTCACAAGCCATCAGGCAGTAAATCTACATTTTCCAGGTAGACATGCACAACATTCGAAGACCTCATTTTGTGAGATAGATAGATAAAGCAAATGAACACAACGAAGTAAAAAGAAAGATAATTCGAATTAACAGAACATAAAAAGCAATATATATATATATATATATATATATATATATATATATATATAGAAACAGACAGAGATAGGTAAATAGATAGATAGAAAGAAACAGAGATAGATAGATATATAGAAAGAAACAGACAGACAGAGATAGATAGATAGATATATAGAAAGAAACAGACAGAGATAGATAGATAGATATATAGAAAGAAACAGACAGAGATAGATAGATAGATATATAGAAAGAAACAGACAGAGATAGAGAGATAGATATATAGAAAGAAACAGACAGAGATAGATAGATAAATATATAGAAAGAAACAGATAGAGATAGATAGATAGATAGATAGAAAAACATAGATAGATAGATAGATAGATAGATAGAAAAACATAGATAGATAGATAGATAGAAAGAAACATAGATAGATAGATAGAAAGAAACAGAGATAGATAGATAGATAGATACATACATACATACATACATAAATCGAAAGAAACAGACAGAGATAGATAGATAGATACATACATACATACATACATAAATCGAAAGAAACAGACAGAGATAGATAGATAGATAGATAGATAGATACATACATACATACATAGATAGAAAGAAACAGACAGACAGAGATATATAGATAGATACATACATACATACATACATAGAAAGAAACAGACAGACAGAGATATATAGATAGATACATACATACATACATACATAGAAAGAAACAGAGATAGATAGATGGATAGAAAGAAACAGAGATAGATAGATAGAAAGAAACAGATAGATAGATAGAAAGAAACAGATAGATAGATAGAAAGAAACAGAGATAGATAGATAGATAGATAGATAGATAGATAGATAGATATGAATTAAATGAATATAGATAGTTATTTCCTGTCCATTCCACAATTGTCTAACAATCACCAACATGGATTTTTGTTTTCAAATTTGACACACTTATAAGTGGTTTGCAGATCAAAATTTTTATTTTCTATTTAAACAGGTATTCCAACAACAAAAATAATTTTGATTGTTAATCTTTTTGTAAATGTTAGGAATCTTTTTAAATATTCTTTTTAATGTGTCACTTTTACAGATCAAAAATTAATTTTTTTTAAATATATATGAAAATACTGAAAATGTGATTGATTTGTGCATTTAATGTACTTTGTCAAATGTCAACAAAAATTTGTTAATCATTAATATCATTTGTTGCATATTTTCATATTATTTTATGTTATCTTAACATTAATTCATGAGACTTTTTAAAAATAATTATTTTCATTATGTCACTTTTTCATATAAAAAAATGTATTTTTGTATAATAAAAATGTAATCAAAACCAAACATAAGTCAACATTTAACGACAAATAACACAAATTCTGTTGATTTTATGTTCATAGGCCTTATGTGAACATTAGTCATCATTCAAATTGTTTTCTAACATTATACAACATGTCTATACTGGCTGATATGAAAATGTTAGCATACAGTAGCAAATACCAACTTCAGCCATTTTGAATCTGGCCCAACTAGGTAAAAGCCTTGTAAGTCAGGACAGCGTCAAAAACCCACCACAGAATTTTGTACATATCTTGCCATAAATCAGAACAAATTTGTTGTCAAATATAATATATAATTATTTATTCGAAAATTATAACGTAAATATGTTATAAAATCTCAACAAAAATAGCCATTTTGTTTCAACACTTCTGGTGTCTTATCAAGTGATGGTGTTGAATGTAAAATAAAGGGTTTTAAAAGCTTCAAATCAATCAAACATCCCTCGCTAGGGGAAACGCTGTTACATAAGCTGCAATGACCAATCAAAATACAACTATACGAGAATTCAAAAATCTGACAACGAACTAAGGTTATAATAATAGAATTTATTCTAACTAATAAATATGAAATTATAAGATAAAATTTAAAATAAAATATTACCCATTTTAAAATTTAAATTTAATCTATATTAAGATTAAAATTATAAAATTACTGAGGAAAAAAGAAAAAATATATATATGTTATTCTATTTATTTTGTTTTCATTGAAATTAAGTTGGAATAAACGTTAATATCAAATGTTGCTTTGAACTTCAAATTTTTAAAATATTAAAGATGATTTTTTTGAGAAAGTAAAGGTCAAAGGAATAGAAAAGATTCAAGTTATATTATTTACTTTTAAAGAAGAAAAAAAAGATCACCTTTTCGATCCATCCAAGTAGTTTAAAAGGGTATATAATTTAACTTTGTGGGTGAAAAAACAACTGAGATATTAATATTAAAACTTTGTGACTATTTTGCAGAATTCGGCATTTAGAGCGAGAGATTTAAAAGAGGTAAAATTCAATTTCTATCAGGAAGTTCTATAAGTGTACCAAATTTGAAACAAATCCGTGTCGGCGATAGTCAGTCATGTTTGACACAGAATGGCACAACACACACACACACACATATATATTATATATATATATATAAGTGGGTAGGATAAAAACATCTATATACACGCGCATATACTGGCACGTACATACACTTACATATAAATTTATTTATTCCTATATTTGAATCTGAAGTTTGCAAAAAATGCATTAAACTCTTAGTCGTGCAACCGACATTTGACATCATGTATATATATATATATATATATATATATATATATATATAAATAGATAATGAATAGACAGTGAGAGATATACATACATACATATGTATGAACAGGATGAGTTGATAGTTTGAACAGCTATAGTTATATATATATATATGTATATATATATATATATATATATATATATGTATATATATATATATATATATATATATATATATATATATATATATATATATATATATACATGAACATATGGGGCCCTCGGTAGCTGTGCTAGCACGAATTCATAAGTCATCGTGACCGAGGGTTTGATCCTGCTGGTGTTCAAATTGTTGATCATTCTAGATTACACGCTCTCTCCCAGAAACTGTAACTAACGTCTGCTCATCATAGTTGCAGTATAAACCACAGTTGGGTTCTGTGTGTGATAAATAAACACAAATGGGCCTGAGCGAGAGTTGCAATAGGGATTGGCTATCTACCACAGTAGACGGGTATTCTCGAATACAATTGGCCAGCTATTATATATATATATATATATATATATATATATATATATATATATATATATTGATGCATGTTTCATTAAATAATATAGACAAGTGTTGTCTATTTTATGTAAATTCTTTTCATATCATCTGATAAGCTTAATAACATTATCGTTAAACGAAGAAAGAAAATCACAATATTGATACATTTTTTTTATCCTATCAAAGCTTTCGGCTTACATAAGCCATTATGAAAGATGACAATTACAGTACAATATATTAAGCAATACACGGACAAAAACAATGATGATAGTCTGTTTCTATTGACATGCGAATTTTTCATGCAAAGACAAGCTCGTGCATATAAGATGCTGGAAACGAAAATTGCACCGCAGGTCCTATGCCTAATTTCCTCCAGTTGGTCCGAGTTTGTTTATATTATTTAATGAAACATGCATCAATGAAAAAATGCTTCCTAAATACACACACACAATATATATATATATATATATATATATATATATATATATATATATAGAATGAATAGGATGGCCAGAAAGCAATAAGTTTTCTCTAAGAGGAAATCGGAAGAAAAAAGCATGGAAGCAAAGTGATTAAGTTATGAAGAATAAGACGGAAGACGTTATGCGAAGCATCTGCTTCAAAAGCCGTATATCACATGATCAGTTAATCTCTAGGAGTTCACTGTGATTGTCAACCAGCTTGGGATTTGCATACGGATCAATATTCCATCAAATTCAAGTTCTTTCGTTTATGGTTGGCGCTAGTTCCCGCTGGTTCTTTCAGTGGTAAATGTTCTAAACTAGAAATGGAAACAGTGGGGGGGGGGGATCGTATTTGATATTTGGAGATGAAAGTAGGGAAACCGTAAAGGAAATTGTAACAATCATATGCAGGAATGTAAAAATAAGTCGTCTGGGAAAATGGAACTTTATGGAAAGGTTTATACCATTCTCATATATAATTGAGTCTTGAGAAAATCAAAAGTCGTATGATTAATATTAGTTGAAGCAACATTTCTTCATTAATATATGCTTATTGAACACCGCAGGCATGGATTTTTTTTTTCATACTTCATCCCGTTTACTAACTTGCCATTCCTTCAGTCGACTTAGGATTAATGGTCATGTTGATGAACATTGAGAGGGAAGGTGAGGCTATGGATACATTTATAAAGCAATTGTTTGCAATTTTTCGCTATTCACGCGGGTTTTCACTATATGAGTGGACTCAATTATCAAGTTAAATGACGGTTAAACAATCAACTGAGTGTTGGCTACAATTGAGTGAATGTTGTACCAGATTGCTTGAAAATTCAGGGAGTTTTAGTTTCAAATTTGTGTTGAAATCGATTTTGGTTTTACGCGTTTTTTTTGCTAAACGCAGTGGCGTAGAAAAAAAAATAAGTGTAGTTGCGCTCGTTATGATGTAAGTAATCTACATACCGAGTTTGAACGAAATCGGAGGAAAAAAAGTTGAATTTATCGATATTTGATCGGCTTTATCGTTTATTGATTTTTTTAAATTATCGAATTTTTACGCTAAGAACAATGTATTTGCCTAGTTTGGTCAAAATTGGATGGATCTCGAGTGAAAAGATATCATACAGATAGACAGATACACAGATATCCTCTGTTTTTTATATATAAATTAATCTTTGCAGGTATGGATATTTTTTTTACTGCTTCATCCCGTCTACTAACTTGCCATTCATTCAGCAAACTTAGGATAATGCTCTTGTCGATATAGATTGACTGGGTAGGGAATGCTCTGCATCGCAAGTAGCGGTGTAACAACCTCTGGAATGATACGGTCTGCATCAAAATGCATCAAAATGCAGAGTAACATTTACACTCATGAAAATAAACAAGAGATAGATAAGCCCGGTCAACTAGGAAAAATTGCTGGTCCTCGTTGACCCAAGAATCGGACAATTCCAGGTAATAATCAGTCGTACAATTCGCAATAGTGCTCATTGACCACGTAAACTGAGAAGATAGGTAATCTTCCTTATATTCGCATGAAAGTTGGAGTCGATGACGACGACTTGTGTTAGAAAAGTGTATTTCCCACGCGTGTCACTGGCTGCGTAAAATCCAGGATATCGAATTCTAATTGAATGTTATGCGACACAGAATCTCCTGCCCTTAACGGGATTGTGGTAGGTTAATCTAAGCTCATTGAACAGATTTATAGGCTTAGTTTTATACAGCAAAATGGCGATGTTTGTGAAAATAAGGATCTGTCATTAAACTTCAAAGTAGGGAGAATTATTTTACCGCAAACAGTGAAACTACTACCTTCCATACAATTAGTCATATTTTTCTGTAATAAGCTAAGCTTATTAGATATCATACAGGTTAGTCTGAAGTGGCCAGGAAGATATGCCTTGCAAATCCATGTTTCCTTTTTAGCCCGGTATATTTGCTTGGATCGATTGATTCCATTTTTTAAAAATATTCGATCTGAAGAGATGAATATAGCAATATTAATGAAATAAATTATAGCCGATATGGATATTTAATTTTCTTTTAATAATTTATCATATATATATATATATATATATATATATATATATATATAATGATAAATTATAAAAAAATATAATATATATATATATAATGATAAATTATAAAAAAATATAATATATATATATATATATGTATACATACATACCTACAAAACTACGTACATATATACCATGGAATATTACTGTTTGAGCCTTTTATATTATATTCTTACTCTGTCCTGGACACTGAGTTCTTCCTGGATTCTATCCTCTTGCTGCCATGCGAGCTCCAACAATTTGCCCTTTTTCTAACTCGGAGAGATTACGCATTTAGTTTAAATTTTACTAAATTCTAAAAATAAATAAGACACAAACAGTAAATTAGATACATAAACATATTTACAATAGATATAACGACCAATTACGATGTTTTAGTTAAAGTTCTTAATATAATAGGTCTTTGAAATATAGGTGTTGAATTTGCACCTGTTCCAATTATTTTGACCAACCCCTGTATATATATATATATATATATATATATATATATATATATATATATATATATATATGACGTCACACATTATGAAATGGACAGAGTCAGACAATTGTTTTACGACATTTTTATCTATAAAAAGAAGAATGTATAAACATAAAAATGTCTTTATATATATATATATATATATATATATATATATAATTCCATGTACACTATTCATATGTATGTATGTGTATATGTGGTTATATTGCTTGTCGCACATTTTTATATATAGGTCTGTAGATATATTTAATTTTTTGTAATTATCTTGATGATGTCTACATCATATATATTTTTTAATTAATAATTTATATTTTGATATTTTATTATTATAATTAGTCTTATCATTATTAGTTTTATCCTTATCATTTTTTTATATTCTCAATTTGTTTATTATAATTATTTTATTATATTAATTCTATTTATAGATTTATTTATTTAATTTCTTTGCTTATATTATTATATTATTTTATTTATATTAGATATTATTATTATTATTATTAGTTTAAAATGATGATGATTGCATTATGTGATAATGATTGCCGTGTAAATTGACACAACATTATTAGACACATTGATGTAACTTTTCAAACTTCGTTGTCTATTTTTTCTTCCTTCACTTACCCAGTATATTAATTTGTTCAGCCCTTTTAAGGAAATTTTTCTAAGTCAATCAATTTATTTATTTTTGCAATTTGCTCATCATTTATTTCTTCATTCCTTCTTTTCATTTATTTTTCTCTCTCTTTCTCACTCTCCTCTCTCACTCTCTCTTTCTTAATTTTGTTTTTTTTCTTTTTCTTATTAATATTATTTTTCTCCTTTTTCTTCTTCTTGTTTTTTCTCTCTCTTTTTCCCTTTATCCTTTTTATCTCGGTATATTTGCTTTTTATAATTTATCATATATATATATATATGTACATATATATATATATACAAACATACGTACATATATACCATGGAATATTAGTGTTTGATCCTTTTATATTATATTCTTACTCTGTCCTAGACATTGAGTTCTACCTGGATTCTATCCTCTTGGGAATTTATGTATGTGTGTATATATATATATATATATATATATATATATATATATATATATATATATATATATGAAGAAATATAGTCTTAAGATGTGCTATATTTATGGGATAAAGTGCTCAATATCAGAGATAGAGCGTGTGTAAATATAAAAGTGAACAGAGAGGTAAACACTTAGAGGCGACAGTCTGTTTCATGCCAGCTGCAATCGTCAGGTCACCAGTCCTGTTATTCTTTCGGCTATTTATATATACGGGTCAGTGGTGCATTGTGGGCAGTCTTTTTTGGCGGTTATTTCACCGGAAGTTGTTTATTTATTTATTTGGGTTAAATTATTTTGCTTGTTTTATTTTATTTTTTATTTTTATTTCTTATCTTATTTATTTATTTAATCGGTGTTTTTATTTACGTAGTAAAAATTTGTTTATATCGCTTATTTAATAGTTTTGTTTTGTTTTGGGAAGATAATTAAAGCTATTTATTCAATTTTGGGGTTGATTGTAGTAGTTTATTCTAACTAGTTTTTGGCGGGAACAGTTTTTAATTTGTTTATTATTTCGTGTATTTATTTGGATTGATTAACAGGATCCGATTTGATTATTTATTTATTTGGATGAATTTAGATCAATTTTTTTACTTGTTATTATTTATTTGTTATACTGTATATTTTCTCGTTTAAGTTTTCGATTTGAAGTAACGTAGTATTTTTTTATCGTTATATAACAGTTATAGCTATTTTTCCCGTCCGATTTTTGGTTTGATTTTTATAGTCTAACTAATATTTTGGTCATAATGGTTTGTTAATTTGTTTATTATTTACGTTATTTATTTGGGTTCATTGATTTTCTTTCATATATATATATATATATATATATATATATATATATATATATATATATATAGATATATAGATATATTCTCAAAAGTATAGAATCCACGTAGATCTCAAAGTCAAGGACAGAGTAAGAATATAATATAAAAGGCTTAAATACTAATATTCCATGGTATATATGTACGTATGTTTGTATATATATATATATATATATATATATATATATATATATAATTATTTATTTAAATATTATAACATAAATATGTTATAAAATCACTACAAAAATAGCCATTTTGTTTCAACACTTCTGGTGTCATATCAAGTGATGATGTTGAATATATTTATATATATTAGTAACCGCTATATATCTATATATATATATATATATATATTAGTAACCGCTATATATATATATATATATATATATATACATACATATATATATTAGTAACCGCTATATATATATATATATATATATATATATATATATTAGTAACCGCTATATATATATATATATATATATATATATATATTTGTAACCGCTATATATATATATTTGTAACCGCTATATATATATATATTAGTAACCGCTATATATATATATTAGTAACCGCTATATATATATATATATATATATATATATTATTAACCGCTATATATATATATATTAGTAACCGCTATATATATATATATATATATATATATATATAAATTAGTAACCTATATATATATATATTAGTAACCGCTATATATATATATATATATATAAATATATATATATATATTAGTAACCGCTATATATATATATATATATATATAAATATATATATATATATTAGTAACCGCTATATATATATATATATATATAAATATATATATATATATATTAGTAACCGCTATATATATATATATATATATATATATATATATAAATATATATATATATATTAGTAACCGCTATATATATATATATATATATATATATATATATATATATATATATAAATATATATATATATTAGTAACCGCTATATATACATATAGAAAGTTTGTCCCCGCATGATTCTTATAATATGTATATATATTTAGACCGATGAAAGACATTCGTGATAATAACAAAGCAAAAGTAATAATAAGGATAATAAAATAATAAGTTATTATATACATATATATACATACATACATACATACATATTAATATATATATATATATATATGGAAAAATTTGAGAAAATAATCTAACAAAGTAAATTAATTATAAAAATTTGAAATAGAAAAGAAGTCATCTTTAAACAGGAGATAGACATGCTAGAAAATAAAGATTGCCTGAAATATAAATGAAAGAAATTCTGAGGCTGAATAAAATAAAATGGAGGAATTGAATAAGGGAAAGAAATAAGATTTCTGTCAAGCGGGAGAAACATATAAAGTTAGAAAGCGCCCTGAAATGAAATTGATACCGAGTAAAGTAGATAAGATATATTTATGGATGGCTAGATTAGATAGTGCCAAACATTTCAAGAATTGTGTCTGATGTTATTTTTTGTTAAGCCGTGATTCCGTTACACAGAAAATACGTTTCTGTGACAGAACCTTACCTTGAATTATTGCACTTAGATAACACGTATGGCGATTAGACAGGCGAAGACAAATAGGAACGAAAAAGAATAGGGCAGGTCAGTAACGAATTGATCGAATGAAGCCGTCATTCAGTCATCTAACGCCGTCTACATCGAGTTCATTAGGGCCTTTGTGTAAGGGTCTTGGATAGTTGAATAAAAACTATACTTGTGTTTCGTTGCATAAAACCTTAATTCGGCTAATGGCTAAGGTTTATCATTTACCACAGATTTGAGCGACGTCATATGTGGAAATAATGGAAAATATGTGTTACGATTCAAGTAATCTTAGGCTTATTTTTTTACTGTATCCATTGTCTCTTTACGAGAAACAATGTCCACGTTGTGAGCATTACAACCTTCTCTTACATATTACAACCTTCTCTAAATATATTAAACCTAGCGAATTATTACAACCTTCTCTAAATATATTAAACCTATCGAAAAGAAACAGAACATTCAGTTATGGGAGTCTAAGCTGTGATAGTCTGAGCTAGTGGTACTAAGGAATATATCTCTTCTAAACGACTGCTATAGTAATAATGAACTATATATAGGAAATGATGCAATTTCTCGCCAAGGAAATTTTGGTTTGGTTTAATTTTGTTTTAAGGCATATCAACCTCAATAATTTTATTTAATGCCGACAACATTTTTAGGATAGATTCGTCACCATAGAGATCCTTCCCTGTATCGCATTAGAATGTCTGAAGCTCAACCTCTCGAGAGCTCCTCTCTGCGGCTGCTCGGTTTCACGCTGTCTGCTGACCTGAGATGGAACAATTACATTGAGTCGATTGCTTCATCCACCGCAAGGAAAGTTGGCTCCCTGTGCCGGGCCAGGAAATTCTTCTCCCCTGAATCGATCCTCCAAATTTACAAATCAACCATCCGCCCTTGCATGGAGTATTGCTGCCATATATGGTCTGGAGCCCCTTCTGTTTGTCTCAAGGTTCTTGATAAGATCCAGAGACGGGTATGCAATGTAATTGTCCCGGATCTGTCATCTCGTTTGCAGTCTCTCTCTCTCACAGACGCACCGTCGCCTCTCTCTGTCTCTTTTATAAATACTTTCATGGTAATTGCTCCGATGAGATGCTATGGCTGGTTCCCAGGCTCCATGAATTCAAGCGTCCTACGAGGCTGGCTTCCGTTCCCACCCTTTCACTGTTGAAACC
Organism: Acanthosepion esculentum; assembly: GCA_964036315.1. NCBI lineage: Eukaryota > Metazoa > Mollusca > Cephalopoda > Sepiida > Sepiidae > Acanthosepion > Acanthosepion esculentum. The sequence goes on from OZ038475.1 coordinate 13,747,201, forward strand.
GTTAAATGTAGACGTCTCTTCTACTCCAATAGCTTCATATCTCGCACCTCACGCCTATGGAACTCCCTTCCTCATTCTTGTTTCCCTGAGGACTATGATCTTCAACTATTCAAGTGTAACGTCAATCGACATCTCCAGTTGCCTTTATCTATCCTCTATCCTTCTCCACATCTTTTCCTCTAGCACTCCTATTATCTCTCGCTTCAAATCATCTGTAACCCCTAGCGTGCTAGTGGCTTCCAGCCTTGCCTGGGGTGAAAAGCTTAGAAAAATGTATTCTTTGGTTTAGATTGGTTTGGTTTATTTTGTTTTACGACATATCAACCTCAATGGGTTATTTAATGCCGACAAAATTTTTTGTGGCTGGTAATATTTTGTTTTGTCAAAAATCTGCCTGATAATATTTTTCCTTCAAAATTGTATTGCTGGCAATAATTTTTTTCAAATAAGTATTCCTGGTAATAGTTAACTATTTGCCCATAACTGGGACACTAACAGGTGCTACCACCCCGGGTCAGGGTGGACCTAGGAACACCAGCAATTAAGAGGTGGTTCCACGCTCCTCAAAACCTCCTGATCAGAGGCCTTTGTGCTGGACGTAGTTTATCGTCTTACACAGGACGCGAATGTAGTTTAACGTCTTACCCGGAACGAGCCAAGGAAAGCTCGAGAAAAATGCAATCAACTTTGGCGCAATTCTTAATATATAAAACGCCTATGCAGGTTTTCTAAAAAAATAAAATACTTGACGACATTTTTTGACCAATCGGCTGTACAAAAAATACGCGGACTCTTCGTAAGAAATTTGTGGAGCTAACGCGCCTGTGCGTGATCTCATCAGAACATTTAAAAAATGAGAATATTTTCAAACCACTTCAGAACAGTTTACTTGTCCGGTAAGATGAACACAACTGTGTCTCACCAGCAGCCCGCTCCAGACAACTGTGTCTCACCGCAGCCCGTTCCATTGGCCACTGAACAGTATTAAATTACGGTTCTCAACTTGGCGATAATGCTTTTAACCCCACGCGGCTGCTATTTCTTTATAACTCGCAGTGACTTTAAAGAAAAAAAAACTCGAACAATTAAATTTTGTTGTAAGATATTTCCACAAGTTATTGTTTTAAAAAGAAAAGGAAATAAAAATTCCTTTTCTATTAACATTAGTACCGTTATGAAATGGACAAAGACCGACAATTATTTTCAGACATTTTTATATTTATACATTCTTTTTATAGATAAAATATTTAAGTAAATGCTCACTTTTATAATAAACAGTATTAAACAACATTTACCGGCCATTTAAACAACATTTACCGGCCTGAATGCCGAAGAAATGTTCATAGAAAATAGTCGTTCTCCGAAAGGAATAGAACATGTATCTTATACGGAAACGTCATTTAGCCTGACGTGCCGTAACCGATCGAGCCACGGAGAATCGTTGGTATTGTTGTTTTTATTGCTTTTAAACTTCAATTTTCCATGAATCTCTCACGTACATTCATATCTGCTCAAATCGTATCTAAATATAAACAAATGACATCGCACATTATGAAATGGACAAAGTCAGACAATTTAAGACATTTTTATGTTTATACATTCTTTTTATAGATACAAATATTCAAGTAAATGCTCTGTTTATAATAAACAGTATTAAACAACATTTACCGGCCAGAATAAATATGTGTATCTATAAAATAAAAAGAATGTATAAACATAAAAATGTCTTAAAATAATTCTCGGACGTCATTTGTTTACATTTGGATACGCTTTGATCAGATAAGAATGTACGTGAGAGATTCATGGAAGATTGAAGTTTAAAGACAGTAAATTCGACCTTGCTAACCGAACGCTCCTCTGTATAACCAAGCTATAAAAATGCAACAATTATTATGTAACAAACCTAATAAAAAAACCACAAGACTCTAAGAAATCACTATGTCTCATAGAAAACACATAAAATGTATGTACAAATGCAAAAAAAGATTAATTGTACAAAAATAATAACTCTAAAAAGAGAAGCTGTTAAATATTTACTACATATATCCTATAATTGTTCTTAGATTTTCTATGCCAAATGTTTATGCAAATGTGACGCCAGTTGTGGGGGAGACATGGAGTAATGGATAGCGGCTCGGATTGAGGAATCGGGGAGCCGAGTTCGAATTCCAGTCGAATCAATTACGTACTATTACCATTTGGAAAGGTATGAATCCTCTTTTTCTCTCCCCACAGCTATGGATAAATAGCAGGACAGACCGAATTCTATAACGTTGGGTGGCAACTGGTCTAACGCAGAAAGAAATGGCAACCTACTGCGGGAAAAATCTACCTCGTTAGTCATGTATCGAAAAATACATGTCTGACGAGGCATATTTTTGCATCGAAACATATATGATCGCCTAAGCGTGT
>OZ038475.1:13757112-13762112 GCA_964036315.1 Acanthosepion esculentum
AAATGTTTGTGTATAAATAAAAAATAAAGATGATGATATTAGTCTGAAAGACTCAATAAAATTATAACAACGTTTCATTTAAGAAATTGTTCAGTCAGCTTGAGATATTAGCGCTGATCGATATTTAATTTGTACAGAACAAATTCATGAATTGGAAGAATGGTATAATCATTTACCCTAATTTCTTATTTGGAGATCGCCTACGTACATAGAAAATATGAATTCGAAACATCAGTTTTAATCAGCTATCGAACACCGACCTCTGTCCTCCGTAGGAAATACACAAAAACCTTGTTTAAGAATTGGTTAGAATTATTTCCTTCAAATATATTGCACCAGAAATTAGAGAGGATACATAGGAATAGATATGTTCTAGTTCCATGTGCCATACTTCTTCCGGATGTCTCAGTTATTTCCGTTTAATTCAACTCTCCAAGATTAGGTACACCACTACTGTGGCCTTTTATTGAACCAACAATTCTTTGGGTCTAGTCACTGGATATAATCAACGTCTTTATCCAATGGGCCATGTGTCATGAAGGGTTGAAGTTTTATCCTTTGTTTCCTGTTTAGGGTTAAATTTCCGCTTCCTACTAAAGATTTCTTATTTTCTTTCAGTAACAGTAACTTCTTGCGTCTTAGTGGCATTATCGCCTTGCTAGGAGTGAAATGATTAAGAAAGAACAAAGAAAAGGGAATAATAAATAATCGCTAAATTCTAACAATAATGTGTAACAGAAAATTTAGCTTGTATAGTCATTATAAAGCAGTGATCATTATCCCCTGATTAACAGATTTTTTTAAAAACTGAGATAATTATCATGATTCACAGAATACATGGCACCATTTCCTACGAGTCATTTCGGCGACAAGTAATAACACATCAATGAAATCTACTCTTTAACGAAGGACATCAACGAGACATTTTCAGACTGATTACTACACCAGTCTTCATTCCATGCAGAAAATAAATAATTTATTATCTTAATCATTATTCTTTGTTTGAATGATAAGACTTGGTGGAAAATATAAATGCGTCTTAGGCGACAGCAAAGCGTGACTTTCGCGTCTAAATTGACCTCAGTACCATCAGGGTATACGCCCTCTGTCATCCCCAACGGCGATTCAAACAGAGGATGACAGACGACGCGTCGGATAGACACGATATAGACATATATTACCGACTCAAGGATATTGGACAAATTTTTATATTACCTGTTACTCATATTTCTGTACGTGTTTTCCTGACTTAATTAATTTTATGACTGGTACAAGTGTCTATGCAATAAAATATACTATCTTTGATTAGCCTAGCACAAGGCCATGAGTGTAAGAGTCTTAATAAATATCACGCTAAATGGCATTCCTAACTGTCCGTTAGACTAGATCACTCGCTATTATCATCATTATTATCATATTCATGACTAAATAAAGGATTCAGTTCTAAATTCCAAGGTATGTTACCTGAAGAAGACCGCAGCGTACAACGGCCGAAACGTCGTGAATATGGCAATAAAAGTGAGCACAATATTTTGTGGTTCGAAAGACTTGTCACCTCTGCCCCAAAACTAATGAGAACAATAGAAGAACAAGTAATATATGAATAAATAGCATATGTACTTTATTCAGTTTATTCACTGATACATCGAGAAGGTTTGTATGAAGACCATCATTTTCGTGTCAGCCATCTGAAATAGAAAATTATATTGGAGTGATAAGACTTCCGGAACAAGCTGTTAATAAAGTAATATATATATATATATATATATATATATATATATATATATATATATATATATATATATATATATGTATGTATGTATGTATAAGGGAACGGTTATAGTCGTTCCCACGATAGAAAAGTGTATATTTTAAAGAGAAGAGAGAAGCGGCAAAGGTTTTTGGTTATGATGTGGATTTTTAAAATATATATCAAATATTTGCTACACGGGTTTGCAGTCTCCCAACTTTCCTCAGGCAAAAAGTCGTTATTTGCACATATTAAATGGAATTAATTTTCTTTGTTTTCAGATGTTTAACCAATTACCTTTGTGTGTCGTAATATAATATTATACTAGTGTAACAATATATATATATATATATATATATATATATATATATATATATATATATTAGGTACCTTCATGAGATCGACAGAAAATGAGCATAGCCTGATAAAAATTGCCTTAAACTTGACGAAAATAATTTTTATTTGTCTAACTGTTTATGCTATAATAAAGAGGAAAGATCAAAGTATTTTTTGATTATTTTTTTACTTTTTTTTATCATTTCGATCACATCCAAAAGTGTCGTTTAAAATCATGTTTATTTTTTTAAAAAAAAAACCGATCGTCAGACATTTTTTTTAAATTTTATAAACAAAAATTTAATTTTTCCGTTTTAAATTCTGCCAAGAAATAGTTAAACTTTTTTTTAAATTTATTTTTACAAAATTTAAAATTTAAATGTTTATTTAACATATTTGGAAAGAAAACATTACTTACTTTACGCGCTGAAAAGTGTACTTAAAAAAAAAAACACAGCGGGTCGGAAAAATAGTGACACATTCGAGGTGTCGATTGATGCTGTCAATCAGTATTGACAGCTTACGCGACCTAATTTCATCGTACGGATGGACGAAAGTGAAATAATTTAGCTTCTTATTGAACCAACTTGCGTAACCAGTTATTAAGGGAAAATTTCAGCGTTTTAATTTTTAATTGTTTCTTAGCTTTCCATCTTTACGTGTACGATGCTTTATGAAAATTTTAAAACTAAGACTGTTGATAGAAAAAAAAATTCATAAGGTGCATACAAATTAATTTAATTATTTTAATTACTTTAATTAGATACCTTTCTTATGAAAGGCTAAGGTGTAAAATATAAACATATACATTTATTTTATTTTATGGTATTATTTCTATTTCCCTTCATTTATTAATTTTGATATTTCATATAGAAAAAAAAATAACTGAGAAAATAAAAAAAAAAGAAATTTCATAAGATAGGTTAGGTACATAATACTTTTAGGTACCCTTATCATTTGAAATATTACACAATTTTTTTTTGTTAATTTTTCTTCAAAGTAATACGAATATTGAAAAGACTTTATTTCACATAATTACATAATCATATACACTTTATTTTATTTATTCATAACCAAGTAAGAAGAGAGGTCTAGAGATGCAATGCAATTCGTACCAGAGATTCGTGAAATATTTCCTCACAAACTCCAACCTAATGATCAGAGTCCTTGCTGCCAGATGTCACAGGATGGGGTTAACCATTTAAAGAGCAGGTCGTGCATGATATAGTCGGTAGCTATTTCACATTTGTCCAGTTGATAGTCTTCATTATCTTCTTCATAGAAAATGTTGTAATCTGGGTAAAAAATTTCCATGACCCATCCTACAAATATCTTATCAACAGAATCAACTGTCCAGATGTGTTTTATAGTATGGCCAACTATATCACCACGTAAGATTTTGTAAATGTTATCTACAAAATCTTGGGAAAAGTCCGGGAATTCTGCTTTGATGGCAGAATTGGTGTGTTCAAGGTCCTTCAATCTTTTCTGTAGCTGACGCCTTTCCTTTTTTTGATGCTGTCTCTGCTTTTCAGGATATTCTGATCCTGTGTGGTTCTGTGCTATACTGCATGGCAACATCCAAAAGGATTGTTTAAACTTTAAAGGAAAAGAAAAATATCAAAAATTTCTCCACACGTGTCTAGCACAAACACAGTAAAGGCTGACCGACAGCGGAGGACAACATTTATAGCCAGGCAAGCCACGTGACTTTCTTTTGTTTTCATGACGATTCCGGTCTTCCGTATATTTGAATTTAAGCTATTTTTGACACAAAAAAAAACATGTTATATTAGATTTTTACCTAAAAGCAACTTTCTGATTGTAACCAGGTTTATTTTATAATCTGTAAATGATATTATCTACTTAATAATACATTGACTAACTGCAACACCATTTTGATCAATTTTAAAATATTTAACAACTTTAAGCAATAAACATAAATTTAACAATAAGAAATAACAAATAATTGTTGTAAAAACTTATTTTTCATCGAAAATGTTTTTTGCTTTCAGGAAATGTTATCCATAGTCATACAAATAAGTAAAAGCAACTAAAAGTTTTTGAAATTAAATAATATCTTTGTTTTATTGAGTTTTGTATGTTACAATTCAGAGCTGATTTTAAGGTAGACGGGTCCGAAATAAAAAAAAAAGTAAAATGGATTTGCTTTGGTCAAAGCCTTGTGCTTTTAACTAATTAGTCGCTAAATTGGAACACCTTAGAATTTCATGAGTTTTCATGAAATTACTTATGGGGGGGTGTAATAAATAAAATAAAAAAATTACCATGATTTAAAAAAAAAAAATAAACACATTTATAATAATTTCCATCATTTGTGAATAGTTACTGAAAGTTTCATGAAAATCCGACAATTATTTTTATTTTTACAAGATTTTCAAAATTAACGGCTCCCATTAAAAAAGAAAATTCAAAAAAAAAAAAACACGCGCTCATGAAGGTACCTAATATATATATATATATATATAATAGATATGGGATTTTGAGGATAATTGAACGGGGAAGTGTTCATTACTTAAAAAGGAAAACGAAACACACTCGACAGTGTCGCTCTGCGCATTCGAAATCAATGCTGGTCAAATTGTTTTTTTCTACTAAGTAAACGCAGGTTCGAACCCTACTGGTAAACCATTTTATTTTTCGAGTGCCTAGGCCAATAGTCGTAATACACAGCATTAAAAATAAGAAGAAACGGCTCGTCTATTTCAAACATGGTTTCCACTAAAATAGTCTTTGAAATAATAAAATATCTATACAAAATTTGTAAACAAATCTTTGGACAAATGTTATATTTGATATTTATCGTTTATGAGAATTCTTTGCATTTAATCTTTTAGTAAGTGCGAGATCATGGCTCTCCACAACGTCATGTGTTCTGATCTTTTGGTAACTC